>OY757237.1:59976387-60349743 GCA_963583995.1 Xylota segnis
ATTACTTACCGTACAGTCTGTTAGTTCCTCACTTAACGGTGCCCAGGCATTGGGATTGCCCACTTCTAATGGTGCAGTTAACTGCTGCAATATCACTGAAGATAAATCCGACCGAGACCTTTTTATTTCCGATTTAGGACTATCCTTATCACTGCTCACAATACTCTTGGTCGAATCTGGGTACTTCGTTCCCTTCAGTATTGCCGCAACGGTGGCATGATCAAATCCAGCCAACTGCTGTTTTCCTTCACACAAACTCTTCAATGCCGGCAAAATCCATTTAATCTCAAAGACACTCAGTTTGCCAAGTCTAAGCAAAATATATCGAATCAACACTGAGCTAGCCTCTATCATCTGCGGCACCTGCGTCTGGCAAACTATATGTAGACCAAAACAAAGAAGAAAATTGCAATTACACAAAGTGCTCCCCTTTCTTCCCAACCCCATGACTCACCCAGACTACACTGACCACTGATGGTATCAGCAGCCAGAGCCGCAAAAGCAGTAAAAAACTGCCCATGAAGATTATCCGTTTCGAAAAAATCGTTTTCGCTAAAAGAATATAGGATATACTGTTTAAAACCAATCAAAACCGATGGAATTTTCACTTTTTCGCAATACGAAAAATCATCGCCGCCATTGTGAATTTTTCAACTCGATTTTTCTCGACAATTAAAGCAAGGTTTTAGATTATTCCTTTTTACTTACCATCTGGTGATGGCTTTGATGATATTAAGCACATCAGTTTTGTTTAAATTTCCATAATTATTTGATAAAAGTGGTTTAACAACGGAGGGCCAATCGGTTCCTCCACTATGCGCGGCCATCTTTGAAAATCTGTCGTCGTCTGTCCCGATTTCTTGGACCATTCAAATGAAAATCGAACTCACCCAAATGCCAGGGGTAATGAAACAGCAAAAATGTCAAAACAGAACCGACAAAGACGACTGTTAAAGTGCTAACGCCAGAAATGGAAGAAAATATGTGTCTTTTTGCTTAAATTTCCAAGTGAAATCGTGATATTTATTTATCGGTGATATTTTTTTGAATCAATCGAGAAAATTCGGCTGTAAAATTCTACCAAATATGAGTGAAAGTGATAAAATGATTCGCTGGTTGATAAACCAAAGCCTATATCGTTCGTTTATTTTGTTCCGTTATTCGTGTTTTGATGGAAGAAATCAGAAAGTGTAAGGTTATGTTGATCAGCTGATTCATTTCAAAATGTAAACAAATTTGGAACACGGCAGTTTGTGGTACTACTAGTAAGAAAATGGATTTTTAATCTAAACAATTAACTTTATTGAAATCATGAACGCTACAGGCACATTTGTATATTTAATTAGTTTTCTGGGGTGTCTCGACGGTTTCTGTAGGATTGGAAGGCGAAACTTCAGCTTCTGCTGTAAGTTTGGCTGCCATTTGGGCAAGTTTCTCTTTCTGAAAGTCCCGACGAGCCTCGTCAAGCAGGATATTGTGAATAAGGCTTCGGTTTTGTGTCATATCTTGCAACAGCGCAGGATAGGGGTTTCCACGAAGTTCCAGAACAGATCTTTTGTAAAATATTCCCGGGTATTCTCGCGGGGCTTTATACATTCGTGTGTATGAAACACTACATTCTTGGAAGCGCGGTACAAGAACTTTGAACAGCTTATGTACTAGTTGTTTTTCCAGCAACCAGTAGTCGGCCAACTCCATGGTAGGCCGGTGACAATCACCATGCCGAATGGCGTTTGAAATCAGCTAAAGAAAACAATGATATTGAGAATAAGTTTAGCGAAATTTAGTAAAACTAGTTACATACCAGCTCAGCGTAACCTCTAGCTTCATCGGCGCGGTTATAAAATAGCTCGATTCGTTCATGCTTTACCAGTGCGGTGACAGTTTTTCGCAGTTTCAACAACCTACCTTCGGGCCCATCTGGGTTTCTCAAATTACGCTTATTTGGTCGAATTGCTATCCGCAGTTGAGACATTAATTTCGATACCTCGGCTTGATTCATGGTTTGGGTTAGATTTTCAATTTAATTTTACGTAAACCAAAACACGAGTCGCCGTTCCAGAATTTCTTCACCAGTGACAGATTATTGACAGTTGAGAAGAAGTGACGGATTATTAGGTGTGTTTCCTTTCAGTGTTTTTCGGGCTCTTATGTACATACATATGTTCTTAAAGGGCAAGTATTGGTTTTGTGATAAGTTTCTATGTCGAGATATTAATCTAATTCGACGCCTTCTACTCTCCTCTTCCGAATTAGCACAGAGTTATTAAGGATTTACTTTGAACGTAATAGTTCTGTTTCGGTAGTTTTGGATCAAAACGCGTAATTTGTCCAATAAATGTGCGCATAAATATCTCTTGTAAAAATTAACGGTTTTAGGCAGTATCACTTTTCAAAGTCTAATCGAAATTTTCATTCTTATCCTACAAATAACGGAAGCTTATGAAATATCTTAATAAAGTTTACTTCAAAACGGCTTAAGTTGTTTAAACTTTATAATTGGATTAGTTTGGATATGTGCTATCGAATTGTGTGCACATTTGGATGTCACATTTGGCCTAGAAAAAACGACCAAACGACCTTTCACATAGTGAACGGAAAAGCCCTTTTGAATCGAATTGGCAAATGCTTAGAATCTGAGCCAAAAATGAATTATTGCTCATCTTTGATGGATTCACTTCAAAGCACTTCAATCAAGTGCTGACTCGGTGTTTTCGTGAAAAACTAAAAAACGGTAAAGGTCAATGATAGCTTCTGAACTTATTGGCATCCCAATGGGTCGTCATGTTTTCGTCAAACATCTTAAGTTAGCTGTTTATTAGTTAGGTCTTTGTTGGTTTGAGAGAATAGTTTCCTTTGTGGTGTCATTAGTCGTATCAGGTTGGAGATCTTGGAGATCCATTTTATCCCATCTTTACATACTTGTACAAGAATTAATCTGAAATCAACGAGATTTCGGTCTTAATTCATTTACATGATTGCACAATAGTTGTGTTTTTCATTATATTTCTTATAATTTACGAACATAATAATAAATAATGAAACTTATTTTAATTGCGATCCTTCTAACAAAGTCTCTTAAGAACCATTTCTATTACAAAAATTTGAATAACGACGTTCACACAAGTGACCATGACGTCGATACTCCTCAATATCGGGAAGATTTTTGAATAGAATCGCCATCGGTTTCTGATCCTCTGTATTGTCAGCAATCTCTGCACTTCCGCGATCCAATCGATTCGATACGGATTTCTGCATTCCCCAAATAAATGGTGCACTTTTGCACATAAGCAACTTTATGCAGTCTCCTTGGCCATCTTGATCTTCAAGTTTTCCCACAGTTTCGGCTAATTTGTCGGGAAGTTTTCGATCTGTAATCTGCTCAATAAATTCTAAAAGACCCTCTGGTGGGTTGTTTAGTATCCAATCGAGTGGTGTAGCATTGTTGATATTTCCTCTGCCAGATCGTTCATCATGTTGATCATCATAGGCAGGCTCCTCGTTTTCATAGGTATGTTGCGTATCCTCATAGTTTCGTCCATCTTCTGAGGATTTCGTCAATGTTTTCGGATGCTGACGCTTATTTAATGTGTTTCCTATCTTTAAATGAATTTAAGGTTTAGTTTAGTTGTTAAATGACCATAAATATTTAACAAACCAACTGAGCGATCATTAAAAGTGCATTTATGGCAAGTGCCCCTAACTTTCCAGCATCGAACCCGATCATTCTCAAGAGTCCTCCAATCATGTCGGTGGGATTTATTTTCGTTGCAGATCCATCATCCCTATCGGAATACTGCAACTTCTCGGGTGATTGAAAGAGAGACGATGCTTCGAACTTTTTCGTAGGTGCTTGTGGGGCGAAAGCCTTGGCCACCAAATTAGCCACGTCCGCAGCAGTGTTGATTCCTTTAAAATTTTAGACTGTCGTAACTAATATTTCATTCTTTTCAGGTGCTTACCCAGCATTTGGCCAGCGTATTTTATTCCATTGTTAATGTTGTCCATAATTCCTCGTTTGGACATATGTTTTCCTTCCACTGGACTCAGAAGATAGATCCACAGGACAAATAACACGAAACACAGTATTTTCACGAATTCAAATCTTAGTAACAACATTGTTACAGCGGAGTAGTATTAACCTCGGTGAGGTACGAGACTGGAATGAGTGTTGTTGCTCTTTGAAAGGAAAAGAAAGTCTCGTCAACCAAGCGAAGATTTATCACTAGAGTGAGTAGAATAATTGTCGTTATAGTTGCAAAGCGTTAGTTCGGTATTTCGTAGTTTCCACTGCAGAGCTTCGAAGCGTGTGAGCGAACTAAGTACGTAACGACACATATTACCCAATGTGTGGTGATCACCTATTTAGGTCTGAATTGAATTGTCATTGCCTGCTTCCATGATTTGGTTAATATTGTCGGAAAATTAGAGACCTTGAAAGTGTTTCATATAAAACGTGGTGTTCCTTGAATATAAAAGTAAGCCCTTTTCAGCTCATCGAATTTATTTGGGGTCGTACTCCTTTTAACGCACCGTATATGTGAAATGTGAGTGAACAAGCGCTTTTTACACTTTGCATCTACAGTAATAAATTGTATGCATTTCTGTCCATACAATTTATATTGCATGTAGCTCTGGAGGGCGCTCAAGAATCTCGATAATCCCTTATGGTGCATTCGTTCTCGGTTCGAACCTCATAAATTTACAGTATATTAAATCAGATCCAAAGTGAGTAATCGGTGAGGTCTGCCTTCATTTCTCTTTACTTTCGGACTGTGAAAAGCGATTTTGTGCGAGGATTACTCTTGTCTCGAATCTTAGGTTCTGGTAATTTCATTGTTGACAATTGAAATGCTGATAAATAAATCCGACATATTTATTAGGTATTTGTTAGTGGTAACGTTGGGTCGGTTTATATGGTATTGAAGTCTTTATGGCATCTACTTGGTTATGGGAAATATTTATGATGGTTAGTTCAAAGCTGACGGAAAGGGACATACATTGTGGGAATTATTTGGTAGTACTTACTTCTGATTAAGTTCAAAATTTGTTTGTAAGATATGAACACATTGGGTTATTCAACTGGAAGGGATTTAGTTCTTGTCTTTTTTTTATTTTACTTACTGATATTCGATAAAACAACAGCAGATTCTTCGCTTCTAAGCGATTAGCGTATTTTCTCAAAAAGGATGAATTTGCTTTTTTCCACTACAAGCTGTTTTGCCGAAGGCTCCACCTCATCACAACTATCACCATGGGGGCCTATTGTGATGTACGACAGATGTTTGCTGCTAGTTCCTGTACTGGGTTGTTGATGAATAGATGGTCTCCAATCATCGTAATGTCCTGGCAAACATGGAAAGATTGTAAAATTAAACATCAGATAGTTCTTGTTGTTCCTGGAAGTAGTATCTTCCTAGTGTTCCGTTCCTTAGGTAAGTACTTAGGTAGGTAGGTAGAAGGGGTGGCTGCACATGAAGCCAGCACTCGGGTCACTAATGGACCCATTGTGAACCGCTATCGTGGATAAGCTAAAGGGAAGGCAAAAGTTGGTCTGTAGCTTTTGGATAACTAAGTGACCTAGCTGAACCATTCCGCTAATGTTATAAATTTCTTGATGATGATGGTTAGTTGTGCCTTTCATGAGCTATCCCCCCAAATTATCGAAGAGGTGTTCACCAACTGCTGTTTTCTTAGTTCTGCACATGCTTGGAGATTCGTATAGCAAATAAGATGCGCTCTCTTCTCTATCCGTGTCGCCAAAATCTCGGCAGAGATCATCAGAGTCTAGTCACATTCTTCTTAGTTGAGCCAAATGATCTAACAACCGTGTGATCTGATAATTTTTGATCTGAGATTATAGTAAGAAAAAACATTGTCAGACAATGCATTATTGCAGACCAGCAATAAATTGTAAGGAATTGCGACAAAATCTTTGAACTGTCTGAACTGACAATTCAACGTTGCATTTAGTTTGTCATTGTCAAACAAGTCCTCGTTGGAATAGTTTGTCATTATCAGCTATATTGTCAGATATGACAGTAGCTTAACGATTAACCTTTTATCAAATTCCTCCCCCAACGCAGTTTTATAATGTGATTACCCTTGTTATTACATACTTACATATATTAGATTCGTCAGCATCAAGAGATTATTTTGAAGATCTTGTAGACGATCATTGTCATTCCGGTGATTCACCAAACAATTAACACCGCCATGTAGCAAAACACAAGCAAGCTTAACATGACGCAAGAAAATTATCCAGCCGACAATGCGAATGTAGAAAGAACTTTCAAGGGACATTTTTTAGAACATACTAGCCCTACTAGCCTATGAAATAAAAATAAGAAAAAATAAACTTCAAACATAATATGTATGTAGCTCTTAAAGAAACCATGGCTACGCCATGTTAACCCGTAGTGCACCTTAATTTCCGGCTTCTTTAGCCATCCCAACCCGGAAAGTCTCTACTTCGTTCGCCTCTCTATTTACACGCGTTTCTATTTCTTGGGGCTCCATGATTCTGTAGTCCTTACCTTGAAGCTCTAACGCTTCCTATCAGATCGACTATCTTATTTCCTCTATCCTTAAGCATCGATAAACGACTAAAAATTAGACTTAAATTCACAATTAACTCTGCATTTAGCTGAGTATACAAATGGTAGCCTTTCTGGTCATCGCTCTAGACTCAACTTAAACTTACAAATTTTATTGGCATATGCAAATGTGATCTCATATAAAGCAGCACGCGTCCAACTCTATATCAATATCAATATCACTACAAGAACAAATCAAATAAATACCCAAAAGGAAGACGCAAAACCCACCGGGCTGTAGGTGTCCACTGAATGTAAGATGAAATCTGTGCGACCAGATAAAATCGTACACACACCGCGAAGGTAATGGAAACCCCAAAACAGAATCATAATTTCGAATTCCAAATGAAATAAACATGCTAAATTGATTAAATTGCTATAAATCATATTTCGGTTGGTCGAAGAAGAAGTATACACACACACAGTCCACAGTCGACCAGCACAACGAGGAAGAGAACCCCCCGAAAAATTGTAATGAAACTCGTAAGCCCCGATATTGAGGAAGAAGAGATTCTTTATCTCTACCCGATTACTTTGTGAAGGAACAAGCAAACCAGTCGACACGATGGCGACTAATATCTGTGCCTCTACCTGTGTTGAAGTTCGAAACACGGAACGATGGGAATCCACGTTTATCTGGTGGTGGAACAAGAAAAAAATATCACCTTGAGCGCTCCGCACTTGGCCGTCGAGAGAAACAACACACAGTGGCTGAATGCAATTTGCCGGCGCGAAGCTGCCGTTGCATATTTAGTAAATTAAAACCGAATAAATTGTTTTTTCGGGGTCTTGAAATGATTTATTTGGTTAGGTGGCACTTGTTTAGTTGATTACGGTTGCAGGAAGGCCTGTGAGTAGTCCGCGTCTGTGTGGCTCTGGGTATTTCTCTCAATTAGGATACAAATAGGCAGGTGTTTTTTAAATTAATTAACTAATTAGGATCAGTTGATGACAACGTGCTTAATCAAATAAGGGTTATTTCAGACGTTTCGTGTTAGGAAGCGTGTTTGGGGGCAATTGGCATATGATAAATGCGTTTGAATCGAAGTCTTGAAACAGTCTTGGACATTATTTACTTTTTTTTAGGTTTTTGCAAAATAAAGATGTGCGTGGAGCCAAGTGTTCCCAGTTCGCCTAGGCGAAGTAGTCTTTTTTGGGATTGACCTGTGCACGTACGGGGGAAGTGGAGTATAATTTCCTCCTCCTCCTCCGTTTCAGATCAAGCCTAGACCTAGATTTGCCTTGGAATGTTGTAAATACAGAGATTTTTCCAATTACAGTTGTTACCACTATAAGCGTCCAGCCTTACTAAGAATTTGCATGTAGCGAGGGCCATATCAACGCTCCGCCACTTCTACAATGCGTGGTACCCAGTCTGGCGAGGTCATCAACCTCAAATTTTTTCCGTCTTCTTATGAGGACAGTTTCAGTTTTGTGGTCCGCTCATTCCAGACCTGTAGAGCAAAGCTATATCTTCATGTCTTTGATGGTGTATTGCAGTTGTGGGTCACCTTCTCTGGTGCTTAAACTACTACCACCATCTCATCGGCGTATCCGATTATGTCCACTCTTTTTGGCTTCCGATTGCTATGATCCAATTCCCTGACTTGACCTCTTATATAGGAAATCTGAATTCCAACCTACTCATACTGCAGTGTGATCAATTTGCGCTAAAGTCCAAATATGAAAAGATATCGTCGGGTTGTTGGGTTCTGTAAACCCGTGTCCCATTGCTTAGTCATGGTCTAAATGCTCAATGCCAAGACCCTACAATCTACTTGAAGGTTCCAGACTAGAATACTGAAACGGAAAAACCTTCTAAAATTACTATCCTCAAATTGAGGAAACCCATATGTTTTGATGCTTTATTTTTCCTCTTACCAACCCAATTCTCGATAGCCAACAACACAGCGGTTTTATAGTTATTTGTTTCACAAACATAAACACCTACATAATTAACCCTCCATCATGGTGATATGAAATAAAAACAAGAAGAAAAAAATAATACAAAATTACAAAACAGCACAATGATTTGCATGAGCACCACAAAAAACACCAACATTCTTACACACCGCCTTCGTCGTCCCTCGTGTGACGGACCTCATCGGCCAAGCAACCAAGCAAGCGTGCATACATTTAGGCCAGCAAGCAACCACCACCGCCAAGTCATACCTCAGCAGTAATGATCATGTGTTAAAATTTATTGATTGTCCAGAACGGAACGATGTCCTGCTGAGCAGCATGGGAGAAGTACGTGTGGTCAAGTTACTCAAAGTGTAGCCCTGTGTAGTAACCACCATCTCACCAGAATCACCACGTAGAGAGTCTGGCTTTTAGCTGCGTGAGTGCAAACTGGGCGCTGAGCGCGCACAGTACCCTAAAAAATATTCGATAACTCTTGGATTAGTTTCCAATCTATACGCTCGATACTGATATGCAGGTCGTCTTCATTTCCATTTCCATTTGTTGTTGGTGTTATGGTGTGTTCCATCGCGATAAAAATCCATTTAGCTGGACAGAATATTACTAATTAAATGTATCTGCAACATGCATCTTTCATTCGAACGTAGAACGAAGGCGATATATAAAATATGACGACACTGTGACGACAGACATTTGGACAGCAAAGGCGCAAGGGGGTGTGCCTGGCTCGACGCTCCACGCTTCATGATCCATGCTCCATGCTCCATGGTCCACCACCACAAGACTGCTTTCGAGTAATTTATATGCGTGTAAGGATGGTTTGTGTACGCGCTAATATCGATTTTCATGGGGGTTACACTCTTAACATGCAATTACAACACATTACGGCTCCGTGCAGATACGAATTATGCAGATACACGCCAGGCGAGGAAGGCAGCCGCGGTGGTGCTGCATATTGAATTTAATACGCGGCCGCGTCAATGTTAATTTTATTTGCGTTTCTTAGATGATTGAGCACGCGAAGTCCTGAAGAATTGAATCGAATAGAGAACCGAGTTTGTCTGTCAATGTGGAGAATGTTACGAAATGAAGTTCATAACAGCGTGGGGTAGCGAAATATTTGAAATTCATGTTTACCTATATATATATGTGTGTGTGTGTGTATTTATATTCTGTGGTCTTTTTTTGGTGGAACCACCTAGTGCGAGTTTGGTTTTGGTTTGATTTTACATGTAAAATAAATTGCTGCTGAGAGGTTTATAGGAAAACTTATGTCTTTTCAAACATACACACATTGCATATGTGTGGACGCAGTCATAACTCAAATAAGTAGAGTAACGTTAGATCGTTTTGGGTGAATTTATGCAGCAAAGTGGATTAGTAGCTTTTTATAGATAGCTAGGGCCGGAAACTTGTGTTAGATTGGGTTTGGTATCATAAGAAGTCGTAGTCCTTCGAGAACCATGATAAGAAGAAAATTGAACATATCCCTTCAAGGACCTCTCTTCAACATTTGAGCATGTTTTTTGGTAGACCATTCCCCAAAAAATCTGTTGTATGCATAGTCCAAGAAGGAGAGATCGTCTACTCGATCGAAGAGCTACTGACGAATATACATATTTGCTTGTACGTGAGATTTCATTATCCTCCGAGCAGAACCTACATTCCGTAGGCTCAGATTAAGTTTGTGAAGGTGATACTTCAGACCACCTATGACCTTCCTAATACTATCTTTGTCTAAATTAAAGATTTCCCTGTAGGATTTGTTAACCGTGGATTTTGTCGTGTGATCGATCATTACCATGGCTTCAGTGTGCAAGTAATTCGTCGCACCGTGGGGAAATTTGAGGGTGAGTACGCTCTTTTGGACCTTAAGCCACCAACCAGATGGTGGGAAATGAAGAAAACATAGCCGCCGTAGAGACTAGTATCAAAGAAAACCTAGAAATGTTGATTCGGCGCCGATTAGCTGAATTGGGGATCTCCAGAGAGTCAACCCGGCTTATTTTGCGGTCGGATTTGGGCCCATATCCGTATAAGATTGTGCTGACGCAAAACTTGAAGCCGGACGATCATAGACAACGTCGTAAGTTCGCTACTTCGACGCTGAAAATGTTGTGAGATCCATTTTTGGCTCAGGGGCTATGTCAATAAGCAGAATTGCATCCACATTGACTGTTTGGCGCGGCATCTTCGGATCTTATTTCTTTCGATATGAGGAAGCAGACACCGTCAATGGGCTCAGGTATAGAGCGATGTTAATGGACTTTCTGAGGGGCAAAGAGCTCCACAACATCGATATATCCGAGCTGTAGTTCCAACAAGACAGCGCTACATGCCATACAAGTGACATAACGCTCACAAATTCGACCGAAGGAGAAATTTGACGACTGCGTCATGAATTGGCCGCCGCGATCATGCAATTTGACTCGAATAAGTTCTCTGGGACTAGGTCAACTCCTTAGTCTACGCTAACAAGTCGACCACTTTGGACGAGCTCGAGGCCAACATTCGAGACGCCATTGGCAGAATAACGCCGCACATATTGAACCGAGTCATTTAAAATTGTACCGACCGACCGCTTGAAGCGAAGCCAAGGCGGTTATTTGATTGATATGCTATTCCACACATAATGACATGAATATAGCTTCAAAATAAGTATCTCACACTGTGGTTGTTTTATTTAAATTTTGTTTCCTATCGTTCTTATCTGCTCAGCTTGTATTTCTGTCAAAAATACAACTATCAACCATTACCCCAGTAAGATGTTCTTTTATTGGTAAACTTAACATTTATAGTTATTGCTTAATTTCTAGAACACTTTTCAATGTTATTACGCAAGAACTGAGTTTGTCCTTACTTGTGGCTTTGAGGTCCTTCTAATTTTCGTTCTCATGCATTACAGTTAGCAGGAAAAAAACACATCACTGGGAAACTCTTAACCAACAAAGAAAATGCATTTCCGTTGTTTACTGTCTATCCTTTGCCAGCTAATGGAGGCCTTTCCCTTCACAGTACTAACGAATAAGAAAATAAAAGAACAATAATAAGAAAAAAAAAACTCGAATTTTAATTGACTAAAGAGATCTCGAACTTTGCATATGTACGTATATGCACGCATGTACATACATAATAGCATTAGATGGCATCAGATACAAGGGCGTCTGTGGAAGCCTTTTTGAAGGACAAGAATATTCGGTTTACAAATAAAACCTTTGATTAGAATTGAAACTCCGATTAAAGAAATTTAGAAATTTAGTAAAATCTTGTTGATAAACGCACCTTCATTAGCCGCTGAGTAAATCGATGGAATGTGATTCGTTTGAAAGGCACTTCCTTAGATTTCGTTTCTAGCGTACCATACTTTTGCGGTAGATTAACCACTAAAACTGTGAGCCCACCTTTAGTTTTTTGCCATTGAGGAACGTTCTCTAAGCTTTTCAACTTCCAAGGATCCCTTAGATCTCGGTCATACGTCCAAAAACAGGTACAAGGAGGCATACAATTACAATCACCAGGTTTTCTATCGATAGCCAGCACAAGTTTCGCTTTCGGTGGATAGAATAAGTTGTACCTCTTTTGAATAGTGTTACCGACAAGTTCAGTATCAATAGGGCGCATATGTTTAAGCCACCTTTCCAATTTCTGCCAGTGAGTTTCATAAAGCGGCGGACGTCGGATTAGATGAAGCCTTCTATAAAGATCTGTACGTCGAGTCCGTTCATATTTGGGTCCAGTACGTACGCGGAAAAATTTGTACAGAGAATCTGGACTTCTGTCTGGCATTGAGATACTCCTTTTGTAAGAAGATCTTTGAAATTTGTACAGGTGGCGAATAGAATCGGTTATTGTTCGAATGTGGTCCATATCCTTGATGTTTATTTTAACAAGATATGAGGCATCCATTCGTAAAAGAGTTCGCCCGTGTATGTAGTTTTGTTTCAATGTATTCTAAGAAATTGTACTTTAGTGTCTAAATCGAAATAAAGTAAAACCTTCTTACCTGATACTGTGGGAATCCCAGTTTCCTTATCCAGTCTGCAACGTCCAAGACCGTCCACTGTATGGGATGGGGCAATGGTTTTGCATTCACCACTGGAGAACATAGTTCAACTAATGTATCGGGTGTAGTTTTGTAACGAATTGAAGCCTCGTTTCGTTTTATCTTCGGTTTGCCCTCCAGTAGGGGATTCAATTTAAATCTGTAAGTATCCAATGGTTTCAGTTTCTTTTTTTCCTCCTCCTTTTGCAAATGAACGTGTTTCTCCTCTGTCTTTCCGTAAAGGTATCGCTTTCCCATCCTCATTTGAACTGTTGCCTTAATCAGAATTTGCACATTCAAAAAATCCAAAAAGCTCTTTACGGCTAATTACGGAAACGTAGTAAATAACAAATAAAAAATATAACTTCCAAACGTCTGGTATATTCATCCCTCGGTGAAGCTATAGTGTGACTTATGCGGCAAAGTGAGCTTTGTTTTGTTTCAAGGACGAGTAGCAAGAATGGAAATGTTATTCAGAAAAGTTTTCTCATATTTTCTAGATACCATTGCGTGACGCTGGACTGTTTTTTTTTTGTGGTTTGTTGATTGCTGAAATGAAAGTTCACTATTGAAAAGTTGCTGTAACAGCGATAACAACAATATTGTGTACAACAATACGAAGTTGTTGGTTTTATGATTGCCCTTCTGCGGAGGTTTAACTTTTGTACATTATATTTGGGACTACTTGCACCTGTATCATTACTCCTCATCTTTTTCAAGGAAAACTATTCTATTTGCCTAATCACAATGCGTGAATCTAAACTGAACCATCTGATTGACCAGATTTCACTAGATCCCTCCCAATTTGGTTTAGGACTTTTCGCGAGTTTTTGGGCCGACTTTTTACGTTTTCCACATTCATAGAATCCATTGGAGCCTGGTCTTTAGCTAACTGCATTCAGTTGTGCCTCATAAGTCAGTTGGGTTCCACTTCTTCTTGTGCTGGATACCTAAGATCAAGTCTTCCTCTACGGTGTTGTCCATTCGAACGGGGATGGAATCCATTAGCACCACGACCTTCCGATTACCTCACCAAGGATTTCGGCTTTCAATAGAGTTCATGATTAGTAGGTCTGATATGTTTAGGGTCTTTTGCTATTTGGAATAGAGTCTTACGACTTAATTACTAGTTTAAAGTAAAAGCGATTTGCAAGGATTTTTCCTCGATTTACTTCTGCGGAGCTCTTGATAATAATCGATAGCAGAACTAAGGTGGACAACGACCAAATGAATGTCTAAATTCCTGTAACGATCATTAAATAGCGGTAAAGCAACTTTGGATATTTTTTTAGAGAACAGGGAAGCGCTGTTACACCGTGACCAGAACCTTCTAAAAAACCACATAGTGCAACTAAAACTCAACGTCGGCAATTTACATTATGACAAGGACACACCTCACGTCCTCCGGCACAGTCCAAATCTCTGTCAATTGAGAATTAGGACATTAATAAAATGCTACTTGCAAGATATACAAGAATTTTTTAAGCAATATTTTCAGGTTCCTCAGGACGTCACTATCGCTGGAGACACTAATCTCGAACAGTAGGCATTAGACCGAACCGTTTCTCCAGTTTACAGGACTGCAACACTTCCCCTTAAATTTTTTGACGAGCTGTGTGGCATGTGGCACCATCTTGTTGGAACCACATACGCTCACTTTTTGTAGATGCAATGGAGTCTCTTGAAGCACATTTGCCAACGTTGACTGAGAGATTCCGGCGTGGAAGTGGTTTTTCGATCGGTGCGTTACCCTAGGGGAACATTCAATAATGAGTATGTTTACGTTATCGTCTGGTGCGATTATTCCGACCGAAAATTCGAGTAAGCGATCCTAAAGTTACAATCACACCGGCTCAGAATTTTGGTATTAATTTTTAACACGAGTACTTTCCAAAAGTCGAACTTCACCATGCTAAACATGTACATCGTGACCGACGTTTTTGCATTCACAGATCATTAAAAAAAACTTCAAAAATGGGTTTGTATTAAAGTACAAAAAAATTGTTATCTCCCTAATGAAAAACCCCTGCGAGATAATAAGTAGGTTTAGGTAAACTACATAGTAGGCTCACTTCGATACTCTGCTCTATCAAAACGCGCTATAAAGGTGCAGAGAAATAATTCCACGAAAATATGCTCCACCTGTTTCGAAATAAATCTACATTTTTAGAGAGATTATTTCCCATTCACCGTGAGTAATACTCCCCTTTTTAGGCGAAAGAAATCACCCAGCCACTTCTGAGAAAATAATAAAAATAAATGCCAGTATTATATTGTGAGAATTTTTAATTTGCACATTCCATATCAAAGTAAAGAATTTACGTTGATCTTGATGATAAGAGGACCTTTCCTATTTGGCCAGTGGTTCGAATTTGTATTCGTTCCAAAGCCAGCAGGGTATTTCGGGTATTTATCCCATACTTTTGAGGTCGATTATTCAATAAAATGGTCAATTCATTAGTATGTGTTTGCCGTTGAGGAACGCCCTGTAAACATTCCAACCTCCAACTGTTTCTCAGCTCCTTCCCCTCCGACCATAAATAAGTACAAGGCGGCATTCCCTTGCATACGCATTTCTTCTCGACGGTTGTCGTAATTTTCGCTTTTGGTGGATAGAATAAGTTGTACCTCTTTTGAATAGTCTTACCAAGAAGTTCAGTATCAATAGGGCGCATATGTTTAAGCCACCTTTCCAACTTCTGCCAGTGAGTTTCATAAAGCGGCGGACGTCGGATTAGATGAAGCCTTCTATAAAGATCTGTACGTCGAGTCCGTTCATATTTTGGTCCAGTACGTACGCGGAAAAATTTGTACAGAGTATCTGGACTTCTGTCTGGCATTGAGATACTCCGTTTGTAAGAAGATCTACTAAATTTGTACAGATGCCGAATGGAGTTGGTTATTGTTCGAATGTGGTCCATATCCCTAATGTTTATTTTTGGAAGATATGAGGCATCCATTCGCAAAAGAGTTTTCCCGTGTATGTGATTTTTTTTAAATGCATCCTAAGAAATTGTACTTTAGTATCTAAATCGAAATAAAGAGAAAAATTCGAACCTGATATTGTGGGAATCCCAGTTTCTTTATCCAGAGCCCAACGTCTACAGTCGTCCAGTTTACGGGTTGAGGCAATGGTATTGCATTGACTACGGGAGAACATAGTTCGACTAATGTGTCGGGTGTGGTCTTGTAACGAATTGAAGCCTCGTGTCGTTTTATCTTCGCTCTGCCCTCCAATAGGGGATTCAACTTAAATCTATAGGTATCCAAGGGTTTCAGCTTTTTGGTTTTTTCGTTCAACTGCGATTGAACATGTTTATCCTCGGTCTTTCCGTAAAGGTATCGCACGTCCAACATCTTTTAGTCAACTGTTACCTACACTGAAATCCAACTTGTACCTGTTAAGAATCCAGAAAGCTCCAGATATATAATTATGGAAGTGCCATAAATAACAAGAAACTTCCAAAACACTTGATGTTTTCCTGTTTTTTTCGGAAGTAATTATGTGACTTGTAGAGGAATGTATATTTGTTTTGTTTAAGGGGCCAGTAGTAGCAGTGGAAATGCTCACACACTTGCGTGACAGTAAGTCGTTACTTGTGGTTTTTGGATAGCTATAAATGTTGAAAGAAAAGTTCCTCCTTGAAACGAAAAGGTGGTGACTTCATTTATGGAATAGCGTTACAGTTCCTATCGGTTTCACGGTTAACTAGTGGTATTTTTTGTTGTCTTTACCTACAGGTAGTCTATAAATAGCAGAAGGAAGGTCATTACATTTCAGAGTTTTTTTTAGCTAGTAAGACTCGAGTTTAGTTGGTGTACGTGAGCATTGTACTAACGTCCTCTTTATTTTAAATGAAACACTTCAGAGTACCACCCCAATTTTAGTTCTGAAGATGACTTAATGATGACTGGTGTCAATCAGAAGGCCTTCCACACATAAACTCTCAACCGAAACGCCTTCTGGGTCTGGTCTAGTTTTTTTTAGGGAAAAATATGTAGAACAAGAACCAAAGATACTTACTCACCTCACCATTATCACCTAAAATAATTACTTACTCATTGCTTGCATGGTGAGAGAAGGCTAATCAACTCTCTTCCCATCCTGCCCTACCATACATGCAAAGACTGTTGCCCTGGAAATCCTTCTAGACCTTCCATGTCTTCATATAAATGCTATGAAGACTGCGATGGTAAGTGCCCTTAATCTTCATTTTCTTTGCATTTCCTGTACCAGAGAGTATATAAGAAGAAACCTCCGAAAACCCTATGTAAATATATTATCGGATAACCAAACAGCTCTAAAAACTGTCTCGTCCTCTGACTTTAAGTTTAAGTTGGTTTGAGACTGACTTCAGTGTGATGAGTTTCTGACTATCTTTTGGGTTCTATCACAACAATAGCATTGAATTTGGGTGCAGACCTTAAGTGGAGTTCCACTCTATTGCATAATGGACTTTTTTTTCGTCTAAATGGGGACGACCACCCAACCCAATCCTAGAAAACGGTAAATATTTTTAAGTTGACAATAGTAGGGCAGGATCAACTTATCCATCCCGGTGCAAAGGCCCAATTTTTTGCGATTCTCGATTCTCGATCACTTTGTTTCGACAAACCGAGGACAGTATAGTTTCTTAGAATGAACTGCGGATTACCATAAAAGCTAAATTCAAAGCATCACCTCTCACAATTTTCTTTTCCTAGGAAGAAGGAATGCAGGGTATCAAGGCATCGGACTAAAGTAAATATTGTGGTTTAGAAAAAATAAGACATTAGGCATCATTACACGATGTAGGGACCTTCGGTATAAGTATGATAAACAGCGCAAGGATTTGGACAGAAGTCTTTTTAACTATTGATGATAAATTGGTATATGGTTGGGAAACTTACGTGGTGTTCGTGATCCCTAACACATTTCGCGAGGCAGTATGTTTAAGCTACTATTTGTTGGATTGATCGTACCACAGTAACACTTCCGCCAAAAGGGACTTCCTTCCTTTATTTTCTCAAAGTCTCCAAAGTCTCAAAAACCTTTCCCGAAGTCACTGTCAACACAATGCATATTCGGGCCAGAGTTTTCCAATTGCTTGGTCTTCTAGTAGAACTGTTATTGGTTCAACCTGGAAACTTTTTGGTTACATTATGCTGAGAGATGGTTCCGGTTCAGCAACATCAGAATGCTATTTTTACTTTCCTGAATGTGTGCACATTGGATGCCTGCCTCGGATTGATTGGTTTGAAAACCTAGTGCTACTTGATCCAGGTTTACGCTAACATGTCTTTGAAAAATGGAATTCTTCAATATTTTTCAACAAGAAAGCTGTTTCTGGGTTAACACTGCTCCGTAGGACATTTATTTATTATTGATTCGGAAATCCTAGACACCGGAAATGTAAATTCAAAAATCAAAATGGTTCCGATCGACCTCTGATTTCATTCCTCCCGAGGATAGCAATCTTAACGACGTCTTGGATCGAAGCGAATTCATTGCGTAGCTGATCACTACTCTGCCATCGATCATAAATCATTAAAATTTAATGACAGTATATTTGAGAGTGCAAACAAATTCTAATTCTTACAAGATGTATCTGCAGATGCACTTGGACGTATTTATCATCCAATTGGAATTGATTTTAAGAAGAAAATACACCAAGTCGATAAACTAAAAAGAGACAAAAACATCCATCGACAAACTCCGCCCCCAATGGCATAAAAAAATTCTATCTCCGATTGGCTGGCAATGGCCGGTTCGTGGGCGATAAATGAACCTGAACCGATCAAAGAGAAAAAAAAAAAAAACAACAACATCTGGAATGGGATTTTCTCAGATACTTTTTCCTACCTATCCAGATCTACACTGATCAGTTCATGCATATCGTTGGCGGGATGTACTGATTGCGGGTGTACCACTTCGTGAATTTGTTCAACAAGTTGATTCTAAGTTGTTTTGTGTGGTGTTGCGAGGATAATTAGATTGTTGATTGCGCAATTATTGAATATATATCGAATGTGATATACATACATATTATATTATGTACATATGTTGGTGTTAAATGCTTACAAAGAGGCGAATAAATCGTGATCTTTATCTTTCATAATTGGTTACTAGTGTTTGTGTGGATATACCTTTGTTTTTATCGATTTAGATGTGATTAATGGAAGTCATAAAAATATTTCTAGCATTCTGAATTTTAAATTAAGAGAAAAAAAAAAAACAAATATACATAAAACCAAACATAAAATTTATGGCTTGTTAAGGTTTGTTTTAATAATTGGACAACGGGATTTATTTATATTTTTCTCGAAAAGCAACTGGGAATTGTTGAGATCCCTTGCTGTGGACGACTTCAGAAATTGGACTAACCATAAAAGGTAAATAGGGTTTTGATGTTAGCCAATTATGAAAGCTTTAATATGAAAGACATGTTGTAGAGTTAATCAGCGAGAGTGCGTTGACGTCGTAAGAAGCCATTGACATTAAAACTGCTGTAATGGCCTTCTTTAGTTGCTTTCAATATGCCACTAATTAAGGTCACTTGGAAACATAAGTCGCAAGATTAGTTCTTATTTTAGCGACGGGAAAGATAAAATTCATAAAATTCGTATATAGTTACGTTTCTGTCCTGCATTTGGAAAGAACTTGTCACACGTAAGACGGACAAGCTCTAATAGATATTGGGACATAAATTTGCATGTTCTGCCATGAAATTCCTGATCAGCTAGCTAGAACAGGATCTTCTAGTTATTGTATGGAACAATGTAAGGACAATGTAAGTCTATTCCATTGAAAAAAATATACAAAGCCTCAGAGAAACGGGAAGAGCCATTTGTGTTTCAAAAGAGGAACAAGAGACATCTTAAATATCTTCAGGAGGTTTGTGAACTTTTTTTATCCGAGCACTGCCAATCTTACAATAATAATATTACTTGCCGCTTCCGCCTCTGTTTAGAAGGACAACAAAGCCTGTGTCCCAATAACTAGGAGGAAACACTTTTCCAAGACCGTCATTTGCCTGACAGACATAAGCAATTAGCGGGAGCTATAATCCCCTGCAGTATAAAGGTCTTATGTAGCAAAATAAATCTTTCAATCGCCAGACACTAAAAAATCCTAAACCGTGCTTTGGCTTAATAGATATTTTTCAAAGTTAATAAGTTTTGACTTTACCAACAATCTATATATACATGTATGAACATGTGCAATGGTCAGAATGTCAAACTACTGATCCAAACTGAATGATCTCACGGTGTCAGATCTGACAAACACCTTAAAGTACGAATATCAACAAGAAGCCGGCGACGGCATTAAACTGGAGATCGTTTCTATTAGAATATTACAAGCGCTTAACAAATAGCTAGGCGATGCCGGTAGAACTATACATTATTCATTCATTAGTGATTCATTCATTTTACTTTTCAAGCTGTGAGTACAGTAGTGAAGTGTACCTGAAATAAAACGAATGTCTTGGAACTGGTTTCAAGACAGCCAAAATCAATCCAATAGAAAGCACGTATACACTATTATAAGGATCCAAGTCCTTGTGTTATTAACAAAAGCTGTATCAATGCTGGGAAAGAATAAACGGTTGTACACTTCCTTAGCTAAGCTTTGCCCAGATAAGATGTTCTAGCACTCTACAAAGAACCCGTTGATCAAAATGTACATTACCTGGTTGTACATACTTGCCTCTTCACTTGTATAATAAGTTTGCACTCTTATGAGAACTGAAATTCATGTCAAGTTC
Organism: Xylota segnis; assembly: GCA_963583995.1. Taxonomy (NCBI): domain Eukaryota; kingdom Metazoa; phylum Arthropoda; class Insecta; order Diptera; family Syrphidae; genus Xylota; species Xylota segnis. Next base: position 59,996,694 of record OY757237.1, read on the forward strand.
TTCTTACCCAAAGTGGGCGTGGTATACTGCATTTTTTCTGGAACACATGATAACATTTAACTGATCCTGTGTAAGAGATTTTACCATTTTTTTGTTTTTAAAAGCGCCCTCAATTCTTTTTGACTTCAGGTTATTTTAAAAATACTAATTTTTTTAAAGTATTTCTTACAGATAGATAATTGCATATGTAGATCTTATATCTACATATTTTCCTCAGATACTAGTCAATATATAGTACATACATACATACGTACATATATATAATTAGATCTCATGCGCACGAGCTTGTGATCCCTCTAGAGGGTTTATTTCAGCACCTATTTTAATGACTCCCGATCGACACTGATGGATAGTTCATCAACTAAATGTTGAACATCAACAAAAAAAACTTCTGAAAACTACAAATGAGTAAAGTATTTATTAAAAAACATTATTTTAATGTAATTGGAAATAAATATGTACTGTTTCTAGTTTCCACTAAAAAAACTGATCAAGCCAGTGATCTTCTCTCTTTTACTTGGTCTGCTCTTTGTAGACCCTGTAGACTGCTTTGAAGCTGTCAGGTGCTATAAACATAATTTCCGAAAACGAAGAATACAAATTGGATCATACATCCTATACTTGGTAATGAAGAGGACTCGTCGATACCTTATAAAAGTAATCAAGGATAGGTGCACAGTATCCTACACATTAGGTATATGGATCAGAGAAACTGATTTAAATAAAAATTGATTTTTTCGAAAATGACGAACGATATTGAAAAATTTCAGACTTGGGTTAATTTAGGCTTATGCTATGAGATAATGCTTTTTGTGAAAAATACTATCTCTGCATATTTAGAAGAAAAATTTGAAAAAAAATATTAAGACGAATTTCATAGGAGATCAAATTTTCTCTCATTCACTTAAGTTATAAGTGCCACGCCCACTTTATGCCGACGTTTCTTTAAAACAAACAATAAACATATTTTTTAATGAAATTCCATAGATACCGGGAATGAGGTATGTATGTATGTATGTGTCACACCCACCTTACTGGCTGTCATGTACATACATATGTACATATGTATATGCAAGAAAATGAGTACATTATTGTACCTATTATTTCACTCTATAATTTTTGACCCATCGGTCTGCGATTGTCAGTTTTACAACACATCACTCCAGACTAAATACATACTATCATTCCCTCAGAGTTCCTAGAAATTGTTTGCGATATTGTCATTCTCTTTACCATTGAAATTATGAAATTTATTTGAATATTTTCAGTCTCCTTTACTCCAACGCAACTCTCAAACAATTTTAGGGTTCAAGAGCCGTGGGATCAGTCTGCACACCATTTATTATTTCAAGCTAGTGTGTAGCTTTGCATCAGTGCTGACAAAATGATCGTGTGTAGTCGAATAAATTCATTAAGCTTAAGGGTTGTGATCTTGTCGCACATCACTTTGGACTTTGGAATTGATAGACCGTCTTTGGAAAACATGGTGATTTGGGTGACTACATAATGGAACCATAAATTTGGCTTTATATCTATCACCAAAGTGAAATAGTGCCCAGAAGTCCTTTTTTCTCTTTGTATCAAGGTATTCTGTGATTCGAAGCACAGCACGTTACAAGTGCTTATGAAATGTTCATCTCTCCTATAGGACTGAGTAAGTTAGGAGCAAGAAAGTGAAAGCCTCAGAATCTTACTAAGTGTTCTTGGTTCCACCACGTTTCTACTCTAGAGTATATTTATTTGTAGAATTGTGTGCTACTCCAGCGATAAAAAGCAACACTATGTACGAGTACCTTCTAAATTAGCATAAAAATTTCTGTCATGCGGTGTCTCGCAGTAGGCCATGCTCGAAATGGTTTCAATCTAACATGAATTCTGTCGAATATATGTAAACCTTTTCTTGATTAGATACTACAAATACTTGCTAATTTCGCAAATGCTAGAAACGAATAAGAAAAAATAAATATCACCAACCTACTGTAGAGTGATTAATAACACACCGGTGGGTGATTGATTTCTCTCGATTCACCAAATGCCTAATCGATGTCTATATTGATTATTTAACAACAACATACAAAAAAACAAACAACAACAACAAAATACCAATACAATTAATCATAAACCTTGTTTATTCTCTAAATATTTCAGATTCATATGATTGTTGTCATGTTGGGGCAATGGATTATGCTCCAATGCACATAATCAATTCACCGCCGCAGGACACTAGCACACGAAAGATATCAACCACAGATGAGCATCACCATTCATCACATGACCGGCATTCGGATGACGAGATAATGGTGACTAAGGAAAATGGTCAAACACTCATCATAGGAGTCCTACCACGTCAGGAAGACACCGAGGATTCTGATATGGATCATAAAAATGATCATGTGATAGGTGACAGTGTCAAGAGGGCAAACGGAGTGGAGACAAAAATCAAATTGAATTTTAGTGTAGACAGGCTGTTGGGAGCAGATTGTGGCGATAGTAGAGATGTTCGGAATCAGCGGATTGTGATAAGTACAAATAATAACGGGGGAATGCTGAATCACGGCGGACCGTATGAGTGTTGTAAATACTTGAGTAACGGCCATCAAAGTCATTTGGAAAGCTATCACCTACAGAAACAGCACCAAATTCAAACACATCGTAGTCATCATGAGAGAGGGATTCTCTTGCCACCGAGTATGGACATTAAAGCAGTTGTACGGCCGACACCCATTCGAGCGTTAGGCAATGGACCAGATGAAGGTAAGGAGTTAATGGAAACAGTTTCCATGAAAGAACATAAGTTTCATGTTAGTGTGTACGGTAACACAATAGGCTTGAAATTAGCTGACTAGAAAACATTCCTTATTTCTTACAGACGGCCTTGAAAATACCAAGAAAAATAAATATTTTGAAGCGTAATTACGATATTCTTCCTTCATGATATTAGAATTATCGAGAAAAGGAGAAAAGAAAAAAACTAATCCTTTTCGCAATATTCAGATAGAAGAAAAATGAGTAACGAATCCCTTGCTCATGGCACATTACTGCCCCAATTTACAAACATCAACCATACCAATGAGTGCAATTCACCAATCCGTCTGCAAGTCCTTTTCCGTTCTGAATAAAGTAAGCTCCGAAGAATTTGTTTCTTAGGAGGCTGAGACTCAGGCGACAGCAAAGAAAGTTTCCGCAATCTCTGCAGAGGTCTTTGCCCCATAATCACTCCAATTTTATTTTAAGTAAAAGCGACAATCAACATTTATAGTTTGTCTTTATTAATGCCGTTTTCCCTTTATTCGAACCAGAGAGTGAGGGTTTACTTAGAGCTTACAACTGATTAAGTCAGTGAAACGTTTTCATGACCAGGGACCAGCAAAGTTTTACACAGTTTTACCTCAGTTTGAGTGCAAAAACATTGACTTTCGCAGAAAAAACGGATATCTCTGTTTATTTGGAGCTTTACGTTTTGAAAATATAGATCAAATAAGTCCCACCATTGTTCATGACCATTTATCTTTACTGGATTTTCAATCGTTTTGTCTGGAGCTTCGGGTGAACACGGACTCGTGACTCTAAGAAACCCGAAAGAAAGAAGCCTGCAGCGATCAAATAGGACTATCTTGCCGGCCAGTGAAAATCGCCAAAACAAGACATTAGGCGACGCGAATACGGATCCTTTAAAATGTATACTGTTGGGCGAATCCACGGTTGCACCGTCCTGTTGGAAGTATTTCCAGTTCTATAGTCTCAGAATAGTCTCATTGTGGCAATTAGAACTCCTTGATCATGGTTCTGTATCGCTCAACAGTCACAGTAACCGTGCTACCCACTTCATCCTGTCACAACGGCAAAATTATCGTCGGACCGGACACTACGAGGTCTTCCGACGACTCTTCTGTAACGGGTTGTCTTAGTGTCAAAATGAGCAACTAAACGTCTTGGTGTTTTACCAGTTTGCGTAGGACACCCAGGAGAACTGTGCTGAATTTGACGTTCCGCAAAAGCCATTGACGAATTATATCGTAAAAAAGGCAGATAGTAGGTCTGTTCGCGTATTCTCCCAAAACAACGAATTTTCACGAGAATCTACGAAAAGTCACCAAATCCTTTCGAGTAGGCAAAAGTTTCGTTGTTTTTCGTAGAAGAAAGCGCTCATGAGAGAGTAAAAAATTTCCCAATGCAACGAATTTTAGTGCAGGAAATTTCTTTGCACTCATTTACGAAATGTGTCAAATCTGTCTGATACCTGTAAGAAATTTTTTGTTGTTTGTGTATTTGCATACATTTCTCTTTGACGTTTATAATGTGGGCAAATTTCGTAGCTTACGCGAGAGAGAATTTTGCCCCCACTCCATTAAATTTCACAATCTACGAATTTTGGTGCAGAAAGTACGCGAACAGACCTAGTGTCTGCATGTATTATTCATCTTTTTACTTCACAAATTTAAAAAAACTCTGACAGTTGGTGCTTCTGATAGGGTAACATACTTTGGTCCACCTAGTGCATGTATGTTCATAAATAAAATAGGTATTAGATCAGATGAAACGATATTTCATTTCAACTTTCCTAAACTCATTCAAGAGAGCAAATTTCAAAGAATTAATCACGAAAACACTTGTTTCTCATTTTTCTTCATTATGCTCACTATGCTGATTTATAAAGGGGAAAAAAAACCTCCTTAGCAATAACTCTTTGTAGACGGCAAACGCCAGCACAAGTATGTAAATATACGCGGTTCCATTCGACACTTAGTAAAAATCTTAATTAATTTAGTTTACTTAACACATTTTGGGAAAACATATTTCCTCAGCGTTAAAGTTTTGAGAGAAAACATATTAAGCGTAATATTTTACCGCAGGTCAATTGCTGCTGTTGCTGTGGCGGGCCGACCACCCTACCTCCACGCCACCTCTGCGCTTAGTTTCTTTAACTCTCCAAATGAAAACATTCAAAAATTAACCGAACAGTATTGTAAACATTGCCATTCGACCATCATCTGGAAAACAATGGAAAACGTGTGCAATGTGTTGATTCATATTCATGTCGCCCCTTTGATCACTTAATACTTAATATCGAAGATGAATTATATCCGAGATATTCCCCGAGATTATTGTTAATTCGATCTAAATTTTTGCTTTTATCTTTCAATGATTCGATTCCTCTTCTTTGTCTATTGTTTTCCTCTTGATTAAGAAAATAATCAAATAATTTGGTTTTTTTCTTTTTTTTTGGAAAATTATGATTTTGAGTGTGGTGTTTGCCGTGCCGCCGTGCCGCCTCGCATCCAGGCGGACGAATGCGCGCCAGCAACAGTTGGAAGTTGTAAATCGACAGGAGAACGATTCCTGTCAAATGGGTTCTTCTTTTCTTTTCATTTCCTTCCTGTTAGTCGATTCGATCATCTTATTGCGCTAAGGGAGCACACAAAGGATAACGTAAACACAGTTTTGAAGTGTGTGATGTCCTATTTGTGGCTAAGTTATGTGTTGTTTGATTTTTGTGTTTATTTAATGTACATACAAAATGAAACACATAAACAAGTGATGAAAGATTAATAAACAATAATTTTTTTGTCCAATAAATGCCTCCTAAGGTTGCCAACACCTTGTTGTTTGTGGCTGCTGTTTGGGTGCATACTTACCATATTGCTGCAAGTATTTAGATTTTATTAGATTGGTAAACTGACATAATTTATGTCATGCTTGGAGCTGGTTTTGTACACCCTTTTGTATTCTTCCTTGGCAAACTATGATTTCCTGTCAAAAAAATATGTACATACAAAGTTGTTTACCTTTTAAGGCAGGGTTGGATACATTTGGTCTTGAAATAGTGTCAGAAACCTCCCTTGTTCAAGCCTGATGATGGGGTGCGTAAGTCATTTTAAAAGCATTTGTTTGTTCTAAGATACATACATATATGTACATACATAGGGAATTGAGAGACATCTTTCTTAAATATTACAAATATTGTGATCTTGTAACAAGGTGTAGACCCTAACCTGCTGTCTGTCGATTTCAAAAAGATCCAGCTTGAATCGTACTTTAAGATCTGTCTTCTGTTCTGTAAGTGTCTTGGCTTTATATTGGGTGGGTTTAACGGAATTTTTACATTGCGTAAGCACTGAAGATTAGCCACGTAGTTAGCATGTTTTAGAGTGGTTGGTACACACAAATAGGGCTTAGGACCAAAAAGTGTCGTTACCTAGTAACTCCGATTCTCCGTTGGCGGAGATGAAAACAGTCGCAGACGAGCTTAAAGAATATCGTATTCGATTAAATACGACTGGCTAAACGATATACATACATACATACATAAATGTGGTGGATAGTTCAATAGCGCGAACTTTTACTTGAACCCGACAGCAGAGCTGACAACTTTAAATGTTAGAAGACCATAACTTCTCCATATGCGAAGATCACCAATTACACCGTCGAAGGTTCTGGAGAATTAAAATCTCTTGATTTGAAATTCATTCTCCATTGGATGTAATCAAGTATTTTTAGATGACCAGTAAATTCACTTGCTTTAAGGTCCAGCATTAGAGTAGCCTGAATGTACTAAGTCTATTTAACACTCTCTATCTAGATCGCTAGAGTTGGGGCGTGAAAGTAAGGATAGCTCATAGGACTGCCGCATGTCCTATGATATACGATATGATGTAATCAAATTTGGTTCTAAAGTCTATGACAACATCATTTACACAATCTTGTACTCTGAATAGGTTTTGTTAGCAGTAGAGTAGAGACAGAGAATACAAGCGTATCCTTTTAAAAGAAAGAAATGGCGATGTGCGGCTTTCGAGTTATTAGATGTAAAACTGAATTTGAAGGCACGTATAAGGAATGGTATCGGTATATCTTGGTGGCTTTATTTAAAGTCAACAATTGTTTTATTCTACAACCCTGATACTATTTGCGGTTTAAACTCTGTAAAGACTCATTGACGTTGATATTAGTGGTTAGACTTGTCTATCCGTCTGTAGCCTAGTCAATTTGTACATATAACACGTGGAAGGTGGTCTTCATTATCTTGTAAAAAAAATAGAAGAAGCACTTTGCTCCAAGGAAATACCTCTGTGTGCTTTACCCGAGAACTGGACCAATCCATGTTTCTACGTCAACAAAACCCTTTCCTTTCATCGACAAATTAATTTTTCCGCAAAGGTAAAAGTCACATTGTGCTACATTAGACGAATACTGGTAGAGTTAAGTTGATAGTTAAAATACGATTTTTAGTCAAAAAACGGCAGTACCTATTTTCAAAAGTTCTGTTAACTTTGGACACTGTTCAGTCAAAAAGCAATAACTTGATATTTTTGGTATGCTCAATTCAAATTTCATGAAGATTTTGATTGATCTTTGACGAATCCACGCACAGGTTTGATGGAATCTGTGGTGATTATGGCTTCTTGTTGGCCAACATGTTACTCATCAATTATGTATGTGTTATGAACTCTTCCATTACCGCGCTATCGTTTGGTAGTCGAAAGTTTTTGGATAGATGACAGCGTCAAAAGCTTGACAAATTTTGTTATTGTTATGGATTTGGCAGGTCTCTGTAGAAAGGCTTTGTATATATGTACATATCTCGTGCATGCTATTGGAGTTAGGAAGAGAAAATAGTAAATCTCGATACCATACATTGCACCACGAAGAAAATTTCGTTATCCAAAACTCCATGAAATGAATTGCTCTAAGCAAATGTGGTATACGAAAATTGAAGGGAATTGAAAAGTGGGGTAGGCACCCCAATACATATGATATTACGTAGTCATTATTGATCTTCTTTGTTCCTGGAGGGGTAATCGAACTGAAATGTCTTTAACTCTGGTTGATTACTATTTATTATTCATGAATGCTTAAATTGTTTGATTATGAGACCTGTCCGTGAGAGAAGTGACTTGTCAAGGCTAAAATTAAGAACATTTGGTTCTATTCCTGCCACATGAACTGCTTAGATAGCTGTATAATCAAAACCATTTGAAATGAGTGTTGTTGTGTTTCATGAATTACTTACTCAATGTCTTGATAAACTGAACATGAAAAATAGGTATGTACTGATCTACTGATGTACTTCAGACTTTCTTAAGTGTCTGTAACAACTGATCCAAAACGTTGTCTACAGTGTGTAGTCTACCGCTGGCAATGATTCCTAGTAATCAATCAGCAATCGACTGTGTAAGTGTTACAGAATGTTCGATCCTGAAAGAAAATAATATAAATCTGTAACCCAAAAGCAATCCTATTCCACCCCAATCTCATAAAAAAAAAAGAAATCTATACTTTTTCCCCGTATTCTTACACAACTATAATTTATTCTTTTTTAAACACTAAAAACTTATAAACAACTCATTAATAATCCTTACCTAGAACAATGATTAACATAATGTATACCACACCAAATCAATTGCATCTCTGATGCCCAACAAATCAACATATCCGTAATCATAAACAAATCCTCAGTTCTGCTTTCAATAGCTCCGCATCGGGTAACTCAATAAAGAGCAGAAGCCGGAAATTATAATGCACTACGAGAGAGAACGCACCACCAACAGAAGTTCCATCCACTTTGTGATGGTGGATCCTTTCAGCGTCGTCAAGCAAAACATCCTTGTGCCTGCCACCATCCACAAAAGATCCGTAACCACCAGCACGAGATAAACAATAAATCGTGAAAAATCACCTTTGTCTCGGTCGTTATGCCTTTTTCCGATCGTTTCTCGTCTCGTACTAACTGAAGCGGCGCACAGCGCACTTTATCTGAGTTGTTTATTAAGAATTTTAACCAATTAAGATTCATTTTGTTTACATCGAAGTGAAGAAAAATCATTTAAACATTATAATATTCCAGTGGTGGATAACAAAAACCACATGCTCTTGCACAGCACCCCGATACGCGTTCATTCAACGAGTCCGCCGTTGTTGCGATATCTGCACTGATCTTGTGAATCACGATCATCAGTAGTTCACAGATACAGAGACACCACTCAACCCACCACCCACTAGGATAATAATTTTGTGGAAATTGCCACCAGGGGGTAGCCAAATCAAAGAGAATCTAGAGCAGCTCAGAACAACACACAAAAAATCAAATAAAAGCCAGCAAAATACCACCCAATGCTCATTAAATTACAAATTACAGGTATGAAAACTTTTAATGAGCCTAATTATACAAATTTTACTCACTTGGCTCGCACACTTCAAATTGATTAGATTTTGGGGGAGTTTTCTTCTTCTACATACAAGTGGATAGAATGGGATCCACAAAAAAATAAAAATGAAACTAAATATTGATTCAAATATTTATTGAACCACTGAAGCTCATAGGTTATGGATTGTGTACTGAAGGATCGGTGCGGGTAAAATATTTACAATCCCGTGTGTCTGTCCAATTACGTTGAGGATCAGGGTGTGAAATGGCCAAACGAAAAGCAGATCGAGAAAAATTTCTCACTCTGTAAAGTGATTATAATAAATTCGAGTTCATGCGGTGTGCTATGTTTACGCAATTGATCGCGGGAGTAAAATCGAATATTTCACCGATCAGTGGAGGAGTCAGGCCGGCTAAACGGGGGGAAGATAAATAAGACGATCGACTGGATGACTTTGGGCTCGAGTCCGGAGTCCAATGAGCTCTTTTATCAATAATATTTTTATTTAATTTACGATTGCTTGTGTTTTTTATATATGCTTTGCATACCCCCTCCGCAATTCGGGACGGATTCTGATCCTGTTTTTTATTTTATTTTCCTCTGCCCTGTAGCCTACAAGCCCTTAGGCGTAGTAGGATAGTTGTACTTGACTAACCTGCGTGTTTCTTACCAGATGAGACTGTGCAAGGGGTGCTTGAAGGCTGTTTCAAATATATTCATTCGATTCACTGTACCCCCATTTGAAAAATTTTTAACTCGAATAGCTGCCGTCAGCAGATGGCATAGTACCTGTTCCTTCCAAGTATTCTGGTAATTTTGTCTGGTATTCTAATTAAAGATTGAGAAGATTAAACACTAACCAACGGTGCCCACTCAAGGCTTAGTACAGTCGTAATTAATTTGTAAAGGAATAGTTAACCCTTAACCTTACTCTGATCCTATAAAACTGATGATACTTTCCTTTGTTTGTATAGATTCATCAGAATAAAACATATGTAATTTAGACTACTACCTACCAATTGCCATGCGCAGCCAGCAATCATCAGCATCTATGGAATACTGGGAACTCATTTGCACGCCATACGAGTCATACATACTTTCTTAATTCGGTCATTAGAATTTCCAATTTAATTTAATTTGAAATCTAAGATTATGCCCAAAAACCGCGCTGATCTTAAAATATTTATGTAAATCAACTCTCTGCTGCTAGTAACATTGAAGCCAGGAGGAGAACATACTCTGTTTTTGAAAATTTAACTCCCAAACTTAGGTTACTCGTACAACTCGTTATAATTTAAACATCCTTCGAAGTCAACTTAGGGTCATTCGACGCCTGTACCATCACAAATTTATATGGTCACAGTGTCCCTTAGGAAGACAAATTATTTGCCCAAGCTATGTACTTTGTATTCATAGGCTTGCCATTACCAACCATTTTCAATCAAGTAGTTTCTCGAATTAGTCTATCTCCAAATCAGCACGAAATTTGTATTGATTGAAATATTTAGCGTCACTTCGTCCAAGTTACAAAATCCAAAATCGTTTCTTTTGATAGATTACGTTGTTTTCGGTGGCTTGGTTAGCACCTTCCTCAGATTCAATAAACCCTCAACAACATCTGCTTAAGATTTTCTGGTAAATCTAACTAAAAATCTGTGTTTTTCTTAAAAATGATTACTGATTTTCGTTCAAATCCATTGAATGATGCCACACGAGATGTCCAATTAATCGTTTATAACAAATGGAAGTGCGTGATTCATTGAACCGTTGCAATATAACATCGATTCCCCAATCATTGGGGTGATTATGTTACTTAAAATAATGAAACGAAGATAGAACCATATTAACATAAATATGTAGATATGTACACACGTATGGCCTAAATAGACTAACGTTTAAATCAACACATTCCTCCAGCATATTCCTGAATTTTGGGAAAAATCGTCATTTAAATATCTAAACTGCAAGCAAGTATAAAGCGCATACATAGTAACAACAATAATACACCCACCTTTGACAAAAAAAAACCATAAAATTATTCAGCTGCACCCATCCAAGTGAGATTCTCATACCCTATTGTATCCATCAACAAAAGATCGTTAACATGTTCCAAATAATCCCAAATAATCATACCGATAAGATCCAAACGAAAATGAAAATTCGAATAATATATAGTACACATGTATGCAGATGAGAAAATTGAAAATTTTCCTATAAATATTTTCATCTTGTACGCTTCGCTATGTGTACTGTGTACTGCTATGGAAGAGATCCATCAATTCAATGCGTTCAATACTCTCAATTCAGATTACTAACCCATTGCGCCGTCTTCTCACCCACCAACACCATTTCTTCTAATCATCATCGGCAGGTGAAATTAATGAGGCACACAATTGGTGTTTCGTTAATGAGCGAAGAATAATTGCCTGACGTTCTGTGGTACTTTTTATACTGTTTAAACAAAAATAACACAAACCAAATTGTTTATCGTTGTGTTAATTGAGATTTATCTTTATCCGTGCCTATTCTAGTTCTATCGTACTCATCAATGGCATCCTCAATACTCAAATTCCACCAGCATCATCATCAGCAGCCACCGCCCGCATCGATAGCGGCTTTGTCTTCACTAATGGCGCCGTTTAACGGTCTAAAATCATTGCAGATCAATCAACAACGCTTCCGTCAGCAGGCTAATATTCAATCGGCTGCTAAATCTTTAGACATTCCACCAACAACACCAGCCAGTCAAGCTAGTGGAGGCAGTGTATCAAGTTCACCGGCGTCCACGGCGTCATCAGCAGTGATAGCGAATAGTGGGAAACGGAAGCGATCTTGGTCTAGAGCTGTATTTAGTAATCTTCAGCGAAAAGGTTTAGAAATTCAGTTTCAACAGCAGAAATACATAACGAAGCCGGACCGAAGAAAATTGGCAGCTAGGCTTAATTTAACAGATGCCCAGGTACGATATTCTTTCACTTATGTACATAAGTATTCTTTTAATAGGATTTTGTTTCCTTGCAGGTGAAAGTATGGTTCCAAAATCGTCGAATGAAATGGCGCCACACGAGGGAAAATCTCAAAAGTGGTCAGGAAAAGCCAGTATCATCCCAAAGTGTTGCCGGAGGAACCCCAAATGCAGCCGGTGGAGTAGATAATCGGTCCATTGAAAAGAAGTGCTACACGTCGTCTAGTGACAGTGACGAGGACGAAATAGACGTCGTAGAATGATCACAAGCTAAATAAATGTGCCATATTAGTTAGATAATTTTTTATTTTATTTTTTTTTACGCTTTATTTATTATTTTTTTGTAATAAAGTTATAAATCATATAATCATTTAATCTTGAAGTTATAAAACATCAATCGAAATCAGCATCCTCTCATTCAAACCAAACCCCGATGTCAGAACGAACGTCAAACGAACGTTTCTTCAATTTACCGTAACTTTTTGTAATGGAGGTTAGTTTTTCGTTCCGATTGCAAATCATGCACACAGCCCAGTGAATTTTTTAAAATTTAATTAAATTAAATTGTGGTGCGGAGTAATAAATCATTTCGACAGATGAAAAGGTTCTTTCAATCATTATTCCACTTTTATTTATTGAGTAAGTGTTTTTGATTTCCATCAAAAATTGATCATATAGACAAGGACGTGCAATTTACATACATATATAATTGGCGAGATCTTTGCATGCACGATGCAGTATTTACGGTAAAATATAGAAAAAAAAACAAGTTGAAACGAGCCTTCTTCTTTCTGTTCTAAGACTTTCGTATCAAATCTGCAAAAACTGAAATTTTTTCACAAGTGCGCGTGCGAAAAGATCTGCAGTTTTAGTTGAGAAATTAAAGTAATTTTGTGCTTCGATATTATCAGGTACATATGAATAATAATTATTATATTTTATTTTATACAAACTACAAGCTTATGTATCCATATTTCTTTGAAAGATTAACATAAGAAAAATGACAAAAAACCACGAGCATGTTGCTAAGGGAGAATTCCTCTTTTATTTGCTTGATGCGGACTCAATCCTTTTCTGTTAGCTATTACGTGGACCTAAGTCTTTCGTTTTCTTTCTTCAGACTTCGAACGATATTGGTTCTCTAGAAAAGATTCTGCTCTGTACGTCATTTGAAGGGCATTTCCTTGGTGCCCGTTGGTCTTTCCCATTACTCGATCAAACCTCGTGGAGCTGTTCTGACTTCCGCAGCGACAAGATCATGTAATTTGCAAGGGCATTTGCCTTGTTCTACCCATATCACAAAACTTGTTCTCATAAAACAAAGAATAACTAAATTTGAAAGAAAATGAGAAATGAGAACTAATTACGTGGTCTTCCTTGTTCTGGCTAAGTTACTTACTTGAAGGACGCATCAGTCCGAGATAAACCTGGGCCTCAACAAACATTTCCCTTCAGACAACTTGATCGTTCGCTGGCTTCAGTTTGGCTCACCAACTCCGCACTGTTGATGACAAACAGCACTATATATCCAAGCCATTTTGGGCTACATACACAGTTTGGTGCAGCATAAAGAGTTTAGGGTTAAAATTTTCAATTGTTTCTCTTGCACAGAATTCCAAATATCTTTCGTTCCAAATACAAAACTTTCATTAAGCATTTGTTCTGATAGCCTATTGTCCATTGTCCAGCACTAAGTACTGAAATAAACAAAGTTTTGAATACTATTAATTATGTCCCACTAAAAATAACTTTTGAAACCACAGTTCAGTCTTCTGTTGGAGTTATGAAACAGTGTGTTTCTCTTACTCTCGAAAAGTTGTCCCATGACATCCAAATTTCCAGCATCTACTCATCTTCATACCGAAATTCATTGTTACTAAAACAACCTCCCCTTACATATTTTGATCATCACACGCGACTGTCTTCCGGCATTCTTCTTACAACTGTCAGCTAATATGTATTTCTTTCACCTCGCTTACGACAGAACTTACACATGATGAACTTCACAGCGTTACTTACTGCTTTCCATTTCTTTTGAAAAGTCAGCACGAGTCTGTATTTCTTAAAGGTTGCAGGTTTTTGTGTTCAGTAAAAAATTAACTCCTCTTTCATGTGGTATACCGACTTTGTTGTTTCTTTGCGGTTTGATATCAATGCTTTTCTTAAACAGGAGGGAGTTTCTTCATCGATTGTGTTTGGGTTCTAATCTCGTTTTGTGATTGTGTTTGCTTCTAACACTGAAATTTTCAGGACTAGTTTTCCTTCATTATTTCGAGAAGCCTGCAACTGAATTTTCCCGGTCTTGCAAGACTCTTAGATTTTGCCTCCGTCGTTAACTGGAGCGGTAAAGGCTACCACTTAATGATGGTTTGCATCGAGTAATGAATGCGAAACACATATAACGTTCAATTTCCTCCTTACATTCTCGGTATCTTCGTCGTGTAATGGTGTTAAAACTATTACATGTGCATTCTGATATATCTGTCCACGGCGATGTAATAGTTGTTTGGCAGGCAATTGATTGTACGTTTAAAGGGAACCACCCTTGGCATTGACAGCAGGTGTAATGAGTGAAACAACTCCTTAATTCTATTGGAGGTAAGTCGTTGCTGTTCGCAACTGGTTTCCCTTTTACTTCTAAATCCTCCGAAAGGGCCTGATAATGTCAACAATCCACTCTAGGAATTTAAGCTTGAATATTTCGTCTGATACAAATGATACAAATGACCGGAGGTCCGACAGCCGACCTGGCCCAACCAACGCTCGAAAAAAAAGTTTACTTTCTCCAATTTTTGTTAATAAAACTGTTATATTTTTACTTTTTCAATTGCTTTCATAAAACCATGTTTTTTTGTTTTTAATTTTAATTTTATACAAATTCTTCTCTGTCTAACTTTTACATCTCACTCTCGCTCACTCGCAATCTCACTAAAAACTATTTTATACCAAAGTAATTCTTATTTAAAAGGAAACATATTCACAAAAAAAAAATCTTAAAGCTATACAAAGTTTAAAATTCTACAATTCTATCAATATTTCTAAGTATATATGTATATACGGGTAAGGGTAAGTAAAGTATTTCTTAAATCGTTATTTCATTTTTAAAAAAATGTTCAGAGAAGTTTTTGTGGTTGCAAAACCTTAATAACAATTGCAATTGCTGCTTGGTGTCATAAGTGTATAGTAGGTAAGTGTACTATGGCTATATACAATGACTGCCACTGGTGAAATCTTTTTGCCCTCTTTCAAGATTGGTTTGGGTGGTCTTACAAATTAACTCGGGATCGTTACTGAACTGTACTGAACTTTTGGGAGTATATACTGGGGCTAGGACTGCATTCACTTTTGCAGATTTTTGCTTTTGCCTTGTTGTTGCTGCTGCTGTTGTTGTGCGGTCGTTTGTGTTTGCTGTTGCTGTTGTTGATGTTGGGGCTGTGATGTTTGTTGTTGCGCTTGGGGTTGTTGAGCAAGGGAAACAACCTTCATGCCCTGCAGTGATTTTAGATTTATTGCTCCACCTTGGAAGTTTGGCGAAAGGAATATTTGGCCACCGCCTTGAACTGCAAGAACCACGCGATTTGCCGTTGACTTCATTGAGGTACCCTATAAAGGTCAAAAAAAAATGATTAGCTTCCCAATTCAAAGATCCAACATTGCTATGGCTAAAGTGAATTTACCTGCGCTATACTGGTAGCTGTGACGTTCTTCAGTCCACTACCAGTACCAACACTGACGCCCTGCATCTGTGACGGCGTTTGAACACGAATGGTTTGCCCAGTTGAGCCTAGCACCACAGTTTTTGGCATATTCTGGTGATTTAACACTGAATTGCTATTCACTACCACAGTGCCTGTGTTAGTGCTCGCAATTGTTGTCAAAGGAGTTGAGGTTGCAACTACAGTTCCTTGTTTCATTGGAGTAGACTGCTGAACCTTAAGTATTTGATTGCCCATCATAACAGTGGAAGTTGTAGGCGACGAAGTAGCTACAACGGAAGCTGAAGACACCGCCTTATTGATCAACTGCACGTTAGACTGAAAAAAAAAAATCAAAAAGATCTCAATCAAGAAACAATTTGACACAATTTTCCCTTAATACCGACTTACGGTTGAAATCACATTGCCTTGCAGCTTGAGAGTTTGACCGCCGATCACAACACTGGTACCCGTGCCGCCTGACTGTTGGCCTAGTTGCCCTTGGTTGAGATTTGTTGCCTGCTTACTAGCAATGAGCACTGGTTTGCCTTGGATGTTAGCAATGTTAAAGTTCTGGGCGTTGATCATCCGAATACCTCCGGCAGACGTAGTGGTCACATTGGCCGCTTTGCTTAGAAACTTTGCATTCACCAATTGTTGTGCGGTGATTTGATTAGCCGAAATAAGTTTTGTGGGACCCGTACTGACCACAGGCTTACTGGCCGGTGTGGTTGTTGTGGAAACCGTATTGGAAGATGCCTGTGTACTGATCAGTCGAGCTGGTTGTTGCTGTCCACTGACAGAAATTAAGTTTCTACCTTGGGAGACAACGGCGTATTGTGTGATTTGTGAGCCTGCAGTCCCCGCCAATTGAATGAGGTTCGTAGTTTGAGTCGGTTTCGCGTTGTTCACCCGCACAGTGGCACCTTGCTTTTGAAGCAGGCTCTCGAGTGAAATTATCTGCCCTGATGTATTGGTCAGAACTTTCGCCATTACTGGATTCAGGGTCTGCGTTCGAATTCCTCCGCGGGAAATAATCTGGCTTTGAACGTTGCCGGACTTTATGACACGTGTTATGTTCTGCGGCTGAGACACAACAGTGATAGGCTTGCCAAGGCTCTGCTGCAACTGCAGAGTAGGGTGTTTGATTATATTTTGGGTGATATTACCAGGGGAAGATGCGGTGGCAATAATATTGCCTACTCCACTTACAACAACCGCCTTGGGTGAGGCTGAGCCAACGCTCACAGCGGTCATTGTGCCCGTGGAAGTCTGTTGTTGGCTCGTGTTTAAAATCTTTTGTGGTTGTGTGGTAGTTTGTTGCTGCTGTGACTGTTGTTGAGTGAATATAGGCTGCTGCTTGATAATTAGAGACTGCTGCTGTGTCGGAACTAACTGACATCCTTGCACGGTCTTGAACTGTGGTTGTTTCAGGTTTTGCAGTATACTCTGAAAGAATAGAAATAGTCACAATTCGTTAAGAGAAACCATGCTGCAATGTACTTACTTGTTGTTGTTGAGGCGTTAGGCTGCTCGTACTGATCGTTTGAATTTTTGTAGCTCCTCCTGGCGTTGATGGCGCAGAATGTATTTGAAAAATGGGCGAGCCGATTATACTGCCCGCCTGTGTCGAAGTGGAGATTATGGTGCCGGTGCCTGTGTTCGTTGCAGTCGAAGCAACTACCGTTGATGTTCCCGCATTGATTAGCTTCTGCGGCTGTGAAGTTTGCTGAATGATAACATTTTTGTTCTGCAGTAACTGCTGTTGCTGCTGCTGAGGAATGACAGTGCCCAAATTTCCAATTACCAGACGTTGCTTATTGCCCTGTTGATTAAGAAAGCTCTGGATAATTTGCTTTTGCTGGAGGTTGCTCAGAGTTTGTGGCGACATTTTAACTCCGCTTACAGTTGCGTTGTTTATGAGTGATATTCCTCCGATGGTTTTTTGTAGCTGAGGTCGAATCGCCGTCGCGGTAATTGTTGGAAGTTTCGGACCCGTTTGGGTTTGAACTTTGGTTAGTTGTGGCGAGAGCAACGACTTTCCACCAGCCAAACGAACGACATTCTTTGGCGACTGTTGTTGCACGAAGGTGGCTGTGGATGTGGGACTTACCTTTGTCTTTTGCTGATCGGTAAGGAGAATCGAATTACCCATGACCTTGAATTGTTCTGAGTTGTTGATGTTTATTGGGATGATGAAACCTTGCTGTTGATGCGTCTGTTGCTGTGGTCGAATCTGTTGTTGGCCCGTGGGCACCGTCTGATTTATGATGATCGGTTTGTTGATAGCGATTTTCTTATTGGCCACAGATATCTGCGAATGCGGTTGCTGGTTTGTCGTGAGTATCTGTTGTGTGGTAGGAAACATAATGGTGGGACTCGTTAAAGGCTGAACCGACTTCTTTTCTGGACTGGAATTGGTGGAGTTATTGGGAATCGTAATCACAGTTGGTGTGTTCGCGGTCGAAACGTGAACTGTTTGAATTCCAGTGGGAGTCGCAACTATTATGGGTGTAGTGTTGGGCTTCTTCTGAGGCGTTGGAGCTGCCGCGAAAATCTTTTGAGAAATAAACTGAGTCTGGGGCTGCTGCAGCTGGGGAGATGGTCCAGGCGACATGGCAGCATCCAAAGAGGATATTTCTGTTGTTTCAATCACTTCGATTTTATCTCCGGAAATCAGCTCCGGTTTGATGAGGGACTTCTGGGCCTGAGGCATTGGGTTCTTAAGCTGCTGTGTGTTGGCAGAACTGATGATAATTGGATTCGAAGGCATCATTGCTGGTAAGGATGACGATGGAGTCACAGGGGAGGATGCAGTTGGTTCTTTTATGAGGACCTTAGCTTTCACTTTACGATTCGCCGGCTTTTTATGTTTACCCACGCCCTGGTATTGCTGGTGCATTCGTTCAAATTCTTCCTCCGATCGATTGCGGTGCAGATAGATCCATATTTTCCGTTTCGTGTCGTATCTCACACATGGATCGTGCTCTGTGTGCATACGGTCTAAGGCTCCGCTCACGATAGTCTGTAACACGTTCTCCGGTGCGTCTCTGTTTATGTACTGGGAGCACTTGAGCAGTTCTGAAATGTCTGCTCTTGTCCCCTCTCCATTTGGAAGGCGTGCTGTAGCATCTCTTACCAGAGTGAGTATGGTTACGTAACTTGGTCGATCGCCAATCATCATACTATGCCCACGAGCTTTTGTGAGGGCAAATATCTGTGTGTAGATTCCTTTGACTGGACCCACGACACTCTCATAACCGTGCATGCGGTAGGTAAATGACCGATGTGGGTTTTCAAAACGTTCTCGTTCTTGGCGCTGAAACTCGGAAATCTCTTCCGTACTCGATGGCTGGACTAACCACGTTGTTGGACAGCGGGGCAACGGAGGGGATGCCACTCTCTCGTTCGACCCATTCTCATCGAAATCTATTGATTTTCTTGGGGTCATATCAGCTTTCTGTATCGGTTTGTGTGTCATCTCGTGCTTTCGGGACATCCAATAGTTGCAGAGTTGAACCAGATGAGAATCCGAGTCCCGACTTGCCCCTATCCATTGGTATATGTTCAATTGAGACTTGTACTCAATGTACGGAACATATTCCTCCGGCTGATCACTAAAGTCACCAGCTAGAAAATTAATAGCTGAGGTGACCAGGGACGACCAATTGTCGGCTAAACAGTACCAGTCGTTCAGAGCCGTGATAGGATTCGACAGCCAGACATGAATCTTTTCCCGTAAGTCATCCAACTTCATACGATGATTCGGCGTGGAACAGAAAATATCACGAATAAGAGCCAAGAAGCAAGCATGCGTCTCTTGCATAAGTTCAGGCCCCGACGTAGCCATGATTGTTTTGATTGCAGTCACTGGCGTCGATGGTTGTGACTGCGGTGTTGTATCGTGATGAGAATTAAAGTCTGCCTCACTGAGACATGAGTCATCCATGTCCATCGGAATATTCATTACGTCGATTCCTTTAAGGTCCGAGAAGGTGGCTATTTTGATTTTTCCGTGGTACGATGTGAGTTTTGGCGGGGAAGGAAGTGTTGGTTCTGGTGGATCATCTGCTTTGATCTCTGTCATCGGGATTATTACCTCCTCCGAGTGTCCAAAATCTGAGCCATTGATGGTGGGCAGATGGCAAAGCGGGGTTGTCTCGATTGATTCTACATTAACTTCGTCTTCCTCGGACTCCACTTCAGGGGCCCCAGACTCTGATAGGGGGATGGTGTGCATAACTGGCGGAGGGGGAATCGGTATTGAATGTTGTTGTATTGGGGCCTCGACGTAGATCTTATCCGGGAGTGGTACAGGCGTTGGCTGTTGCTGTTGTTGTTGCATTTGGGGAGACTGTGGTATAGGTAGTGGAGGTGGTAAAGGTGGCGATGGAAGTTCCTCTTTCACCTCGAGTTTCACTTCTACAGGGGCCGGGGCTTCTTCCGCCTTTTCTTGTAGCAGTTTCGCCTTCGGCTTGCGACCAGGGGTTTTGCCTGAGGCAAAGACTCGCTTATAGCTTCCCGTCATCTGTGTTCTGGCGTAAACATCACGAAGACGGATGTCATTCGTTTCAAACTCAGGGCGATCCTAAAAAAAAAACAGTTCATAAGAACTTATAGTTACGTAATAGACAGATTCTACTTACCGGCTCCTCCAATTTTCGGCACTTGTGTTCGAACAAAACTTTCTTAAAATTAGCGTCACACAGTACCTCGATGGGACCACTTTTATTCAATTTTTTGTAGCGGTGCAGTGTGCCCAGTATTTTTGCCTCTTTTGCTTGATCCACCTCCATCTTTGTTTTCGGTTCTTGGTTATCATTAGTCATCACAGGCGCCTCGTCATCAGGGTCTTCTTCACTCAATTCCGCAATGCCAAGCTGAGTCCTTAACTGCCGAATTTCAGAGTAATACCTCTTTCGCGCTCTCACCGCACATACTCCTTTGTCTAGCTGAGGAGTTTTTCGGAGAACTTTATCGAGACGGAGAACTGCTCCTGGTGGTGCTTCATACGTTGAACGAAGCAGTCGTTCCCTCGACACCAACATATTCTTTGCCATGTGACTGACGCGTTCGTACTCTTGAAAGCGCCGCTCACGCCTACGTGACTTAGCAATGCTCTCGCGAAGGCGCAGCACATCTGGCCTGTAGTTACCTTCTTCGAGATTTCTTTGCAAATCAATCAACGGCGATGCTTGAAACCGATTCAACTCGTTGCCAAACAACATTTCAAGAGTTCTTTCCTGTTCGTGTTCGTTGTTCTCGG
The DNA here is from genome assembly GCA_963583995.1 of Xylota segnis. Taxonomy (NCBI): domain Eukaryota; kingdom Metazoa; phylum Arthropoda; class Insecta; order Diptera; family Syrphidae; genus Xylota; species Xylota segnis. The sequence continues at coordinate 60,017,766 of OY757237.1, forward strand.
AAAAGTGTGGAAGAAATTTGTTCTTAAGATAGGCTTGGTAGTTGGCAGGCAGCATTCGCCATGTCTCCATGGAGAAAAACTCCCGAAACACAGCTGCGTTCTCGCACAGACCCTTGGGCAGGTTCAACAGTGTGTCTTTGGTGATTCTAGCCATTTCTACCGAATCCTCCTGCGGGGAGAACTCGTCCTCATCCTCCTCAGCTTCGCCATCGTCGTCTTCTTCCCCCGAAGACGTTGTGGCAGCAGCCGTGTCCGAATTGCTCTCAGCATCGTACGAGTCACTGTACTCGCTCTCAGAACTAGGCTCCTCAAGCGTATTCGCAGTAGTGTCCATGGTAAATGCGTTCACACGGGCGCGGTCTCACCTACTCATATCCGTCTGCTGGAACGATTACAAACCAAAACACCCTCCAATCGGAACCCAATTCCAAAGCAACTTACAAGTTCACCCGCGGTCCTCTCCAGTTTCCTTGACCAATTCCGACACAGAACGCTTATCTCGCACAGGTCCACAATTCACAAACCGAGTTAATTCATAAAATTCCAGTTTTCTCGGCACAAAACTCTTTGCCGATCCAATTGCCCGCCACTTGTGAGTCAAATCGAATTCCACACAGATTTCTCAGTTACCTAACACCGCGAACATATTAACTGTTCTCGACGATATGAGATGGAGCACATTTTCTTTTACTCAATCAAGACGAAGAAAATTTTTTTTCTAATTTCTTGTAATTTCCTCGCGAAGAAGTTTCTCAAGATAATTTACCAGGGGGCTGTCAAATGCATACAGATTTCGTATGTAGAAATGTCAAAACAAACTTTTCGGTGGTTTTCCGCGTTTTTCTCGGTTTTATGCTAAAATAAATTCGATATTTACGCAACAGAAATATGGCTTTTCGGGCAAACAGTTGGCGTTTTCAATTTAATCACGATGCTGTGAAATTTTTTTGTACGCGTAGCGAGCGAGGCATGACACAAAAAATCTCCGACAGTCGCCTTTTTTATTTCCTTCTCTTGCGTACATTTTTCTGTGTTCGATTATTTCTTTGGCATTTGGCGTTTTTTTTCTCGTTTCATGGCATCGATATGTCAGGGTTGGCAGCGCTGGTAACGATGACAGTTATTGCAGCGGTTTGTGGATGTGGTTTCCCAGCGAACAGTGTTATCGACGAGAAGTGAAATGCTGCTGGAAACTGCTTGAAAAAGATGCAGATCCCATTTTTGCAGTGTGGCGTAACGTTTGTTAAACGGTATTCTTGACGTTTAGTGTTCTTACTTAAGACTTCGTTTGTGCTTTAAGATTTTGTTTGTTAAATTGCATTCAAAAACACATATGTAGGTTTGGTGGAATGGGTGTAACTACTTGAAGAGTGAATGTTTCCAGATCTCAAAGTGTAAAAATGTATCAAATGGACATAATAGGGAGAGAAATAGAATTCGAGATGTTTTCCAACGAATGAGCTGTTTCAGATACTGCTGGAAAATTTTCTGTGTCAGGTCGTTAGGCATCAAATAATGCAATTGTCAAATGTCGGTGAGTGAAATCTTTGTTTAAAGATAATGCGACTGGCTTGTGTGAAAGGTTACTGTTTTTTGTGTTAGATGCTCCTTCCTAAATAGGAAAACCCACCACGAGATCAAGTATAAAGTCTTGGACAATTGGAGATTCAAAGAGTCACTACCTTGGATTATCTCTTATGCTTTTGTGGAACAGAAAAGATTCGCTAGCCTGTGTATGTAGACAATGATTATACCTCTGACTTTGATTCTTTGGCGATGTTAATGGGGTGAACTATGAGGAGCCATGTGGTTTCCTTAAATTTGTGTGAATCCGTCCAATTCGTGGATCTGTTGCGATTGAAGGGTTTAATATTTTCCCCTCTCATCGGTACTCGATTTGCCTTGCTTTGAGGATTATGGTTTTTTTTTCATTGTTTTGCTGTTGAACCATGATTACTGGTGCTAGTTGCTTCTGCAGTCATAGACATTTGTTGAGTACCTGGCACCAGGCCTAGAAGAGTGATCTAGTTTGGCGTGATTATGGTTAAGAGAGTCCCTGTATGATTGAGATACAAGCTAAAATAGGTTAAAAAGCATGATCTTGTGTAGGGAATAGTTGTGTTTTTTTTTATTTAACATTTAACTTGCGCTCAAAGGGTAGTCATGCCCTAGGCTTAAACTATTAAGTCACATCCTGACCGCAAGATGCTGACTTACATACATACATCTATCACAGCACGTTGTAAGTCGGAAATGGAGTGAGACATAGGTTATAATTTTGTGTTGTAGTGGTTTTAAACTCAGCTAATGTTGGGTTTCAGTATTTACTACATGGTTGGCGTTCACAGCAATTGGAGAATTTCGCATCCGGTTTTCCTTAAGGGGACGTACCAATGGCTAGATGTAGTAGATTATGGTTTCTTTTGATGCTCGGGTATGTTCAGTGGACATCACGAGTAGTTTTGTTGAGAAACTTTCACGATCTGAGCATGTTATTATGATTTATGTTTTGGGCACAGAGAAATGGTTTGATTGCTCAGACCTACATACATAGCTACATACATATGTAGTTTATTTGCAGATTATTTGCCTTCCAGTCTCTGCTTACCAGATACCTAGCAAAATTTTTAGTGTTTGTGTCTGGTAAAAGATTGTAAGACATTGTAGCAGCATGCGGGTGATATAGAATCTACTTAGTTGGAGTGCGTTGTCAGCCTGACTATCTGAAAAATATGTATTTTAGCGTATTGGTACATTTCTGAAGGTTTAAGCTAGATCTCAATACCATATACTGCAACACAGTGGTGGACGTTCCCATAGGCAACGATGCGTTGGAAAAGTGATGTTACATTTATAGGTCTATAGGATTTAAATAGCCAATAAGCCAACAATTGTATGGCTTGTAGATGAACTGGTTACAATTTCCTTCAAACATCGGCAAAATAAGATCGGTAAAGCTAAAAATCTAGAACTATTACAACTATTTACTGAACAAGCAATCTTGAATCTTCAGTTCGGCTTCGTGTGTTGTGTCCCCGAATGAGAGAACTGGAAGTAGGGTTTCGATTGCGTCCCTGTGGGTCATTTTTCTACACTATTTTAGCGACCTTTACCGGGCATCTTATGCATTCGTGTCGCTAATGGGGTATCGGCAATATTTTCACACACATAGTTTTGCTTATACTGTAGAATACTTTCTCCCTAAGGGAAAGGAGCCTCGGAGGCATCGTCGATGATAGTTCGATTCTTAGACAGCACTGAGAGTTTTTTAACGGTTTCCCCTCTCACGACCGCTTCTTAAAAAATTTGTGTCTGCTCAGCTGAGAGGTTCATCAAGTGGGTTCGAACAACATTGACCACTTGAGCACAGATCAATCTAGAGCTAGTCGTTTAAGAAGAGTCAACAGTTCACCTCTTGATGTAGTATTTATTGCACTCAGATATTAAAATGCAATCTTCTTAACAACTTCTGACTCCAGAAAAGCACCCAGTTCATCTTAAATGATTTGAATGATGCAACCATCATGAATGCACAAATCAAATCACTGTTAACGTCGATTAGCGAATACAGTAGGTCACTGCATCAATTAGTATTCTCCTTATGTTCCTGATTATAAATTCTAACATCATCGACCGTATCCGTTCACTGAATGACTTTAATTATTCATATCCTCCAACAGTTTCCCTTGTTCTTCGTTGGCTTCCTATGAATAACCATTAAAATCTCCAACAATTACCCTTAATAGCATCTCATTGTCTGTTACGTATCCCAAGCCCGATCCATGGCGAACATTTAAATTGAAAACTTCCATCGCACATATGGTGTTCGCCTCCCCAAATGTTCACTTTATGCGCAAAACTAACTCAAAAGTAATGGATAGCAAGGTAGCGAAGCTTTTCTCCATATGTATTGTGCCTTTGAGAAATTCTTGCACCTACCCTTACGAAATGGCCTTCCTTTCGAGAGATATAATTAACATTTCGGTAGGTGTCCTGTCATCCATATACATTTGTTTAAAACTTCGGAGGAAACTGTAGGTAGAGGAGGCTTATTTCGTGTGGCACGTTCGCAAGCACACAACAACATGAACCGGTCCTCCCCCCTCACAGAGTAGTAGGGCGTTAATAGTCATAAATAAATCTTCTAATTAAATTGGAAAGTAAGCTTGTTTTATTGTAGGGTTATTGGATACACAGGCAAGCATATGTGTGTCCCTGGGAGTAGGTAGCGTCTGATACACAACTTTGCTATTAAAATGGATCATTAGTCATCGGGATTGTGACATGGTGTTCTATTCTTAATATTTTCCTCGTTGATGGTAGAGAGTTGTTGCAATTAGCGTCAGAAGTGGATATACAATGGTAACTGTTTTGATTTATGTAGAATCACAGAACTGACCAAACGTGGGATGAGATGGGACTAACGAGGAAACCAGGGTGGTTTTTTCTCCATTGTCTCATAGAATGTAAGTAGGACTTGGTGGGAAATTTGTCACAGAAAGCAATGCTAATTTCTGTGGAATGGAGGCTTGCTAACGTTCTTGGTTGGTCCTCCAAAGTTTCACGTACAGACTTTATATTCCTACATGAGTTTCATGTGTCTAATGGATTTTTGAATACAATAGATGGACTTACACTCATTTTCACAGCATCTACAAGTTTTTCAGGTGCCTTGAACGTTGCACATACATACATATGTCAAAACTCTTCGACAAATTCATGTCTTTTAATAGAATTAAAGCGATTCACATTAGGTGTGAAAGCAAGACCAGCCTTTTATTCTTAACAAATGCGTTGTTTCCACTTACAACAATTCTGGTCTTCCTTGGGTAAATCCTCTTCTCTCGTCTACTTTTTACTTGATATTCTTCTTTTTTTGGTCTTGTAAGCCCTAAAATGCTTACAGTTTTGGTCACTCATTACAGACGCATTCATCATTATATCACAGTTTCTTTCTTGAAGGTGTTTGGTAATCTATAGTGACTTGTAGATGTTCGTAACATCTATTGTTACGAATAGGTTCTCTGTAGGGTTTTTCTAACCCTTGCTTCTACTGGACATTGTCAAGTTTCTTCTTCTACGATCTTATCGTCAGGCCTTTAAAATCTATAACACTTTGTCGAACACAGTGAGGCAGCCGGACTCGGTACACTTCTTGAATTAGCCACCTCATACATTTTCTATTATATTGAATGAATATGGGAGCCCATAAATAACGTCACATTTTGTTCATTTATCCAATTCTTAATGACTCTTGCTATATGAATTCCGAGATTAGCTGACTGATAAATCATTTCTGATACTGGTTCAAACATTTAAACAAAATTTTCCTTTGTTTGTATTTGGTGTCATTACGGGCGTTGGAAACTCCAATCTTTTAGTTCTGAAATAAAGTATAGCTTCCCACCCCTTACTCAAGGTGAGGTTGAAAAGACATTTTTCTTTCTTAAAATCCATGTTGAACTTCTTGTCATCACGAAAACCATGAACTGCCATTCTCTCTTACAGTTCATATAGCGATCATATACTAAATCCAAATAATTGTATTCTTTTAAATCTGTATAAGATTTTTTCTAAAATTTAAGTCTCATTAAGTGCAGATACTTATTCGCTTGAAGGTTTTCATCCTCGGAACTAAAGCCTCAACAATCACTCTGATTTCAATGAGGTCTTATGTGCTATCCCCTTAAAGGCGTTGAATGGTTGCTCAAGCTGAGGTTAAGGCTTTATAGAATTGTTGCAGCATAGTTCGAAGTTCGAAGTTTGAAGAATTACTCTTAAAGTACGACCTTTTAAGTCATCTCGAAATTCGAGCAAAATTCGAGGTGCAAACCACCCGATATTTCCTAAGTTTTTAAACTTTATTTTTATTTCCAGCACCTCACAAAATTCGAGATTGGGAAAATGTTAGTCGACATCATTTCTTGGCAAGGTACCTTAATGTTTATATAGCACCAAAAAGTCATCGAATTTTAAAGTCATTTTTTTGGACAACCTGAAGTATCAGCGGTTGGTTGGTTGGTTGGTTTAGACAGGCCCTCGGTGAGGATGCACTTATGTAGATCAGAGAAGATCCATTGTGCTGCCGTATCTAAAGTATCTGCGGTCACTTTTCGTCAGATCTATACAAGCTTGTTCTTTCTTTTAGAGAATACAAACAGCACGAATAGTTGTGAGAAGCTATGCCCTGATCCTATAGACCTATTTTTTATTTCATTCCACTACAACTCAATACATACATACGTTGGATTTTATCATACATATATGATTTAAAAAATTATTTAAAGTTCCTGATTTTTAAAATTGAGTTTGTTGGTCTTTCCTAGATTTGACTCAGTATGTAGATTTGGTCTATCGCCAAACTGAAGGGCTTTAAATACATGCTGGCATATATGTATTTGATGTATCACAGAGTGGCTTCTGACATTCACGAATGCGTTTAAGTGACTGCTAGGGGTTCCATTTAAAAGTTTTGACAACGCATTTGTAAGAATATTTTGTGAAGTGCCCTAAAGGCCTAAACAACTAAGGCAGCTGCAAGCTGCTTGGCTTTTTTGTGAATCTTCTCTATGTTGTTTCTATTGCCTGGATATATGCCTGTATGTCCTTCTCAAACAGTTTCGCAAGGACTTGGCGTGTTTTTCCCTTTGTGATGCTATAGCCCATGCGAAACCTCCCTCCTTCTTTTCTTCTATTGATCTCAGGCGAAGCCTCTTGTAGCTCATTTTTAGTGTGAGAAACATTATCCTCAGTATAGACTGTCCCTTCTCTTTAAGTAGTATGTCACTGCACAAAGTTTCTCTGGGCCGTAATGCGGATTATTTTTGTTTGGTGGCTTATATTGTTTCCTTCCGGTCAACTCTTCCTTTGGATGAACTCTTTTATTGTTGGCAACTCTTTGGATCATAACATCTGGTAGCTTCTGTGGTGCGATTGTCTCTAATAGAATGTCCTCTCGTAACTCCTCGTTCTCGTAACTGAACCATGTATGTATATTATCTCCCCTGCAGATACATTCCCAATATTGGTTGCTACCTCGATGAGATTACCATCGCTTAGTGGTAGGGTATTTTACGCACCATGATCCACTCCAGAGAAGAAGACTCCAGAGATTCGAATGGCATTACCTGATAAGGAAGAGAAAAGAAAGAGACTCGCCTCCAGAGTAATCTCTGACAAAATGTAATGTAATGACTGACATGCTTATGTTTAACGCAAAACAATTTTACAAACTTACGAGTATTTATCGGCTTATGGCGAGTACAAATTCTCTAAAATATTAATGTCATCAGAGAATCCGCGCTTCCCTATCGTTCCCTGCGGGGCGGCGCATTTCCTCCAGCAAATGCCAGCAATTATCATAACAATACTCTTTAAAAATTCATTATAACATTTCCTTCGCAAGGAAATCCCTTAAGTGTCGTGTAATCCTTGTTTATTTTTATTGAGTAACACTGCCAAAAGGGCAATCCGGGCCAGGCCGGGCCGGGTTGTTTCCGCCGTTTCTTAGTTATTTATTTAAAATTCAATTCTGACACGCAGTACTACCCTAACCAACTTCTAAACCGGAAACAATTATGCCATGGTAATATTCGCAAAAATCCTTAAAATCCCCCGAAAACATTTTAACTAACCATCAACTTCCGCCTGAACATATCCACCCGGAGCATGGCCGCGCCATACCAACTATAGACACCTGTTTTCGGTGAAACTTTGCGAAATAAGTGATTAATAACTGTGGAGCTGGGGCGGCGGGCTGGCGGCGAGATACTCTTCCTTTTTTTTTTTATTGTTTTCGGGGAAAAATGAAAGCTTTTCGCGATAATAATGTTGACTGGCACCTAGAGCAATGTTCCGCATAGATTGTGATGGGTGTATTTAAAGCGGGCTCTCGACCTGGCTAAATGGGGCATCTCCCTTAAATGTTAATTAATTGAACGGGCTTGTACACCGTGGTATTGTGTCCCATCATTGCCGTGGGCCACAATTTGGGGGGGATGGAGGGATGGGTTGGAAAATTGCCGACGACAAGTCCCACAGTGAATCCTTTGCTGGTGCTGCTGTTGGTGGGTTTTGTTTCTGGTTGAGCATTTCAACCGGTGTGCCATATCGGTTGAAACGTTTTATCAATTATCAACCCCATTTGGGTATGCCATATACGACACAACCCGAGGGCGGGATAGTGGCAAAGGCGAGCATTTTAATTGCTTTTTACCGATGCCGTCGTCGTCGTCGTTGCCATCACCACCACTACGGGCGGCGCGGTGGCGGCGTAGTGCGTTGTCATTAATTTGATCTGCAATTAATTTGCCCAGTGAGCTGTCAATCTATATGGATAGGTTTTTTTTGTTTTTTTTTTGCAGAGGGCTAATTGTCTCAAGGAAAACGTGTTTATTTAAATTCCCATGAAAATTGTAATTAAAACGAACAGGCAGCAGTGCAAGGACTTTCAGGCGGCTTCCTGTGTAAAAGTGGTTGCGGTTGAGGCTTAATGCGTTTCGTTTCGTTCCGGCTGAGAGGATGTACGTTTGCGATTCGAACACAATTTGCGTTTTATCTGAATGAGTTCAGGCTCCCTCATCCCGTTTGGGACGGGGTGGAGAAAATAAAACATACGATTAGAGTGCATCATGCTGACAGAGGCATGTACTCGTAGGGATGTACATATTGTAGTTTTATGAGCCACAGCCGACAGTTGGGTAGAATGGATCTTTGGAAGTAATTTACATGTTCCTTTAGCAGTCATGGTGCCCCATGGAGTCTTTTAAAATAGTTTCTGCTGAACGATGTGTAATGATATTTTTTATGCTGCGGTTACCTGGCCCTCGATTGCTTTGTTTGTCCTTTGTAGATACGTTTGTGACATCCTGCAGAATACTGTATGTATGTATGCCTTCATGGGGTAGCTCTATTCTCTTGTTGGGCTTTTTGTTATCAACAGATTGCCATACGGTTGTATACTTAGGCTTACTTCTGGAAAAGGTATGTCCATCAACTACTCGGTTTCGGTATCGTGTTGGTTTGACTTTTAGGAATGGATGTGTGGTATCATAGGATAGTGAATGCTTTGCGCTCTAATATCGACTCTAATAACCTTTGTCTGTATTAAGATAGGAAGGATCCATGTGAGGAACTTAAGCATTACTTTTCCTTAGAGTAGCCTTGTGGTTCCATGTAGATTTCCCCTTTGAAGACATGTACATGCATTTTCAATTCCACCCGTCCTTGAACCTTTTTTGTTTTATTCAGTCTGGTTGTTGTTCTTTTGGTTTTCTTGCAGACATGCACAGGTACCTTGTCACCTCTAACTGACTTCATGGACATCTTTCAACACAGTTGGGGACCCAGCACAGTTATAGGCGGTATTGTTTTAGTTAGTTGTGTCCTTAAGGCGATCTGAAAACACATCATTCAGACTTACTTTTTAATGTTTTTGAAAGCATCGTGGTTTGATGAAATATGAATACGTTTTTCCTGCGGTTGAATAGCAATATATGTATGTGTATACGTCGTTGTGAGAAACTTCTCTGTTTTTCACATGAACGGCGTTTTCTGTTCCGATCTGGTTTTGGTTTCCTAGTTGATTTAGTAACACACTTTTGGAACGGATCGTATGGTACTCTATTCTCCTTCTATAGCTTTTAAGGTGGGGTTGGCAATGAGTTTTGCAACAAAATACCATCAATATCAGTTTTTTTTAATGCAAACGCCCCCAAAAAGTAGGCGTGGCTATAGACAATGTATGGATAAAATGAAGAGAATTTGCATAAGTAACTATTATTAATATTTTTTTTTTTTGATTTCATGTAAAATAATGAGGTTATAGTAGAGTGGACGTGGCAGTGGACGGATTTCAAAAAATGTTTACACTTGTTCTGCTTCTCCTTTTGAAAATCCCAGATAACCGTCCTCCTCGATCAAAATTTGTGCTTTTGAGTGTCCTAATAGCATTTTCTAAGATCAGTGCTCTGCTTAACCTTTGAAAAGATTAAGATTGCGGGTCAAGTCCTTATTTAGTTTATGGGATTCTACAGTTACTTCTACAAACAATCTGGTTGGTCTTCTTCATAATGTGTGATGTAACCTACTTAGAGTTTGTTAATAGAAATAACACTTTAAAAATAACACTGAAAAATAGGTGACTAATAAGGACTACCACAGGAGTGTAGATTAACAATTTTCAGCCTCCTGTTAGGACCAAAACTAAGTTGAGTTACTAGTATTGGTCATGTTTTAGACCCAAAAGAACATGTTTTGATACTTGCTCATTAGGGGTTATTTGTGCATTCAGGGCGATACATGAAAAAGTGAAATTTCGATCACTGAAAGTCTATACGAGATGGAACCTTTCTTATTGCAGATTCGTAGTCAGCACCCAAAATTACATAAGAATATTACCTAACAGTGTTCGTTTGACAAAATCATTGCTGTTAAGAGTCATTTATTGCTCAGAAAATTTCCACTTTTACAAAAAAAAAAAACTGCATATTTGGGTTTCGAAGGCACTGAATGTATTAGGGGTCCTCACAGCTACTTGCCAACAACTATGAGAATTGACAAGCAGGCACATGCCAAGTCTTCGATACTTATGATCAATCAAATATTATATACTATGCTGAGCTCGCACAATCACACAAACCCACCGCTATTGCATCGCTGATTATAATTCTAATTTTTTTTTTCGTTTCAGGTTACGGTGCGTCGGGTGTGTCGAAAAGAAATATGGATTTCCTTCGTCTAAAAAGAATTGCATTGTCGAAGCGAGTTCGGTTTCCGGTTGCGGTTCGTGTGTATGTTGTTCGCGAGTGTTTCCTCTCCAAGACGGCAGCATGGACACCAAGTGTGCGCCAGTGTTAAAAATGTGTCATCTTCGTGTGTTTACCATCGCATTTCGCAAAGAGTGGTTTCTAATGTAATTACCCCTCGGGAAAAGAAAGTCATTCCTCGACAAAGTGATCTCCGCATTCTACTTATTCCATTTTTTTTCTTTAGTTTTTCTTTCCCATTAATTTCTGTAGCCAAGCGGATATTTATAACCCCAACAGTGGTTCACACTGAAGTAGGGTTCGCGACCCATTTGTCCACCAGAAAGAGTCTCCTTAAAGTTTTCTGGTAGATAATACTTTAAAACCTTCCGATATAAATATACCCCTCGCGGAGAAAAAAAAAGTTTCTTGAAAAGTGTCCTTCTCGTCGCTTGAAGTGGTTTAAAAGTTTTCTTTAATTTGAAAATCTTGTTCGTGTGCCTCTGCTATGACGGGCAGTAAAAGTGTGGTGTTTCCTTAGAGTATGTCCTCAAAATCGGTTGAGAACATCATGTAGTCACCAGTGGTCTAATTTGTATAACCTAAGATGGCTAGAAGGAGAATGGTGCCATGTATGCTAGTTATTGGCGAGTGTGTGTTGTTCAATATTAAGTCCCGCAGTGAATGTCCTGAGAAATCGGTCCGTTCGTTCGCATTGTGAACTCAGGACATTTTATAAAATTAATTCAGTGTTTGTGTAGTTCAATGATGGATGGAGCGAACAAGAGCTACTAATCTTTTATATATATTAACACGGTAAGTGGCAGTCCAACATTATTTATTAGCAAATTAGTTAGTTTTAGTTTTATATTTACAAATTTGTGTTGAATAATAAAAACCTGCTCAAATTCTTAGTATGTACCTTCCTTCTTGGTAAGATATAGGCCTGTACATGAGAAGCCTTCTCCTCTGACTAAGTCCATTATTTCTCAAAATAATTCGCAAGTATAGGTTGAATCTTTCTCCCAGGTATGTCGGTTTTTCTTTGAGCTTTGCTTAGTCATTCGGGAAGTAAACTCCTCCGTCGAGGCACTTGAATTCGATGTTACTGTTGTCAACAGGAACGGTTTTTTCTAGGCAGTGGACAGATGCTTCTTTGTTTGTTGACAGCAAGTACAAGTACTTGGTTTTGTCTTCATTTACTTCAATACCAACTCCTTTCATCTGCTCTTCCATTGCCGTAAAAACTTGTATAACGACACCCTGGGGGCGACCGATATGTCGATGTCGTCTGCGTACCCCAGCAGCTGGACAGATTTGTTGAAGATAGTGCCTTCCGTGTTCACAACTGTGTAGCACAAGATTAAAGAAATCACACTGCAGCGCATCTTCTTCGTCGATCAAGAGCTGATGAATCCCGACAGGATTTACCAGGATTTGTCTTAGAGTGAAAATTAACTCGTTCGTCGATCTGTCCGACCACACTGGTACGTGCTGACAATTTCGTTGCAGAAATGTTTCAGACGGATCGCCTTTCTTGGAGATGAGGCATATAGGGCCGAAAGTCCAGTCATCGTGGATGGCTTCGTGTATGCAGCCCAGGCCATCAGAATCGGTGGCTTTGCTGTTCTTCAATTTTTTGATAGCAGAGCCAACCTTCTCGAAACCAGGTGGGGGGATACCTTCTTCAATGACTGGTTGCGTGTTCTCTTCTTGCCCTATGACCCTCTTCACCCGATGCCCATTAAGTAAATGCTCCTTGTACACACTACTATACCCAGCGCTTCGGTGACTAGTTTTCCTTCAGTATTTCGAAGAGCCTGCGTTCCAGACTTGAAGCCTGCGTTTAGTTACTTGACTTTCTTAAGGAGCTCTTCCCATGCCGCTTTTCTTTTGCGTTGCAGGGCTTGTAATTGTAGGTTTTTTGTTACCTTTTTCCAGTACAGATTCATTATCCTGTAAGTACTTATCGGTATGGGTACAAGGGAGTCAATGTCTTGATTTCATTCCTTATAATGTAGAAGGCGTAATGGTAATTCTTAAATTTTTGCTGCAAAACATTGATGAATGTTTTGCCCTGAGGTCCTTATAAAAATGACTTCTTTAGCGGAACTTAATCTCAAGCTCCGTTCATCCAATGTGTGTACTACCGGTCGGTATATTTCCTCTTTTTAAAGCAGCACTAGGATATCCTTCGAGTGGTATCCTAACCCAACCCAATTCCATATCACTCAGCGTTATTATTCCCAAGTCAAACCGAACCAACAAAGTAAATCAAAAACTTTATTAAACGGGTAACTTACCACTTCATTATACGACTGGTATAATGGAGTCAAAGAGTGCTAATGTAAAAATGGACCGACCGACCGGCCAAACTACACACCCGGAGTTGAACAAAGTACGAAACGGACTAATTTTATTCGAGAAAACTTTCGAAAACTGCCCAAACCACTGCCCACTTTGCATTCAAAACTGCAGGACCATCACTGCCACAACATTAAAATTCAGAAACTTCTACAAATACACACACACACACTAACATGTGCAGATAGATAGGTATCCTCCCTGACTGTGGAAGAAATGTCCATTGTTGCCGTACACCGAGGCGAATACTCATCTCTTCCTCCCTTTTTCGAGGATGTAATGTTTTTTTTGTTTTTTTTTTGTTTGTTTCTCCAAAGAGGCGTGATGCCAGCGCTAACACGGATACAGGGATACCAGTCCTCCGCCCCCCCAGTTGCTGTCAAGGATATTTCAGCGCAAAATATTCAAATTATGTTGGCAAAACTTGTTTCATCAGAGTGTGTAAAGACATATTGAGATGAAGTTGGTTAAGAGGCGTGATGTCGACGGCGGCGGTGACGTTGTCGGTGCTGGTACATGAAAAGCAAAGAAAAAAGTTTTCCTTTTCAAACGAAAAGTATATATTGTCGATATCCTAAAACATTTTGCTTTGTGGGCAGGCAGACCACCCCACCACCAACACCCTCACTATCCGGAGAACAGAAGACAGCTCTGTTTCTCTCTTTGAATTCAATTAAAGTGTCTTTTCGAGGAAGAAAGTCTGGGAATATTCAAATGCGCGCCCATCCCCCAACCCACTGTGTGTATCGAGATCAAAAAGGACCTGAAAGTGTGTTCCTTTAGCTTAATTAAATGAAAAATTAAGGTTAAGCACACGGCGCTTAGTAGTGGAGCACAGGACGACCTTACACTATTTGCATTTTAAATGGCAACAAATGGTTTAATTACATGTTCGGGAGGAGGTTTGTTGTAAAGGCTGATGGCTGATGGGGGCGGTGTATATGAAAGTCATCGCCATCGTCTCACTTAGGGAGGAAGAATGTCACGGAAACTTTTCATTTGTGCAAATTCATTGCAAGGGTAGCCGTCCATAGATGGATTATAGAAATACAATGAAAAAGCAGGAAACACGGACAACACTCAATGTGGGTCACACGAAACCCATCGATATCACTTGGGCGCGCGCTGTTAGCGCCCAGGACATGCCTGCCAGCCAGCCAGCCAGCCAGCTTGCCAGCCAGCCCAATGATGTAATTGTGATGCCCTTGCATGCAATGCCTACATTATTATGTTAATGAGGTTAGAATCGCTGGGATTGAAAATGTAAATGTTGATTGAGGTTGAGTCATGGTCGGTCTAGGTGTGGATTCCATTCCAGTTGATGGGCGGGCAGCAGTAGAGGTAGTGTTTGTGCTGGTGAATGTTCATTAGGTAAACCTTGGAGCGTAATGGAGTCTTGGTTTGGGTACAAACTTGTTAATGTTACACTACAGTTGTGTGTACACGAAATAGAATTAGCTGAAGTTTGTAAGCGGGTCGCATTGATCCGTTTAGAAAATTTACATAGTAAGCTGCTGCGTAGTGGATAGTGGTGCGGGAGAGAGCGTCCTCTCGAGTGTTGACTGCTGACTGCTTCGTTATGGTTATCCTTGCCGGAAACGATTAGGTTTGTTTTGATAAAAATAAAAACTGGCAATAGGAACTCGAAAAGTGCTTCACGATTAGATGGTTTTTCTTTATGGTTGCGTCAAAGGGTGTGTAATGAACGCTCAGCAAACAATACTTAACCAAACTCTGTACACTTCAATGACTCTCCAGTCGCTGGATAGGACTTGGTGTTCTTCTTTCCCTGTTGAGGGCTATTTATGTTTCTCTCCCTAACTCTTTTTTGCTGGCAAGATATTTTCTTGTAGTATATGTCATACAGTCTCGTCAAATAACATATGAGAAAGGCAGCATACCGTCAGCGCAGATAGTCACAGAGTTGACTGAGTTTATTGTCTAAGGATAGGACTTTATTGTCATTGGTTGGGCCCGTATGAGTGCCTCATATATAAAGTTGAACTGCACGACCTTTTGTCAGAATTAGTTCTCTTTGTTGTCTGGGTATCACATAATTCTTCATTATCCTTGAAAAGGCACTACTCACCCAAGCCGCTTTCTCGAACATACTTTGTTGTAAGTGAGCCTCGCGTCTCGGTATCATGAGTGCTGTAAGATCTTCATTGATGAAGTGGATTATGGCTTTTCTCTGAAAGTAAAACTGAACTAGTTGCATCTGAGTGCTCCGGGTAGGTATTTCATATTATTTTCCACCGCCTCTCCATATCCTACCCTCCGCATTGTGTTAACTGTAGAACAGGCTTTCCTAAATCCATTCTATGGGTTGAAGAGTCTCTCGAGATCAACTTCCAATCGATTGCATATGATTCGCTTCCGTATTTCACTCTTTGAATCCAACAGGCATAAGGGATAGCGAGGGCTAATTCATGCCGTTTTTCAATATGCCAACCACACCCTGATTCGCCTGCATACATCCAGGAGTTCCCTTTGCGTGACAACTCACTCCAGCTGTCAAAAATAAAAGCTGCCAACCTTCTGACTTGGACAGTTGTTACTCTTTCGAACAGCTTGTACTACGTGTTCGTTCCGAAGGACTGTTGTCAAAGCCGTCGACACTTTTTACTCGACAAACACTTTGGATACAAACTTGTGGGCCGCGAGTAAGTCAGAAAAATAACTTTATTGAAGCCAAAACTTCTTTTAGTTCGGTCTACCGGTAGGAGTGCAGTTGGTGTTAAAAAATGTTGACCGAAGTTTGAAGCTTTCGTGCGATAGGAAGATTTTGGAGGATTGTGTGTTTTTGGGTATTAATTTGTAGGACATATCCCCTTCTAGATCAAGTAGGACAAATGACTCGCACGTATTCGAAGGGCACGTCGATAGTTGCACAGTCATTTCGTGCTGGTATTTGATAGATAACCTGGTTGTTACGAAAATTTGACGTATTTCTCGAAGTTCCCCTTCAATAATTGAATTGTTTGACCAGCTGTGTGGCATGTGGCATCATCTTGTGTGAACCACATATCATTGATGTCAAGTTCGTCCAATTCTGTTGAAAAATAATCTTCCAGCTCGGCAATATAGCGAACGTCATTGATCGTAATATAGAGCACCTCCGGGGTGAAATACACACCACACGGTCACTTTTTGTGGATGAAATTGAGCCTCTGATGTCACATGTGGATTTGTTTCTGTCCAATAACGCATATTCTGCTAATAGAAAAGCCATTAAGCCAAAAATAAGCTTCATCGCTGAAAATGATTTTTCAATGAAATTCAGGATTTTCCTCAAACCTTTGCAGAACCCAATCGGAGAAGTTTCGCCGCTTCACCTGATCGAGGGGCTTCAGTTTATGAGTTAATTTGATCTTGTCAGGGTCTAAGTCAAGATGTGTACCACAAATTGGTCACAATGTAGACGGCGTAAACGGCGTAGAATGGACTGTGAACGGCGTATAATGGACTGATTTGGCTCACTTTGAACTGAAGCACACTGCGATATTTTCGGTACCTCGACGGGTGCTCTGTCTCACTGACACAGGAAGATGCAGTAGCGAACATGTTGTTACGTATGTATTTATCCATTGTAGCATGCACACCTTGTCTGGTAGGACGACTATCAAGCTTGAGTAAGCGCTCTTAAAGGTAGGAGCATCGAACCAGAATTTGGCAGTGTTTTTAATAATCTCCTAAAGTTGCTCGTTCTTGAACTTCCTCATGATAAAAATGTCAACCCTGACCGACAATTTGACATTGACAGATCATGAAAAATAATAAAGGATGCATTTGTATTAAAATACAAAGTTGTTATGTCCCTATTGAAAAACCTCTTACTTCTATCTATGCCTTGGCTATATCATCCGTGTGCTTGGAGTCGTAGACCTCTCAGATGATTCAACTGTAGTCTTGTTTTAAAATTTTCAATTTGAATTGCTAAAAATGAAAACATACTCAGGTCATAGATCCAAGCTTTTCTGCTTCGAGTAATTTTATAAATCCAACACTTGTCCTTTAGATATAAAGTCTGAAACTTTAAAAACTTTTCCTGTGAACATTTGACTAATGCATGCGTAGCTAGAGTACATTTTGTATCTACAATACTTATGTTTGCTTTTTCTTTTCATGTACATTCAACTCAACTTCATGTATCTGCACAACAGGGTGAGTGATTTTAACTTATTTTTGTATTTAAAATCATTAAGTTGAAAACTCTATGAATTACTCTTTGTCACGTTAATTTCGTAGTTCCGTCCTCTGCGAGCTACGACTTCTTGATCTTCCCAATTTGTTGCCTGTAGGCCGAGGTGCAGGAGAGTTTTGCCATTGAGAGATTTATTTGAGCTCAAGATGTATCAGCATACATTATGCATACATTCCAGCGCACATCTTCACTTAGATTTCCTTTAAATTTTGCTCAAGGATATTGCGGAGCACGTTGTAATAGACACTTTAGCCATTGTCATGTTCGAATACTGATTGTCCCTCATTGAATGATTCGCATAACATGAAGGCATATTCGTAGATAGTAGCACCCAGCATTGCTGGGATAAACCATGTAGACTCGATAGATTTCACGCCGATGAACCGATTAGGAACCTTTGTCATAGTGTAAGCTTAGACGAAGACAATTTGGCCGGGTTTTCTAATTTATATATGCCCAGTGCTATATACTGTGTAGTTAGATTCTTTCCCGGTGAAGAACCCCCAAGGATTATGGTCGGTAACTGTCCTCGTTACGAGTAGGAGCCGTGGCTCAGTAGTCGAGTCCTAGTCGGAACACCTACAATTTTTTCACACTCCACCTCTCGCGAGCGTCTGACAAACATCCGAGAGTACAACTGTCCTCAGCTTCTCAAATAACAAAGTCCCCGTAAAGACCAGCGAGTTTTTTCTTTTACTTGCAGTACTTTCTTCAAAATGTCGGTGTTCAGCGCCATCTTTGTTTCTAAGAACCATCATCACCATCAGACTGCTAGTTTGTGAGTTTTGCTCAAGTAATCGGAGAGACAGAAACACCAATCTGGGATAAATTGCTTCATATTTTCTCCATTTCAGCATACTTTTCCGAGTTTCTTGCTTGTCGATGTTCAGTTGGTTCTGGACCGCCCAGTTTACGTCGTTTATTATATTGACGGCGATGTCTGAACCATCAGCCCAATAAGCTGATTCCTCCCTCTGATGCTGATAGCATTCCCCGACAGCGTTTTCTGAAAACTTTGAGTGATGCTCTTGTTTTCACAGACTTTATCCTTCTCATGGATGTGCATACCTCTCCATATTTGTTGTACGTGCCTATACAATAGTCAGGATTGATTTGTTATCCAATGTTCTCCAATGTTTGTCATTCGTCTGAGTACTGCTCGATTGACCTTGTTGTCAATGATCTATGACTCAATGCTGTGTTCCCTATATGGTTAGAGGTTCTCTGTTTTGAGTCTGCCAGTTTCAAATCACCTGTTTCTGCGACGATATTTGCTCTGGCGGTTGAAATGACTACAAAGTCTCTGTGACGTTCCTCGTTCAACAGCGAAAAGTTCGGTCAGCATCTCGGGATAGTAGCTGAAGAAATGAATGAAGTCTGCGAAGTTTCTGTGGACTTGTGTTATGTTCTATTTACATGTATGAATGATTTGAATCATGTGACTAGTGGTGTCGCAAAGCTCTTCTGTAGATAGGACCGAAGATCCATCGACGTATTTTTCTATGAAACCAGTCAATGTCCCCGTCATTGTCCAGGTCTTACCTACCATTGATTTAGACAGATTTCACGGGCGACACTTCTTCCGTGACCTTGGTTGGTATCCATCCCAATGTCAATGACATCGCTTGGTAGCTTGGAATGGCCTGGTAGCCACAGAAACCATATCTCTAGATCAAAGGTTGGCCAATAATTAAGGGACATCTCTCCCCTATGGATATCACAGTGGGTCTGTATTTAAGTTACCATCCCTAACCTAACCTATCGTCAGAGGCTCTTCTAGTTTGTTTGGGGAATCACCATCTACTGAGAGATGTCATTTCTACAAGAAAATTAGTAATTTTGTGCTTCCAAAAGTAAGTCAAAGTTTTCATCATTATATTGTTTGGGTCTTGCCATTATGAATATAACATCATTTAAATGTCCTCCAGTGTACTTGATTCTAACAAGGCAATTTTCGATGACTTTTCGGGACATATCGGGCAATAACTCGGCTATAACTCGACAAATTTCGGTCTCAAAGCGTCATAAGTTCCCGGATTGTGTAGTTAAACAAAGTCTTTTGCAAGTAGCCACAAAAGTAAATCCAACGGCGACTAATCATACCCCAAAACGCAAAATAACTTGTCCAGGAGATTGTTCTGGCAATAAGGCCAAAACGAGTCGTGTTGTGTGAGATGTGGCACCGTTTTGATGAAACCACATGTCTTCCACGGTTTTGACATTTGGCTATAGAGATGCTAACGTCAAGGTTACACCTTCTTAATTTTCAAAGAAGGTATGGACTAGGCACACCAATTGACTTTCGACAGTTATATGTGAATTTTCACTTCCGTTAACGCATTCACCGACTGAAAAATGAGCTTAATCGCTGAAGAACATGTATTGTGAAAATTTGCCATCCAAACGCTGATGTTCAAGTACCCAATCGGGTTATGTCCTGCCTATTTCTTGGTCAGTTGGTTTCAATTCTTGAGTGACTTGAACTTTATGTGGGTGTAGATGCTCGCCGTGAAATCGATAGACACATACCTTTAGGGCTTAACTATCTGTAACAGAGCTGTTTTCACAATTCAGCTATTGTTAAACTGTTCATATTGTACAATGGTAAGCCTGAAACCAAACGTTATACAGTCTCCGATGACAGTTCGATTTGACGTGTGTGATTAAAACAGGGATGTCAAATCCGGATTGCGTAATTGTATAGCATTCCATGATTGAATAGCTTGGTCACCATTGTCCCTCGGGGGTAGCCCCTAGCTTTCGGGATATCTGAAGTACCATTATATCAGACTATGCACCAAAACGAAGGCTTCCTAGTGCCCCTAGGCTATGATAAAATTGTGATAATTAAAATTTTGAGTTTTTCATTAGCGAACACTGTGTGAACAGTTGAAGTGTAAACAAATTTCAATGTTTTTGGCCAAACACCAAACCACAAAAGTTAGCTGGCTAAAGCTGGTGGTAGCTTGATGACAAAACTTCATCACAAATCAGTTTGCACTTAAATTATTTTTCAATTAACTACACAGAGGATGATGGGGCCCTAGGGCGTATGTGTAACCTAATTTTTTTATTTTTTTTTTGAAATCGTTCCCATGGAAGCGTCTCAGTCAAGAGCATGGTATACACGTTCGCTCTCAATGCTCATTCGGAAACAATTATACCAAGTGCTGCATGCACTTGTCATTTCATTTAGAATAAAGCATTCATCTACCCAACTACTTTACGTATCCCATTCAATCCTGCTTTCGTTCTCATGTAGAGGAGGGGAGGAGGATGGATCTACCCCTTCCCAAATCCTGGCACACGAAACACATACCCCTCGCACACAGCATGTGATAGTAAAGAGTTTTCAATTTACTGGAGCTTTTTTGTCGGATTGATTTTTCGAATCCACTCACAGACGTACACCCACACACCCGGACACCCGGGCACATACAAAAGGACTTGGACATAAAATAACCGTAAAACACATCGGACATTGTCCAGAGTGTTGTTGTGTGGGGTCGGGTTGGTCGCCTCCTCCCGTCCTAAGTATTTAAATTGCAAATTTCAGCAGCATTTCGGGTGGTTCGGGGTGAAGAAGTTGGGGAAAGTTTTCTGGAAATCAATTGGATAAGCACGTGATGCGATTTGATGGCAAGGGCGATGACGAAATCCTCCCCTCCCCCTCTCCCCGGCTCTGATGAGAAGATAATCTATCAAAAGAGGAGACAGACCTACGGGGACGGAGTGTCGAACTTGCCGGACAATGTGATCATGCAATATGTTGACAATGTCCTTTTTTTCCATTTACAGTGCAAGCAATCACAAAATTGAAATGAATACGCAAAATTGAATAATGTTGTCGGCTGGAGGGGGGAGGGGGTGCTCTGTTTGGTTTTCTTTTTATGTTTGCACACAGTGTCCCCATCCATCGTGCGCTACATTCCTGTCGTCGCAGTTCCTACTTACATCATCGTGCTTCACATTTCCTGCTGATGCATATTATGGAGGTCGTTCGAGATCGCTTTTTTTTCTTTTTTTTTTCATTTGTTGTGTTGCCCCGGGTAACTTGTACGAATGAGCTGGTACACACTATACATACGTATGTCGTTGTCATGTCCTGTTTGCATAGCAAAGGACAGCGGTAATCCATTGGATTGAATTACCTATTCGCATGATGTGTTAGGTCCTGTGTGTTGTGCTTTTCTTGTACCAGCTAATGCCGAATGGTTCTATTGTTAGTCGGACGTCGTTGCCGTCATCATCGTCGTCGTCGTCGTCGTCATGTGTAAATGGATTTGGGTTGTAATCCGTGATTCGGGCAATCGACGTTAAGATATAATCCCATTTCGACTGCGAATATAAATATGCTGGCTAACACGTCACCGTTGCGTACAAACGTACATAGCTACATCTCTATGCAAAGCTGGCCTTTATGTATTATTCAATTATATCCTTTGTTGTGTGTTTGTTCTGCTTGCGTCCCACTGGGGAAGGGTAGTGATTTCGAATTGAATGAATTCGACAAGGAGTTGGTATAATTAGAAAACTTAGTAAAAACCCTTCATTTGCATTTCTGTGTATCCAAGGTGTTATTCACTCACAGGAGCGGAGAGGAGCGAAATGTCCTTCGACAGGACTCCTTTGTATTCGCCTTACGCTTGTATGTAAGTGCAAATCTTTATCGTTTCGAATCAAATTAAACAAGCAAGGGGGGGAAGAAGATTTATATTTTGTTGTCAAAAAGAACGAGATGAATGAAGGGATTTCCCGGAGTCATCGATAGAGTTGTTCTTTGTATAAATCACGCGCACAGGGAGGTATAAATTGCGATACAATACAACACAATGTACAGGTAGGGGGAGGGGGGTGTTCTGATGAGCTGATGAACTGAAAAACTTTATAGTGATTTGTGTAATGCATATCTGTCACTGGCTGATCCGGTAGGCTGGGAATGAAGTCAGTTGCTGACAAATGTACTACACGATGATGTTTAGAGTAAGTAAAGCCATCAGTTGGGAGGGAAATCAGTAAATCGAAGCACTTCCTCTTTGCAAATACACGCAGTAATTGAAAGACTACAATAAAAGGAAGATGGGAGAAAAGTGCTCCTTGCAGTGCCTCCTTTTACGTAGGCATGTAGGTTGATCTTATTTAGCCCAGTGGTTGCCTTGAATTAATTAAGGATTCACAGGCTGACCCAAACAACACTCGGTTAGCTCTTTTTACCATATTTGCAATCGTTTTAGGGAGAATATCGCGTGAAGTGTTCAGTGCCTTATTCTCATAGGCTCCTGACTTCAAAAAACCCCGAAGAAGAAAGTCTGGAGTGAGCGCGACTCTCCAAAACGAGGCAATAGGTGAACATCCGTCAAAAAGTCCATTGTCGCGCGAGGTGTGCGTGCGGTTCCACCGTTTCTCCGAACTAGGAGATTGTGCATTTGAGATCAGATCGGAGAGCGCTTAATTTAGTTCAGATCTGTTTGCAGAACTAGTGCGTTCTTTCAGTTCATTTAGTTCAGTTTAATTCACCGTTTAGGAAATGCATATGTACAATGGACAATTCCTTTCATCTAGACCAACACAACAATGGGCTCTTGCTACTCTGTTATGAGTTAAAACAAAACTACTGAACATTATAAGCTACATAGCTCACTACATAGAACTAGTTCGTTCGTGAACTACACAAGTCTAGTTGAAATTACATGTCCTTCAGGCCCGATTCATCAATTTCACAATGGTTCGGCACCGCTCAGCAGTTACAGTAACCGTGTTACCCACGACGTCCAGCCACAAGGGTGATATTCTCACAGAAACGAGCACTATTCGTCCTTCTGATGCCTCTTTTGTTGCGTGTTGTTCTTCAGTCATTTAGCGAGCTACGAAATGCCATAGTGTCTGGTCAGTAGGCCGAAAAATATGCGTCGAAATTTGCATTTCGTCAAAAATGCAAGAATTATTCCTTGAAAAACTAGTCACCGGAATTTAAGTAGAGCGTTTCATGGCTTGTCATGACTTTTCATATGCTTGTATTCAGCGTATGTTTGTTTGACATATATCAAAATAAAACTGACAGTTGCCGCCATTTGCAAAAGTTATAACATCTTCCGAAAGTGTAATAGATTTTGGATCAGTTGTTGTGAAACTTATAGAACTTGTCCTTTGCTGATGTCCAATTGATAACAAAGGTTTTAAAATGCCTGAGGCACACTGACTTTATTTAGGAACTTTTCGGTAACTCCGGAGAGCCATTTCACTTTTGCCTTTGCTCCTTGTTCATGACCATGATCATCTGCACGTAGGTTTCAGGAAATCCTCGTTGTCTACCAACATCTCTTGCTGTCTCTTGTTTGTCTTGCAGATCGAGTCCTTATCAGAACCAACCAACACCATTTGCAAATCCTTGAAGGATTCATTATGTTTCTCCATTCCAATCCATTATGATTGCACCTGTGGTTGATTTATCCTTCTATCTTCTTATTCTCACTTGTCAACAGTAGTTATGATAGTAAGGCACACCTTCTTTGTCTTTCCTAGTTCTGCATAGGTTGGATAATTTGTACAGTATGCGATATGGGTCTCTTGTACTTCTGTCAAGCTCATCTGTGTCTAGTCACATTCTTCTTCGGTAGGTTGTGACCGGTAATAATCCCCATCAAGGGGGCGCTTATTTAAGTCAGAATTTCCATGGTTTTGACATTGTTGTGTTTTGTGCAAAGTTTTTTAGAGACACGATAAGATGAGAGTCCACTCCAGAGGGTTTACGATTTGTGGGATTTGTTTACTTGCTGGTAAAGCGGACTACCTTTAATCCACATGTTTCCCCTACTTTAAGGTATGGATCAGTATTCATAATAGAGCGAATGGGACTCCTCCTTGCCGAGTGCCCCTAGAGTCGTATGCATTTGTTGTTCTTTCTAGTCTTGAGCCACAGTGTTAGTCTTACAGATTCAGACCTTAATTATATTGCTGAAGGCCGCTCATGTGAATGCTTTGTGGTAGGGTGAACTGTATCATCGCTGCCACTGAATGTGTTCCAGTGTGGATATCATCAACTTCTACGTCATCGTTTATCTTATTAGACCAAACAGTGGAGAGTTGAGGATGGTGGCGTGCTCTGTTTCGTTGTGGCAGGAGGTCCCCTAGTTCCTGGGAGTTTCTGGCTAACTGATGTAGCAATTTCGTCTGCATAAGCTTAAATCCTTCATTTTCTTACTTTAAATCCTTCATTTTCTAAGATGAAGTGAAGTCACTTCTATGTACATATATCTAGGAAGGCTACCATCGTGGGTGGCTTTCTCGGTACTCATTATCACTTTTCTCCAAAGTCTCAGTATATAGGCGTTGTCTAGACAGGGTTGGAATAATTGTATCAAACAAGGACAATGAATGACATACGCATTCTCGGTGGGATGGATCCACCCGGACCTGCCGATTTGTATGAATGGAAGCTTGGAAATGCCCATTGAAGTTTATGAGGAGTCTCCGGCTTGAGCTGCTTTGTATTGAAGACGAATATTCCAGACTCACTTGAAAGTGAGTACCTAGCAGGAAATCTACAGATTCTCGTCCAGACATTGCCATTGTTCCATCAGATCTCTTGATGTAGTCGGATATGGTAGTTACCTTAGAAGGATATTTCGAACTTCCGATATTGAAATAGAAAAGTCGTCAAGTACTTCTTTCTTTCAAGTTCTCCTTTCTGATCTTTATCCTGAGGTCGTTAAGAGGTTCTCTCTAACTGTGTCAGTCCACGGGCTTCTTCGTCATTTTAGCTGAATTAAAGAGCATACTGTTACTCTTTCTCTTCTCAGTTCAAAAGTGGATCCTGGAGGAGTAATAACACTTTTAACATCTGTTACTGAAATACGATATATGTATGGCTCCAGTTACTTTCGGCTCTAATGAACTATTTTGCTGCCCAGTTGACAAGGTTGCTAGTCCTTAATGAGTTGTGGTTCGAGTTCCATCGAAGGATAAAGAAAACCTATGTATGTACTTCCATAAACTAACCACTCTGCATAGCACTCCTATAATATATTGTAAGGTGGTAAGCCAATCTAATTATAGAACCCACAAACCACCTCCTAATCATTGTAATGAATCTGTGCTCCCTTACTTAAGGTCACCGTTAATCCTTATTTCATGAACTACATAATTATCCTCAAACGTAAGACCAAAGTCACAAGTTTATTCAAACATCCGAGGCTTAAAGAATTAAATCAGGAAATTCAATGCAATGTGTACTCGCTTTAAGGGAAGTCCTTGCCTGATGAGTGAAATGTGCATAATTATACTCCTGTCGAGGACGAGAGCAAAGAGACCAAAGAAAAGTGTTTTCACTTAGAGTTTCAAATTTCAATTAAAAGAAGCAGACAAAAGGGCCAAAGGACTTTCAGCTTGATTCCAAAGTACGGCCGTCAATACCTGGAACCGGGCAACCATTTAAAGGCGTATTCATCGTTACAGCATTCTCTTGAAGGATAAATATTTTATTATAATTTTTATTACAATCCTTGAACAGAGAATGAAATAGTTTTAATGATAAATTCTACCCTTTACCCGATATGTCGAATCGAAAGAGAATCCTTCAGTAGAATCCTTAAAGAGGAAACGGAAAAAGTAGAATTTCCATTGCACTTGACAGGTGATGGTGGTGGTGTTCCTTTAGACAAACGAAAGGCAAACGGATAATAAATGAAGATTGCCTAACACGGTGTTTTTCTTCTCCCATTGTGTCCTTGAAGACGTTCAAGGAACGTTCCTTAAATTTATACGTTTAAACTGACAACGTAATTGGTGTTTCAATGGCGGGATAATTTCTCATTGAAATCAAAAATTTAATTTTCCACGACGACGTGGAAGGTGCGCGCTCATCAACTTCCAGCAACAACGAGGTTATTTATTTTCGCAGATGTCTTGTTCTGGAGGAATGTCACTCTCTCTCTCCCATCTGGGCGTGTTAAATTATTTCTTAATAAATATTTAACAACACCTTTTGCGTATAACTCCCCCAATAGGAAGCACATGTTCTATAAATCAAAACGCAGGCAACGCGTACAGAGTTAACTGTCGCAGGAGGAATAGTGCCTGGGAACTGGGTTAAGAGCGGGGGCCACTCCAGAGGAGTTTTGTTGTCAACATTTGAGTGAATACCAAATAATTGTCTGGAAGTTGAACAATTTTGTTTTTGCCTGGAGATGATGTGTGAACATGTGTTATTAATTTATTGCTGAAGGGATTTATGGCTTCGGGTAGAGAGGCTGTGTGTACGTACCAAAGCGCAGACTTGTTGATTTTTTGGTTTTACGATGTTTTGAATTACAGTGTTGGGGAAAGAAACGTTGATTTCATGTCAATAATATGTATTTTCAGTTGCTAATGGCTTATGCACGTCTTTGTCTACTTACTTACAGTTTGGGTTGGTTTTTAGTCTAATGTCTAACAACTTCACTATTTTACATGAATATTTAGATATTTAAATTGTTTACAATTCCACGCCGAATTTTTTGGGGCCTTTTTTCTATCAGAAAGCTGATTTTGATGAAATTTTCGATGAAACATCTACAAATGTTCGAAGATACTGCCTCCTGCGTCAGGACTACATAATAAGGAGAATAGGGTATCACACAATCTGTTTCAGATGAGTTTGTGCTTTTCTACGTATTTTTCTGTTACATTGTGTACCTTCGATTCGAAGACTCTTAAAGTATTTCAAAAGACTCATCCATCATTGAATCGTCCCCCCTAGGCCGTGGCAAATAGTAGGGCCCAATATTTTACGAAAAGGTTGCCACTCCTTACACTTAAGCTTCAGAACCATCTTATATCGTTTTGAGTCCAAAGATACAGCGTTTGTGAAGATTGTTGGCCGAAGGAGGTGCCATGCTCAGTGGTCGGATTATTATAAAGGCAGAAGAGATACCAAGCCTGAAGGAGATACCCTTATAATCTTGAAGTCATAGCTATCATCTCCTTCTTGTTGATAGCATACGCTTGGTTTTAGTCTTGTTTACCGTGTAACCTAGGTAGACAGGAATTTCGTCCATCATATTGGGGCTTGAATGGTTCACTTTGTCTCTTGGCGAGATTTCTAGAATATCACTCATATTTCTAAACATTGTTTTAGCAAATGTTTTTGCAACTTTTTGATCAATTCTTTGTGCCAGACTTTGCCTTATGCTATGTGGAATAGAGCGGAGCATTTCTATCTCTCTTCAAGTAGAGTACTTATTTCCAAACGAAACTGATCAGCATTCGTACGTTCTGTAAGGCCGGTTTAAAAACAATTATTTCTGAATTCTCCTACCGTTCTTTTTTAACTACTGGTCACTTGACGCCCATGACTGTTGGCAACGTTTTCTATGCCTTCTCTTCTCCGCAATAATTTCTGTATTTCCTTTGAATTGGACATTTTAATTTTCGCTTTAGTTCTAGGTACAGCCATGCAGCCATTTGGATATTAGTTGTAAATACTTGTTTTCATAGTGATTTTGTCACCAATTGGGCAGAGTAATGTAGAATGATTTAAGGTAACATCTAGTCCTTCTTCTATTTTACAACATTTGAGGATATTTTCTTTGTTACAAATCAGTTAGACAATGTTTTTTTGGTTAAAAAAATCTTTGGTTTGTTTACTCTATTTTCATTCGATGTAGTGTCTTAATTCTCGCAACTTTTATAATATAAAGTAAGCTGCATTTGTCGACTTAAATTTGTTTTTTAAATTGATTTAACAGAACTGTTCCAGGGTCCCTATTCACTTCAAATCCATCCCCGTAAGACTTAAAAAAAATTAACGCTAAATTATAGGTTTCCTTCTTCAACTTGTTATTTTTGAATCATCTTCCATAGCCTCAATTTGGTTAAGTCTTCCATAGAAATTCATGCGCCCAACCCCCTTAAGTTTTAGTTATCCGAACCACTTACTTAAACTCCCTAATACTCGTATTCAATTGGTGCAGCGAAATAATTCTACTGGAATTCGCTCCACATGGGAATTTAGTCTCACCAGTGGATAATAATTGCACTTTTATGTGAGAAATAACACCATTCTCATGAAAGACATTCCACTTATCAATAGATGATGCAGAAAATAACTCCCGAGATGATAGAATATGTATCTATAAATTTATTTAGAAAATATACATACCCATGTACATATGTTCAAACGAATCCACTTTAGTTCCACTATCACCAAAGCGGACTAATTTCCCGCCAGAGGTGCAATAAATTCCCACTGGGAACTTTGCTCACAATCTGGAAAAAACTCATGCATAACTGCATGGAATATGTGAAAATTCCAAAAAATTTAATATAACAATTTAGCAAGTACCGTCTATACAACAAAGTATTAGTTGTCATTTCTTGATTAGTTAAAAAAATGAAAAATAGATAATGGCCGACACGGAAACATATGGTCCTCTTTAAATCATCTAAACTAGACTAGTACACAAGTCACAAACGAACTATTAAAAAAAAAAAGCTCTAACAAGTCAACAAAGTGAGCTAGTTCCCAATGTCATTTAATTTTAGTTCATTTAGTTCAGCAGTTCCACAAGTTCAGATATACTCTGCATACATTTAGTTCGGGATGAACAACTGAACAAAATTGCGTTGCAACGAGCACATCGCTGTGGCCGAGATAGACAAGACCGAATTACTTCAGCTGTGAATTACACTGTACTAAATGAACTAAAATAATGAACTAGTTCAGTAAACAGATTTGAACTAAACTGAGCGCTCTTTGAACTGAACCAAAATGCACAATCTCAATGAACTGGGTCCCACTGAAGTCTTTTTTTTTTGTCAAGGCGACCATAGGCAGATGGGTATTAAATGATCAAGTGTAAACAAATCGGAGCACTGACACGCCCACTTTCCAGGAATTATTTCTCTATTTCGTAACTAAGGCGAACAACGCAAACCAATTATGAGAAAAAACCGACCACAATTAGGTCTAAAACGCGATTGACCATCATACATATATGTACGTCCAACAAGTGACTACCAATAACCATCCATTTTATAGCTTGTATAATTCAATTAAAATTATCAACATTCCACTTGTAAGAACTTCCGCCATAACCACCATAGAGCAGAGCTCGAGTAGAAGACCCCAATTTAAATTCAAATCCTCGCCACGAGGCCATTAATCATTCCTCCTCCTGAGCCACCATTTGAAAGATCAGGCACCAAATCCCCTCTAATTGAATCAGTCGGGCGAAAAATCGCAATTTAATAAGAAAATCTGACACCTGTCAATTTAGAGCTCCTCCCACTTAATTTCACTCTCCCGTTCACATATCCATCAACAGCATAGCATAGTGGCCATAGTGGTGCCGAAAAAGGGGCAACTTATCCCCGAAACTAAGCGGTGTTACAACATATCCTAAACAAACATCACACAACAAAAAGGACAATCGGTAATGGATATTAATGACTGGGTCGTATTTCGCCTCCTTGCTGTGTACAGAGTGGGTCGTCTATTCGCCTGCCAAGGCACAAAGCGTCTACTCATCTCATAACTTTGAGCAGGTGAAGCGATAAGGCGTTTAAGATGATTAATAATGATTTCAAGTCCACGTTTTTTTTCCCCCTAACACGGATCACGGACAAAAGTCCTTGCGTGACTGCTATGTGTGTGTTACATCGATTTATTTGCATAATTTCGGTTAAGGGTTTGATGATTAATAATAATTTGTGTATAGAGATGTGGGTTGTGGCAGTGGCAATGGCAGCATCCAGCCAAAAGTGTATGTGTGTTTCGTTAGATTTTTGTAGTGATTCGGAATTAATACTGAAACTTGGGTGATTTGTTTGAAAAGGATAAATTCTCATTTTACTTGATAAGCCGACAAGAATGGGGGTTTGTGCTAATCCACTGTTGTAATGGATGAGTGCTTGCGTTACTTCCACGTGGTTGAGGTTATGTACACAGGATGTGGCTAGGATAGGATACGGAGAAAGTTTTATTGGATTCGGAAAGTTTAGCCGAATAGCGTGCGGTAAATTATTTCATAAGCACATTTTGATTCCGTCTCGCCCAGGGTTGTGACCAAGTGGTGTGTCCACTTACCTTTTTGAAATTAACGTATGGAGGTACTTCTCTACGAGTTTGTTAATTGACCATCAAAGCAGTAGAAAACATTTTTGTCTTATTTCTTTTTGAGCGATTATGGCCTACTGTTGTGACGCTTTTAGTCGTATTCTAAAGAAATTCTTAGTTTTCATTGGCTTAGATCAGTAGGTGTCTTGTGAGCTGCATAGCCGATCTCTGAATTGTCAAGTTTTTGTTACTACATGATCGAAAAAAGTACTAATTTGTGCTTAACCATCTACGGATGGTTCTTTTGACAGCTTAAGCGAATAGGTTCTGTGTTAAGACATGCTATA
Source organism: Xylota segnis (assembly GCA_963583995.1). Lineage (NCBI taxonomy): Eukaryota > Metazoa > Arthropoda > Insecta > Diptera > Syrphidae > Xylota > Xylota segnis. The sequence continues at coordinate 60,048,459 of OY757237.1, forward strand.
TCGTAGGTTCTCTGGCCGTTTCTTTCGTCTTATTTTCTCATTTGTTTTTGACCCATTCTAGGGTTAAGGTTTTACTTGAAGACACAATTAGAGATGAAAATCTTCGAGAGAGTATAAGTTATAGAAGTATGTACATACTCACTTCACAAACTTGTAACAGCAGATATAGCCATTTTCGAGTTCGATGCTATCATTAGCTGTAGAGATGTTTTTTGCTCTGACTTCGAAGTTTTTAGTGAAGTTGAAACGTGACCCTCCTCTATTACACAGAGATCTGTTCTATACTCCACTTCACTTCATGAAAGAGTGACCAACTCTTCATAATCATTAACGAAATCCTTTGGAACTAGCAAGTCATCCGCAAGCAAAGAGTGAGTACAAATGCTGATATTCTGATTAGATGTCACATTGTACATCAACATTACCTTTTTGATGGCCATGATCTCCGCCTGAAAGTCGCTGAAGTCCTTGGGATGGCGAAAGGAGATTTTGTATTTAAATCGTTGTAAAAGACACTTCCTCCTATACTTGACTCTCTACAGATCCTGCATTCTATAGCCACAAGTCATACCCCAAATCGAGTTTTGAGGAGATGCGTGACTCAAAGTTTTTATCGAACAGTAGTTGTGCAACTGAGGAGTTGTAAAAAACAGAGGTCGTCCTATTCTCCTCAGACTATACCACTGAGATATAGCCTTCAAACGAGTATCTGCGCAGGCTTCCACTTGTTGAAGCCAACTCCAACAACATATCAAGATCCGCTGACAGAGTGCCTCTTAGGATTCCACTGATGCAGAGGCCAACCGACCTTTGTACCCGGCTGAGACTTGAACAGACTTTTTCCAAAGCCGTCCAATAGATGATCATACCATATGTTACTATCGGTCTGAAGACGGACACATCTTTCAGAACTTTTATTATTGGCTCACTTTTTACTTAATTAAAACCGTCCTCAATGTCGAGGAACGCTGCCATAGTCTATTCGTTCGCATCTACAGAATGCTCAGTTTCCCTGACCACACTACATATGAATTGCGCTTTTCCTCGCTATATCCTGCGCTGCAAATACTCCTTGTCTATTCCCTTCAGACGCCGTAATATATTATTTTCAATAGCAGTGGACTAAACACTGAGCCCTGTGGAACTCCACTTGTAATGTGGTACTGTACCCTTTTCTCAATAGATGTCGTGTTGCTGGGGTTTTTTTTTCGAAATACATGGCTATAGGTCGATTGACTGTCATTTTCCAGCTTTTAGAGATCCAACCAAGTACACTCCTTGAATGGGAATCTATGAAAACGAAATCTATAGTAGGAAACGACTTCTTCCAATCCTGTTCCATAGTAAATAGGTATATGGTGTGTCTTGTTGGACCTAGTCACACCACTGTTGAATCCATTGTTAGGTCGGATCGTTCTCAAAATCTTCTCTAACTACAACCGTGGCTCAGCACGAGACTCATATCTAGCATCACGACATATTCAGTTAAAGCATTTCAAGGAGCTATGTACATCAATTCTGCAGCAATTTAAGAGTAGAAACAAAAAATTCAAACGTTGTTGTTTCATCTCCCCTGAACAAGCATTACAAAACATGAAACTTGTGGTGATGCTCATAGCCGTAACAGACCGAATGGTCTCCTAGGAAGTACGAATATGACCAATTAGTGCTCGTAAAGTTTTCCAAATACCATTCCCCATACAAAGCCCACTTTACATCCGAATTGCAGGTACGAATTGCATTGGAAAGTGCAACACTTTCGAGTACATATATGTCGGTAGCTGACCCATCGAACGTAACTTTCCTCAGGAGCCAAATTTGTCCAACAACTTCCGATGAATTCTACCATGCGATCCAGTGAACCTCAAAATAATAATCCCCTTCAAAAGACGACGACTTCAGAAGAGTTACTCCATGCTGCTCCGGAATACCTGCAACTGAACACAAAGCACAAGACCAGAACCAGGACTTCAAACCATTTAAAGGACTACATGAGCAGCTTGGGGAGAAAGAAAAAACCGAGGAAACTTTATATTAAAACATGTTGACAAAATAGTAAAAAAAAAGAAAAACCTACAACATGCTCCTTCTCCTGCTCCTCTCTCAGTAATAGGAAACTTTTCCAATGCACATGTGTGTATGCTAATGTAGGTAAGAACTTTTTTTTTTTGAATTCATAACTTATTTCGGGATCAAAGGTTACCTACTGGAACAGTACAAACATGGGAAAAAACACATACGGTCGGTAGGTCGGTCGTTCGTTATGCTAAAGGGAACTTTTTAGTCCCTAATCCTGGAGATTAATTTTCTTTCTGGTTGCCTCCGAATGGCAACCCACTCTGTGTGGGTAAATTCAATTTGGTTTTTTTCAATCTTTCACGCAAGGACTCGTGTAATTAAACTGCAACATTTATTAACCCCATTAATCGTATATTATATCCCATTATACACCCACAACCGTTCACAGGAGGAGCAGTGAAGAATTATTTTGCATGGCACAGCAGCGATTACATGATAACGAACTCGGCACAGATGGCAGAGTGCACATAGAGGCAAAAAGTGTGATTGCAAGTGCATAAAACTATTTTACGTTTCTCTACGCGGTGCTCCTCTTTCTCCGCGCCCCTGGGGACAGAAACAGTTTAAGTTTGTCATCAGGGGGAGGAAAAGAAAAAAAGTTTCGCTCCTTTTGGTACGTGCAGAACCGTTTAGAGGTAGTTCCTTTGCGCAGCGTAATAAGCTTCATCCTGCAAGGTGCATTACAGAATCAGCGTAAGCCCTTAGGCAAAGGAACACAAAGGATGGGAGTATCTTTGTGAATTTATAGCCCGTTGTCGGCAGCGGAGGCGGCGGTGGGGAGAACTTGGGCTAGATGTACGAGTATATGGCTGTCTTAACCGTAAAAGGGGGGCGCAACTCAAGCACCTAATCTGCAGTGAAATTAAGACGAAAACTTTGAGAGGGTATTTGGTTTGAAGGTTGTTTATTTGGACGGTGTTCGTCGTGTAATGGAGATGAATCCAGAGAGTGTAATCGCTTTTAACAGCGAGATTTTCGTAGATTGTCAGTTGTTGTAGGATTAGGTAATCGCAGTTTTGAGAGCTGTTTGAATTAGGTCGACAGAAAGTTTCATCACCGTGCTATTTAGTGTTCATAGTTAGTTTTGAATGTTTACTAGCTACATATATGTAGATACTCTTTGTATACGACCTACGCTACACTGCAGTTTACTGTCAAGCAACTGAAAGTATACCACATAATGCGGTGAGTTTGGGTTTAATTGCACTCTTTTTGGAGTATGGTATAGATTTCATGTTTTCTTTGGGGGTTTCTGTGCTGTTATTGCTCCTGCGGTGTTTGTCGAATGAATTTACATTAGTTGTTCGTTTGAGGTATACTGTAAGATTACCTATAAGATGTTGGAACCCCTCTCTTTTGAGAGAAAGAAAGAATGCCGTGTTTCTTTCATATGTTCGGCAGAATTCAGTTCCACAATTTTTTGTATGTTCAGAAGAAATTTAATTGTAAATGACCCTTTATCACCGAGAACAGACAAGATGTTACTATCAAAAAATATCCGGTATCATCGGAGATTTTACACTCTGTAATCCCAGTGTGATCTCAATGCGGTCCATAGAATTCAGTTCTGTGACTGAAATCAGTTTACTTGCGTTTTAAAATTACTGTGGCAGTTAGGGTCAAAACGCGACCATATTTGTGCAAAAGTTCAGAAGGAAAATAAAAATATTTTATGAAATCTGATTTCAGACAAAACGTTACTATTGTTGACAACCCGGTCCTTTGCTCGATTTATTCGGGCGTCTAGATTTTGTCAGCCCATGCAATCAAACTTATCATCTCAACCACACGACCACGACCTTAAAGAAAATTTCTCTTCAACCCTTTGTTCAATGTAACTACTTGTTAAGCTCTTAGGAGAATACACCAATAAAGTTTTTTAAAATGTCGGTGATATTTATATATGTACATATGTATATACTTATATGAACTTTCTTACCTAGAGGACCGTCTTTTGGCCAGAACGTCAGCCTGGTATACTACAGTGACCTGGTACCTAGCAAAGGGTGCGGTTGTACTGTCCAACTATCTCGTTGAGAGATAAGCTGTAGTCTTTTACTGCCTTAGATCTCGTAGTGCTTTATATGACAATATCCGATGCTGATACTGCACGAACAGCCAGCCAACTCAGTTGCGTTTTGGTTCCTATCCATGCCGTTAGTCGATATGCAGCGTCGCATTAAAGATTTTGTAAGATGAATCAAGGCATGAAATACCCTGGTACAGCCTTTGGAGCCTTTCGAAAAGATGAGCGCTTCTTTGAACTCATTTTGGGACTATCTCTGTATCCAAAGCGTTCTGTTCATTTCAGTTATTCTTGTAAAATTCGGAAAGATTCCATCCAATCCTGCTGCTTTGTTATTCTTCAGCCCTCTTAGTGCCAAATATTTCTCTTGAAAGGTTATGAATATGTACAGCACATCACTCTGAACTCAGGTGTAACGTATTCATAACTTTTTGTACATGGTAACCAGATAAGAACGATAGGAATTCGCACAAAGTAGTTGCCATGTTAGCGCAGGCTAAGAACTTGACGTAGCCCCAGAGAAAATATTCGAATGGTGTCAAGTAGCATGATTGCACAATCGATGAACGCTCGCCGTGACGCAGTCGCCAAATATCTCCTTCATAACTTTGAGCGTTGCGTTGCTTATATGGCATGTAGCCATATAGCAACTGGCCACAGAGAGTTGTTTAACATCGCTTCATGCCTCAAACTATTGACGGTAACGGGGTCTCTTTCTTCATTCCGAAAGAAATAAGGTCCGGTGATACCGCTATGACATAAACCTCACCAAACAATCAATCTTTGTGGTTGGATTGATGCTCGAACACTTGTGCAGTGTGCTTGCTCCAATGTTGCCAATTCTACTTGTTGACATATCCACTGAGCCAAAAATGAGCCTCGTCCGAGAAGATGATTTTTTTTAGCTAAAATCCAGATCTCCGGCCAACATTTCCAGCGTCCAATAAACGAACTCACTGCGTTGTCTATGGTCGTCCGGTTTCAATTCTTGTGGATGTGGGCCCAAATTCAACCACAAAATAAGCCGGGTTGGACTCTCTGGCGATCCCCAATTTAGCTGATCGGCGCCGGTTTTCTTTGATACTGACCTCTACAGCGGCTATGTTTGCTTCATTTCGCACCAATCTAATTGTAATTGGTGACTTAAGGTCCAAAAGAGTGTACTCCACGGTGGCACGAATTTCCTGCACCATGAAGCCACTCATTTACAACGGAGCTGGACTTTTCATGATATTTTTTTAATTATTTCTCCACGTTCGGGAAGCATGACACCACTGATAACCTATTATAGTCTGTGCATGACACGATGCATTATGGAATGGGGAACCTTAATGACAGTTAAATGTCATTGCTAACTTTGACAGCTGCTAAAACATAACAATTGGAAAAAGTAGGTCTTTTCCCTTACTCTCCCAAAACAACGAATTTTTACGATTTCTTTGCACTGATTTACGAAAGCTGTACGTAATTTTTTGATGTTTTTAATGTATTTGCATACATTTGCTTTTGACGTCTAAAAAGTTGGTTAATTTCATAGCTTTCGCGTTCGTTTACTTTTTTATAATTTTACCACTCTCTGAGAGAATTTTACGCCCACTCCACACAATTCACAATCTACGAATTTTGGTGCAGACATAGTATGATTGGTATCTGGTTACCCCTCACCTGGTTTTGCCTTAATTCATTTTAGCCGCTTTTGTTCCAATTTTTGCAAACTCACTAGTGACAGCTCGCTGTAGCCATCCACTGATAATATTTGACAGTTTTCAGAATTACAAAAGTTGATTCCTACAAGCGATATCGCCTAAACGTGAAGCAAAACTATCTCAAAACGATATCGTCAGACGGTTGTCGTCGTACCTGATGAGGGTGCTGTCTACCAGACTAGGATTTTACCTTGACTATTTAAACAACAAAACAAAATGAAATCAAATACGAATTTCTTATAATTCAAATCGAATTTTTATTTGTGTTGGTTTTTTGTTTTTGTTTTATTCTTTCGATATAGTGTGTTCTTATTGTTTTCATTTTTTAAACTAAACTCTAATAATACAATTTAAGATACAAAAAGTAAAATAAAATGAAACAGATTCTTTTGTTAACAATAATTTCTTTTAATAATAATATTAATAATAATAATATATATGCATTTAGAACAATTTACTTTTTTGTTTTTATATTTTAATTCCCTCATCGAATTTTGTTTCTTTCTCTCTCTCTCTCTCTCAGTTTTATAAATATAAACACTTGATATATGTATACTTTTATATGTGTATGTATGTATAGATGAAAACTTCGAGCAATCTATCTCACTTAGTTGGCTAAAATTGTTTTTTTATTTTTTTATACAATCACTTATACATGTGTATATATACGAGTATATGTGTTAAAATTTACATAATAATAATTTATTGCGATTACTTTTTGTTTTTTTGTTTTGATTTTAAGTGTTATTTGTTATTTATTATATATATGTATATGTGATCCTAAAAAAATTGTTTGTTCAATGTAAAATAAATTAATCAATTTGTTCGTGTGTGTTTTGTTGTGGTGTTGCGTGTGTGCATTGCAAGTTTTGAATGTGTGTTTACTAATTTTACTTATTTAGTTTTAAGTAGTAGTTGGTCTCTCAATTTACAAGTACTTTGATATGTAGTGCTTCTGTACTATTCGGCCAGATTTCTTTTTAAATATCCAGTATTTAAATAACTGCTAATCGGTGTAGTTGGTAGCCTGCAATGGGACTCGTGGGTAGAGCTGAAATGATAACAAAAAAAAAATAAAAATTTCAAATTACTAGATACCAACCAAGCAACACAAGCGGCATCATTGTGAATTCATTAGAGAAAATTACCAAACAAAAATCCGACTAAAACCGGCGCGGCTGGAGGGAGGCTTATTAATGGTATACAGAATAAAAAACGAAAAACGCATTTGTTTTGCTGGCTTTAATAGTGTAATTAAATGAAAGTTTCTTCGCCTACCCTCTTTTTGTCAAACGATTAAAGAGTAATTCGCCCTACAAAATGTGCGCACATAACGAAAGAAAAGAAAAACAAAAAAAAAAGAAAGACATCCACGACCCTAATCCGAATAATGCCAGCCAGGATTCCTCGTCCCTCCTTAGTGCGCGAATTAAATTTGTTTCTTCACCCTGAAGTATTTAGATTAATAGCCAACACTGTTATAGAAAGAGCGAAAGAAAGAAAATTTGCTTTTTAGCTTTCTCCAGGGAGTAGGTGGTCAAATCCACTTTTACCACCACCACCGCCACCCTTAACCTCAATCAACGACCTCCGCCAGAGAGTTTTATCATTTCATTTGTTTGCCATTTCAATAATTGTCTCATTATGACCGACCGACCTAAACTCCCTACCTCCCCACCCCTCCCTTTTGGTATTGTGTCATTCCATTACACCCCGTTTCGAGGGGGTGGTTGTGCCGCAAAATATCCTTTTAAAATGTCGTAATACCCAAAATTTCCCATGTTTTCCCATAAAAGCAAACTCTGTACACCACCGGGCTTGAGGCCGGCAGTGTGGGGGGGAACGTTAAATTCAATAAAAAGTGCGTAAATAAAAAGATTTTTCTTTTTTTCGGTTTTTTTTTTGTTTTTTTTGCATAGTATTGGAAAATTAGAAAATTGCTTTGCAGCAACAAACACCCCCTCGCACGCACCACTGTGTAAGGAAGAAAAACAACAGAGAGTTTATAAAAAAATGAGGAAGGAAAGTATTTTTTTTTTCTTTCCTACTTCTTTGCCCCTGCAGGCAGTAACAGAAAAAAAAGGATCAATTGAATTTGTGTTACCTCCTCTGAATTGGTGCTGGAGGCCGATGGGGTTGCCTTATTTTCTTTTTCACTTGCTTTGTTGGTTTCGTTTCATTGTGCTTTATGCGGCCATTGGTTTTCGGCCGGGCCTACCGAATAAATTAATTTATTTGAAAGACAGACCGGGAGAGAGAGAGAGTGAGAGAGAGTGTAGAACTTTACTCTCAGAATCACATTTCAATAATTTGGTAAATGGATTTCTAAGTGCGGCGCCAAAGTGCTGCTGAAAGTCGTGGTAGATGGAACAAAAACATCTGACTTTGTAACTTTTGTTTGACTTCTTCTTCTTCTTTTTTTCTCTCTCTCTCTCTTTCTCTTTCGAGAGAAAAAAAAAGAGTTGATAATTTGCCAAGTTGACAAGAGAAATTAGTGAAAATCAAGGATATTTTACATTCGGAGGGATGGCCTTGGCAGTGATAGCAGAAGAAAGGAAGAAAAAAAAAACCAAAAACGTTTGTTTACTCTTTTGACTTGAACCGCGGAGCATCCTTGAGGGTTGTGTTTGCGGTGGAGAACACAGTCATTATGTTCATATTTAGGTTTTAGCGGTATTATGTTGTTTTTGTTTTGTTGGTTGATGGTATATCAGACTTTATGAAATTTGTAGGCTTATTGTGTTTAATTTAAAGAGAAGACTAAGAGTCTTAAACGTGGTTAAGTTCCTCTTGAAACAAACAAAAAAAAATTAGCGTATAACGAGTTATCATTATGGGGGATGGCTTCTATGCAAATGGGGAGTAGTTTGGGAAGGAGTAGTCTATAAGGCTTATTGTTCGAGGAGGTTATATACAAATAGCGTAAGAGGCAGTCTGCCATGGTATTCATATCCTTTATCCTCTTTAATAGTCATTATTTTTGCTCTGAAAGATGGTACGCCGATTAGGTTGGTAGAAGGAAATAATTACGGCAAGATCCTTGGAGAAGAAGTTCCGTATCGCCTCTATCTTGCTGATCAGGTCATTTTCATCTCATAGGGCTAAAGTCCCTTAAAGTTATAAACCCAGTGCTGCAGTGAAAGGAAGGAGCCTATAAGGCAGTAAGATTTGAGTAGGAAAAGGAAAGGGAGTTGGTCCCGATGTGTATTCACTTTAAATCTTTTCAAATCTTAATTTGATGTCATTGAGTCTCTAGAAGCCGAACTTCGGAATTTAACTGCGTGCCCAAAAATAGTGGCATCACATATGAATAGTAACATATAGGGGTACAGGCGGGACACAACTATAGATTTCACCCGAACAACACCCTGATGCCTGACATGCCTGATGCCTAACGAAATATTCAGGTTTCGGACGAACCTTTACAGATCGTAACAAACAAAAATAAAGTGCACGACTGGGTCGTACGTACTTGCACCGCAATGCTATAAGTGTAAAATTTCATCAGGATTAAAGTCCAAGTCTTGCTCTTTCCAGTAAAGTAGGCGTGGCATTCCGCGTTTCGATGGATTAATAGTCCTAACATTGTAGAAGTTTTCATAAGATTTTGTTTTTATAAAAACGCCCTTAAAAAGGGGGCGTGGCCATATAGCACCTTTGGGTGAATTGTAGAAAATTTTAAGGCCTATTACTTTGCTCAAATAATTTTTTCTCATTTTCTAGTAAAAATTTGGAAAAAATTTTTTTTATAAAAGTGGGCATGGCAATTCCAAAATTTGGTACGCCATTTTTTTCCCTTTGTCTTATAACCCAGACATATTAATTTTTAGCCCAATCGCCGAACAAATACCCGAGAAACAGATGATTTTCAATATTACCGTTATTCGAATTTTTCGTGAAAAACGTGGTATGCCACCTCATAGCATATGCCCAAACTAACCCACACATCAAATTTTATCGAAATCGTTAGAGCCGTTTTCGAGAAAACCCATTTTAACTGAAATCGGCCTTAAATAAACTACCCTTAATTTTGAGGTTAGAATGAAAATTCAAATTTCGCCTCTAGGGAATATCCCACAGACCCTATATATGAAGTTTGAAGCAAATCCGTCCAGCCGTTTCGGCTGCAGTCGAATATACAGACATACAGACAGACAGACAGACGGAATTGCCGGACCTACTTTTTTGGACTTCTCCATCATAGTAATGTCAAGTTTGATTAAAATCTCGAGTTCGATTTTTTTCACGATTGCAATACTTGCCCTATAGGTAGGTGCAAGTAAAAACTAAATATTTGACACGACAGGTCTATGTGACCTAAAGCAGGACCTAACTTGTCACAGACTTTGTTAAATGAATGAAAGGAACCTACTGTTTAAAGTCGTTTCCAAAGTGCAACTTCTTTTTTAAGAAACTTTCGTATGAGACTTGCACTCTCAAGTGTTTATCTGAAGCTCGCGAGAGGTGAGGCCGTTAAAGACAATTTAGTTGTTGTCTAGCAATTGAACCTGGGACCCCTTGCTCCGTAGTCCAACGCACTTACGGTGCCCAATGACCAAGTCAGCATGAGTGAAAAAAACGTTTACTCCTCTTGAAGAACCAGAGGCACTTTTAACAGAGTTCTCTTGATAATTGATAAATGATGAAGCGTCGAAACTTCTCCGAATGGGCTCAGCACAAGTTTGAAGAAAATCCTGAATCGCTCGCTCATCCGATTTAAGGTCGTTAGATTTCTTTTCATGAGGTTAGACTAATTCCCACACTTTCTGCCCGATATGTGTGGAGAGGTGCAAAATTTTAAATGTTCACTACTGGCTGGAACAAATTTCTGATCGATGTCTCAATTATTCTAAGTTTTATTTAAACACTAAATTGTTATGTCCTTATTGCAAAAACCTTTCAAATAACGCTGCACCCGAGCAGCAAGTATCCTATCCTCTCTGCGGATTTGGTAAAGCTTTTGAGTAAGCTAGAGACAATGTCTGCCTTTATCGACTACGCTTATGTTTGCATATACTTAGTTTATGACTCTTTTTTTTGTTTGAAAACCATACGCAGAACCCACAACCCAACGCCAGCAGGTATACCTCCTCCCATCACACGCCTCCGCCATAAAACCATCTGTCGATTCCTCCGCTCAATCATGGCGAAAATAACTTTCTTTCATTTCATTTCAAGCCCACCGGCAGTAGGTACAATTTACGACTAAGCATCATAAAATTTTCGAAAATTAATCACAACATTTGACGAATCCTTGAAGCAGCCGTTCAATCTATGTAAACCGAAGTAAAAAAAAAAAAAAACTGCGAAGTCATTAAATTACAATCAGCAATCGGACCCGAAGCACATTTTCCGCTTAACGCGCGCGCCCAGGAATTCCATTTTCGCAAAAATGCACTTCGCTTTATTACCGTGCGATGAATAAGACAATAAGACAAAAAAAAGAGAAACGGAAACGGAAACCCATTGGCTCACATACACTCTGGTACACTGTTACACTGGTAGCAGTCAATCCTTTTCGAAATAAATTGAAACCAATTCAATTTACGACCTCCTTTGCATAAGGAATTTCAAAATGATGTCGGTTAATCAAACTCCAATAAGCCATGGCAGCAAGGGCGTAACTTAATTTTCCCCATCCGAGGGCCTCAAGTGAGAGGTAAATGAGATTTTTGCGCTTTCCTACGATTTTACGATTGCATAATGAAAGGTAATTCGTCCTTTTTTTTGCTCTGCGGGTTTTTACCATTTTTTTTCTTCTGTTTTGTCTTTTAAGTTGCCACGACTACGATAAGTACTTAAAAATGAATCGTTCCGGGAAACGTTTTCTTTTTTCTTTTTTTGTTGTTGTCTGTCTTGTCGTCCTTACTCACCCCCAGCAGGTTCCGTGGCACGTATCCTTCCTCGCCGTTTGTGTTTTTCGCCCACCACCATTCACGTTCGGCATCATCGCCCTTCCGCAGAATCGTTAATCGATCGTTGACAACGAAACTCAATTCGTCGGATTGTTGAGCATCGTAGGAGAATACTGCGTACACCTCACCATTGTGAAGGATGCCGAGCTTCTCTTGGATACCTAGGTTAGGGTTGAATGGTGATATAGTACGGAATGTGGAATGTAAAGATAAAAATACTTACTGTATAGGTATTCGGAGCATCCGTCGAAACCCTCTTCATCTTCCTCGCATTTCTCGGCTGGCGTCTCGTGATCCGAGAGCGTGGCAGCAAAGAGGCATGCACCATTTTCGACCAGGAACTTTACCATTGACAGGTTATTGCAGCTGGCCGCACAATGCAGTGGTGTCCAGCCGTCGGAATCTTGAGCGTTTACGTCACAGCCGAATTCGACAAGGAATCTGTAAAAAGAAGGAAGAAGGAAGTTGAATTTAATGGAAGTGAAGGGTTAAGGGTTAAGGATGCGGATGTGACCTACTTGACAATCTCAAAGTGTCCCGCGCAGATGGCGTTATGCAGTGCCGTGATACCCTCATCGTTAGCCGCACTAGGATTGGGCACTTGCATTGCAGTCTTCTTAACTAACTCTAGTTCGCCTTCGAGGCTGGCGTCCAAGAGCAGGGCCAGTGGATCGAAGCTGACGCGTCGGGCTAGTTTCACTTTGCCATTTTCGTGCCGCAGCCGATGTTTGACATCGTCTGGGGATTTCTCTTCGCTCACTTGACTTGAGACGGATTTGTCAGTTTCATCGACGCTGGTAGCATTGCCATTCACGTCTGCCTGCTGCTGTTGTTGGATTTGTTGCTGCTGTGATTGAGTGTTCGCACTGGCGGGCTTATCCTTGAGCTCTGCTCTATCGATCTCTGGGAATAGGAAGGCCGGGGGCATTTCTATTCTCCGTGAATTGTACTGGTGAACTGGTTTTAGGCCCGAGGTAACACATTTCAGTCGTGGTTGTTCCGAGAGCGGCTGTTTTCGGATTGTCAACGGTTTGGCCTTGATAGGCAGGTTGTCGGGATTATGGCTGGTTGCTACGGAGTTCGTGATAATCGATTCGTTGGTGGTTGTGGCTGGCTCGGAGATGGGAGCCTTATTGATGACGCTAACTACAGTCGGGGCTGTTGAAACCGTTGATGTGCCTTGCATCGAGCTGTCCGAGCCTGTGGGCGAGAGTTTGCTTGGTTTCGGTGGCAACGCGGGTCGCGACTTGTCAGAGTCTAGCACTATACTAGGAGCGACTTTGTTCACCTTTGGACTGTGGGCTACAATTTTCGGAATGGAGCTAGTCACTGAAGTGGGAGCCACGCTGCTGATGGGCTTTCGTGGGGGCACGACGAGGTTGCCCGATGGAATTTGGTGGTGAAGTGCCTTGGGCTTGACAGCGGGCCTGTCCTCGGTGCTTGGCTGTTGACTGGGTGCTGTTGTGGTTGTACTAGTCGTGGTCGCGGTAGAGACTGCCAAAGCAACCGACTTGTTTACTGTCCCTAAGGGCGTGCTGTGCACGGTAAGCTGATGTGTGGTGGTCACTGATACTTCGCCAGCCTTCTCGGAGTCGCACTCGTTCGACGCACTGGTGTTCTGTGGGTTTGCAGGCTTGATGGAAATGCTCTTCGGTATCTTACTACTATATGGCAGAGCAGTCGCTTTCGACGACGCTTCAGAGGATGGTGACAGGGACGACTTTTTAGCCACATCGATGGAATTGTCGCTTTCGGTGTCCTTGCCCAGCGGGCTGTGGAAAGCGTTCACAGTTGGTGCGGTTTTAGTCGTTGGTAGAGCGGACAGCTTCTGTCGCGCTAGTTTCGTTTCATCGCTTTCGGCGTACGACAGGTGGTTTACGCTAACACTAGAGTTGACGTGGGCCAGGTTGAGTTTGAGATTCGTCAGATCCTGGATTAGTTGGTTTTGTTGATTTGTATTCGCTGTCGCTGCTGATTGTTTGACTAAGTGACCCGAGTTCACTAGGGCGGCTGTCGAGGTAATGGCCGACTTCTGTGGAGTGTGGATGTATGGTTCGACGGCTGCTACATTGCCTCTTGGTACTACTCGTTGCGAGGGGTATACACTGTTTGAGGGACGTACACTTAGCGGGATATTTGTGGAAACCGTTGAAGATTGTTGCTGTTGCGTCTTGTTAACTCCCGGCGATGATGACTTTTGCGTTGGCTTGAGTTGTGATGATATAGGATGCTGTTGCTGCTGTTGTTGCTGTTGCTGTTGCTGGTGCTGCTGCGATCGTTCCTTAGGCGAACTCTGTGGACTGTGTTGCTGCTGGTGCTGTTGTTGCTGGAGATTAAGATTGGATGCCTTCTTTTTTTGCAACCTCGTTTGAAGTTCGAATATTCGTTGATCGACCGAACGCAGCTCGGCTTGTCGCTGCTGCAGAGCTTCTCGTTGTAAGTGCAAGCGAGCATCTTGTTGCAGGGATAGTTGATTACGGTACTACGAAGTAAAAGTAAAGAGTGTAACTATGATAGGCTATGATAGAGGGAGGTAGCGCAACACTTACCATTAACTCTCGTCGCAGCTTCTCTAGCTCTCTCGCTGCTTGCGTTGGCAAAGGTTGACCACCGTTGCATCCTGCATTGCCCGGTATCAGATTGAGGGGTCCCCTTCTATCGCGCCTCAAATCCTCAAGTTGCCTTGTGAGAGCCTCCACCTTTGCAACGGCTAAACTCAGTTCCTTCTCCTTCTCACTAAATAGCGCTCGAATTGAATCAAGGTCGTTACCTGGAACAAAATGGGAAACATGACTCCCTGACAGTTTTACAAGTTGAGGTGGGAAAACTCCCCCCAAAGAATCTGTTAACGAAATCAAAAACTGTCACAAGTTGAATGGCAGACCGTCCTTGTCGAAATTGTTTTAGGCAGAGCGTAACATATAAATTAAGAAAACATTCACAGAGTAACCGAATCGGAATCAATGACATCCGAGGGATAAACAATCGACAAACTTTTCAAAAAGGGGTTGAATCCCATAATAAAACTTTTTCGTTACTTTATTCACTGTTGATCTGATAAATTTCCAGTCAAAGCAGAACCGAAGCCAATCACCTCCTCCCCATATACTACTTCAGTGATGTAGGGAGGAAGATGTGTATTGAAGTTTGACCAAGTGGAAAAACATCCCTCCATCGAGGAGTGAATGGTTCGGCACTTCGGCACAAGTCTGTATCAAACGACCCGGCACACCCCTTCATCTGTGTATATGCTGCGGATTAAACGTCCTTCGTCATCAAGAGCACAGCCTCACTGCCCACGAAGTATCATTTATCATAAAGCATCGTTCTTAGAGGGGACCAACAAAAAAACAAAAAAAAAAAGTAGAAAGTAGAAAGTAAAGGAAGCTAAAAGTTCAAGGCGAGATCCTTGTAATATGCCAGAATGGCAATGCCACTCGTCGACGTTTTAAAAGCAATTCTTCTGGTCTAGTTAGTCTGAATACCCAACCACACACACATACCGGTATCATGAATCTATGAATCCTTCTCCAGCACCGAAAGGATTTAGAGATTCAACGCGTGAACGCATTGCGTGATAATAGTGTACTTTCCCCCGAAAACCATGGATGGATGGATGGATAAATTCCTTCAGAACTCGAATAATCTTCACCCATAAGTGCCTTTCTTTTTTTTTTTTTTTTGTTGCCCCTAAAGCCCCTAAACATACTGTGACTCTGACGTTTGTTGCTTCATTCTCTCTCTTTCTCTGTCTCTCTATATCTCTCTCTGTGGGTTCAGTTTCATCCGAACAATGGTAACTATACTCGTCGGAAGTGGATAAACATAATGATGATGATAATGATAATAGAAGAAAACTCTGGAGAGCATACATTTCTTCTTCCAAATTGTTGCGCTTCTTCTCCTTCCCTTGGCTGGCTGGTTTACGAGAGTATACTCTGCTACAGGGAGCTACATGTTTCGGCCTCGTGATGATGATGATGGGGGCCAATGTAGCTACGAGTACTCGTATGTGCGGGTGTAACGAAAAGATTGTTGTTCAAAGATTGTACGTTTTGTACATTCATGTTGCCATTTCCCTTAACTGAAAGTTTATGGAAAACTTATTGGTGATAAACAAAGTTCAACTTGACAGTATTTCTGTTGCGAAAGGACGAGGAGGGTGGAGAATTGTTGGTATTTTATGAGGGAAAACTGCAAGCAGTTGACGTGGCAAAATACAGTCTTTCTCTGTGGGGAAATTAAAGGTGTACGAGCAGAAGAGAAGGAATCTCTAGAAATTGGTTAATAAATCTGTTCATAGAAGGAAAGGGGTTTAGTTAAATGGAAAAGTGCAGAGCGGTTTTATCTGGCAATTTGGCTTACCATCAGTCACCGTTTCCATATGAAATCTCTCTGCATCCTACTTAGTTTATGGAATGTGTATTAGTCTCTTGGACAGGATATCTATTTCACCTCCCAAATCTTAGGATAGGTTAGGTTAATGGATGTACTTCTTGATGGAAATTGTCAACTGTTCACTTAGACAGGTGGAAGCCCCTCGGAACCTAGTTTCAATTTTTGACGACTGAACTAAACTACCAAGACTTTGTTCAACTCAATACTAGATCGGCTAGTTCCGCAAGGAAATAGCTTTTTAAGAGTGTGGCTAATGCTGAACAATCACAAGTCACGAATAGTTTCTGCAGAAGTCGTTGTGGGGTAGGCCTAGTCATGCTGCATGATTACCTATCACACAGTGTTCTGTGAATGCACTAACATCTGCCGTCTTTGATCGTAGACTGGCCACATGTATGCAGTCGATACCATCACCTGTGAGCCTCCTCGTTGATTTCTATGTCCTTTTCCCTGTTCAAAGAGGAGGGCTAAGCGTTGTCACAGGAAAGGCCTGCGAGGTGCTTAGATATATGTTTTGGTTGTGATTATTATTGGCTTTTTTTTTTTTTTCAGTTCAGTGGTTTTTTCGCCACCTGAGATATCCAGTCTTTTGATGGACATTTCAACGAGTCTTAACCTTACCGATGCTGACTGTAACGCTTTCGCTTGTCAGATGTATTTCCCTTGATAATCATGTCCGCAGCTTGCAGTGACTTTGGTCTGAAAAACTCACTCTGCAATCGTCCTTAAGCCTAAAGGACCGATTTGATTTTCTAGCTAGCTGATCGCCCATTATATTCCATATGTCCCAGAATTCAGCAGAGCCTTTTTGTTTTGCCTTGAGCTGAGGGATTTGAGTTTCTCTTTACATCGACTGACCAGATTTGATTTGGCTGTGATGGAGATGGTGGTTTTGATGGCTGCTTAGCTATCTAGTGTCTATATTTCTATTTCTATTGAGACGATATGTCCTGGAGGAATAGTACCGGAACCAGTACCTTGGCTATTTTTGCGACCCATTCCTGAAGATACATAGATATGGAGGCGGGGTTAATGATCTCACCATTTGTCCAGGTCTCTCTACAAGGCAATTTGGAATCGAGGTTGAGCATAAAGTCCATGTAGGGGGTAAGGTAGTCAGGAGGCACCTTAACGTTTGCCCATTCGATGCTGGTGTTGTTTCCGATTTGGTTACTTTTCTACATTCAGGTTTGTCGGAGGCGATTCTAGTTGGAACTGCATGTTTCTAGACAAGACCTTCTTAAATCTCCTCACTATGTCTGTCAGCATTGAGCATGGCTATGACGAATCTTTGTTTAGAGCAGTTTGTTTCATGATTATCCCAAATACCTATAAACGTGGCTACCTCATGTGCACATTTGTATTTGTATGAGAAACAGAAACAGTCCTACAATTGACTACTAAGCAGAGAGCTACACTCTTCGATGGTGAGTTGATCTATGTATACTGTTTCAAAAAATAGAGGAATCAGCAAAGCTGTAAGCTGGTAATCTACTATCTATGACCGCAGAAACCTGCTACACATCATGAAAAGGGCTTGGTTGTTGTTTGTATCGAGTTCATTGTCAGGGTGAGTAGTCCAGTCGTCTACGCATTGCATAGTAGTGCCCCATTGTCTCATGGACTCTCTCTGAACTCACTGTTCAGATGAAATTCCAAACAAAATATGAAAACAACTAGACTGCAACGCAGAACATCCCTGCACCCGATATGCCCAACAAAGGAAGGAAAAGCCAACATTGTTTGCGAAAAATACTGCCGAAATCTCATTGACTATCGTCGTAACTTCAGCAATCGGATGCGATGCTGCATGTCAAATCCTCTTAAGCGAGCGGACCCTTCTCGCAGCGTTTAATTGGTCTTCGGACATTGTCGGAATTTTCGCAGCTCTCTGATGCGTTAGAGATACGAGTATCGATTCGGATAGAGGTTTATAATTGAATCAACATTTTTTTCGCTTCTTTTTTGTGCGCGCAAGGTGTACCAGCAAAAGGTTAAACTTCCGAAGTGTACTCAAACTCAATGCACATTGAAGAGTCTATGTATGTTGATCTCCTGTGTACACGCAGATAGATAGATAGAGAGATAGATGAAAAATATTTCATAAAATCTCTCAGATGCCTCATGCGAACGACGACGGACGGAATATTATGCATCTTGTGTACTAGGACGCAGCGCAGGGAATCCGAAGATCCCAAGCAGGAATGTGGCATTTTATGCGGCAAACGAGCCAAAGATGAATTTTTTATTGAATTTCCGATTGGAATTCATTGAATTTGAATGAAGAATGGAGGACGCGGCGGCGAGCTGCAGCTTCTTGTCGAGCAAAAGGAAGCGCGCCGCACAGAAGGGTCGAAGGAAGGTCTATATGGTGTGCATCTTCTCGTGCCTGTCTGTTCGTAATATGAACGATGCCATTCCAATCGAGCGCTCATGCAGGTTTACCTTCTTTCGTAACTCGCTCCTACTGCGACTGCGACTGCTTCTGCTGTCTGTATCTCTCGTTCACCCTTTCGCCCTGATTGACAGATCTAATAAATTTATATCTCCGGGCCGGGAGATTCGATATGCAGATGATGGCGGAACAGCCACACTGCTGCCACGTCTCAAACGATGACGTTCACAAGCGTTTATTGAAATGCAAGAATAGTTTAATTGGGGAATATGCAATGCTCCATGTCATTTGGTTGTAAATATTCAAGGATACGAGTACTATACACTCACGGAGCGCGAAACAGATGCTTGAGCGGTGCAAGGATGAAGTGGTTTTGGCGTTTCGTTTCCGCTTGTATTTTCTTTTCTTCGGCATCGTGCTCTGCGGTGAATGAGTCAATCAACCGCACACTCAATCAAACGTGATCTCTTCAAGGATTATACATACAAGTACCGAGAGATGCGAAGTGGGCGTCATAGCTGGAATGCACTACACAAGCGAAACTCAATGATATTGCACCCCACATCTCCTAGGATGGCCTTCTGCCATACAAGATTGAACCATGTTGGCAGCGCGAGGGAGTCACGTACATGAGAGAGCGGTTAGTTGATACCGAACCAGCCAGAACCGGCGTTGACAACGACAACAATTTAACGCGTTGTCAGTTATCTCTATAAATAGACGATGATGACAAAAAGTTTCTGGCTGTCAGCAGTCGGCGGCACAGGATGGAAGGATGGAGCGTCGTGTACAGGGCACTTTGTTTCAGACTATGACTATTCATCGTCATTTCAATTAAACGTTTGAACAAAGGCTCTCATCATTTTGGCGCTAACGCCGCCGTCATCAACATCGTGTTTGGCTCGATGGTTGACTGGCTGACTGGCTGGCTGGCTGACTCACATGCGAAAGTGTGTGCGTGTTGTGATAGGACGATGGAAGAACTTGTGACAGCTTGCAATTTAAATTTCCTGTGTCTATTGACTGAGGTGTGCGGATGGTTTGCCATGGCAATGAAGTAATTTCGATTCAACGCGGGGATTCGGAGCATGGGCATGTGCAGATTTTCGAGGTTAACAGGCATATTGGTTTCAATTATGTTTGGCAGTCGATTAAATTTAATAAAAAAAAAGTGGTAGGAAGGGACTGTTTGAAATAGTAATGAGCTGCTGGCATGGGGTGAGACCTTGCGTTGGTTGTGACTAACTTTTGGTAATCGTACCTCCATCAGGGGTTAATGGGAGGCATGTGTTTTTTATCGACGACGATGAGGCAAACTCCGCTGTCAGAAGGAACCATTTAAGTGAGGCTAGGAATATCCAAACTTAGTCGAACAAAGCTGGGTCGAACGAACTGCTTAAGGCAGCCGGGGATGACTGGATGACTTGGTGGAGAGTATACGATTTATAAAAATAGAGCCACGTATAGTTTTGTCATTCTCGCCAAACTCGTAAGACTGTTTAGGATGACGATGGAGGACGTTCGCCGCTCCATGAAGATAGGAAACAATCTTAGGGAGACCTTTGAGGTCAAAAAAGAACTCACCCAAGGTGATGCGCTGTCAAGTAACTTTTCCCAAAGCTTGTGCAATTACTTGCATACATTGATTACATTGACTGACATAGACTTCTATATGATTCCTTACACCGATAGATCGGAGACTAGACCACAGGTGGTTCGATGGCAGTTGTACTCCGAAACTGTCTTGAGAGGGACAAGCGATAATTGTCCCTGCAGAAGAATCTTAGGGGGATAAGACCCTGAGATCGAGCAAACTTGCTCGTTGGGCACATGACGTGTAGTATACGAGTTCATGACAGTAAGTTCAGAAAAATAAATATTCATTACAGCGGTTTAGTTGAAATGTCATCTCACATGCAATGCTGCCAAGTCGATATCGTTTTTTTCGTCTAATCATATAGGGACTTGTAAAAAACCTGCTTATTATGATAGCATGGCTACTTAACCCTCTAATCTAACTCAAACTCAGTTGGAATCTCGATTTCATGTTCGATGGAAAGGTTATCAAAATACTTCACACCAAATGATCTCTTTATAACAATAAACCGAACCGAAAAGCAGGGATAAAAACCAGCGAACAAGATTTTGAAAAGACTTAACCACTCGGCATGGCTCGATAAGAGCCCTTCCAATAAATAAATAAACACAACGAATACCCATGATGTACTCGTCGTCGTACATCGTCATTGTCAAAATTGAACGAACAAAATCAATTTCTATTTATTTTCATGCAAATTCTGATTCGATTACACCGCTCCTGTTATCGTTGTCGTCGTCGTCGTCGTCGTCCTCATCTTCTATTAGCTGAGTCATACTACTACCCCCAAAGATGGGCCTCTCCATCACATATTTTCAATTGTATTCTCGGCTGGTGTTGAAGATGTGATTATGTCTCCGCACAAATACCGTTTATCTCGCAATTTACATCCGTTAGTGAACACATATTTGCCATCTCCGAAAAAGAGATGGAAAATTAACCCCTCTTCTTCAATTTACATCACAAGCACAAGTTGGGAGGCAGGCCAGCAAGGATAAACTCCTGCTACTCCACATACCACCCACCCACCCAACCGCCGCATACTACTACTATACACTCGAGAAAGCGTTTGGCAAATAGAACACAAATTGCATTTGAAGAGCCATAAAGAACCTTAAAGAGGTGAAAGATGGAAAGATTGAAAGATTGAAAGAGCGGCGCACGAAAATCATGATGCCGTCGTCGTCGTAGTCGTCGTCGTCGCTACATTCAAGACGAAGACGACTGCAATAGAAATTGAAGGCTCTCTGTGTTAGGTGTACGTACGTACTTTACTTTATGTAGATACATGGATACACGACGACCTTTTTTGAGCAAAAACTTCTTCAGGAGTTCCTTTTTCTCCTTCGTTTTTGTATATTTCCCTTTGCTTTCGGAGCCTGTGGAGCACGGTGTACAACCCATTTCATTTGGGTTTTTACTAAATCGATTTGGTCGGAGGAATCCTTAGAATTTCTCAGGTCTACTTATGTGAATATTGTCAATTTGTAGGAAGCAGACGACAGGAAGAGAGAGACACTGCTGCTTAAGTGTCGGAGGGTTAGGTTGGGAAGGTTCAAAGGTGCGTGTGTTTTTCTCACTGAGGACTGAGATAAGGATCAATAATGTGTATTGTATTGTGACGCAACGGAAAAGGAAGAATAAAAAAAAAATACTCGCACACACGAACAGACACTTGGCAATCATCAAGCAGGAAATGATCCCCGCGGCGGTGAGAGCCATTAGTCAGAGGATGGTTTAAATAGTTCTCGTTGGCAAATTGCTTCGAGGATGGACAGAGCCATCCTCTGCTGTCTCCTGCTTGGCATTTCTGTGAATAGAGTTCCTTTTTGCCTGCCTGGCTTATTAATGAATTAAGATTAGTTTAGACGAGTAATTAAGAGGAGCTAACAATGGGTGAGGTCAACGATGAAATACAGACGACTGAGGAGACAAAACAAAGCGGCAAGGCACACAGGACCGCCCATTAATTAATTGGCTAGAAAAAATCGATTCTTCTTCTTCTGTGTGCTGCTACCAAGTGCCTCGTACTTTGAAGTGCAATTCGCTATGTGACCTTTTGCAAAAAATCAAATAAAAAAAAAAGGAAAAGCCGCTCTCCTTCACAATGTATGTGGCTCTGGAATAGCAGCAGTAGCAGCAGCAGGTCCCCTCTCTCCTTAACTCTCTAAACCACGATTGAGGACATTTAGACCATTCGCGCGCTCTTTAACTGTGTGTATGTTCGAATGGGATTAAAAAGTTTTAATTGCCTTCTTTGTCGTGGATTTTTTGTTTCGCTGTTTTCTTTTTTCCTGTTCGCCTTCGCTTGTCTTGTATGATTTCTGCGGTCAGGAGAGGAAAAAAGCTTTTCTTTTGGTACAGCGCGGCAGAGCCGGCGGAAAAAAGTCTATAAACTCTCGAAGAGGAATGCACTTAATAGGCACGCAAGCAGCAAGAAACTTGGTTTATTGTTTATTTTGTTTTTTTTCTCCTTCTCCTCTTCTCTTCTTTGGTTATCATTTATCTCTGGAAAGGCCAAGTTTTATGGGAAAAAGTACTAATGGCAAATTGTGCAAATAACATAAAGGCAAAGCATTTGGCGCAACTCGAATGGTTCGTTCCTTTAAGCCAGCAACGAATATTGTGAATTCATCAGACGCTCGTTGCGAAGTTAAACTTTAAGAGGAGGACTTCCCCTTCGGAATGGTTATGCTTCTGGTCCAGAATGCGGTGAGAACTGGTGCAGTGTGCTGAACGTTTGTGAGAAAGGAAAAGTGAAAGCTGTGAAGGAGGAGAAAACTTTGAAGAGTGAAAGGACAAAAACAGAACCGCACTTCAGTCAATGAAGAGGGTGGTCTCCTCCATTTAATATGAAAGATGTTTACAACAAAACTAGGGAGCAACAGAGTTGTAAGGGATGGGCTTCTGAAATATAGAAATGAAGTTTAGATGTGGGCGCAGGAAAGAATGCTATACAGAGAGCCATGCTATGTCTGCAAGCACGAGATCACAAGCAGTGCAGTGTACTGCTTTGAAGCCTGGTAGAATTGATTAAGTCTTTAAAAAGACCAAACGGTTTTCAATAGTAACCAGTTACCTACTGGTGACTTCAGTGTCGATGATCTATGTACGAAGTACACTGGAATATACTCATCTAAATCCCAAATTGCATGTTCACTTGGACCTTCAAACCGCATCTGTGTGTTCCAAGCGGAAGTACTAGTAATCGTAGAAACGGCGCGAGAACTATATTTCTAGGGAACTGCACATGGATAGTCAAGTCGCTATGAAGGCCATTTGTGAAACGATGCCGTGAAGAACTCACATCACTTACAGCAAACCGCTCTGTTGCACTTGTTTGGTTTTCAGAACAGACAAGAAAGTAGTACGAACAGCGAATGTTCAAGGAAAACAGCCCTCAGTGAATACCACTTTGAAAACCTCAGCAAGTTGTGAAGAACCATCTGTAAACCAACGTGAAACTAGTTCAACCCAACCACCTAGTTATCCCTGTCTTGGACAAGGGTTAACTATGGATCAGTCCCTTGATGATTCGAGTACTCCCTACCTACCTTGTACCAGACTCATAGAGCCTCCACTATACCCCAGCTGTTCGACAATACATAGATTTGTCTTAGACCTCCCTTTCTCGAGAAGTGGTATCTTTTCGGGTTTACAGTGCACTTTGGACAACGTTTTGAACGCAGACTCAATGCTGATACGACTGGCTATACGCTTCCATCATCGATTGAGACAATATTAGATTAACACCACTCAGCCAATCATTTAATTTAAAAAAATAAAAATGTTACTTAACGTTGTCTGTTAGGCTCTAGCGAAAGTAAAAGGGAATATTAAAATCCTCGTCCAGCTCATTGCTGAAACGAAAACCATGCTCCCGCCATGTCAAGGGAAAGTGTGCATGGACAACCAAGCAACCATTCGCCACAGTGTTCACAGCACTCTTGTATGACACTATGGAAATGGAAAGCACTATGTAAAGGATTTTAACGAGCCAACCACATTTGCATGCTTACAAAATCCAATTAAGCCATTAGCCCGTTTACAGCGTCGCAGATTCTCGTTAATTGAGTGCGCCTGGAAAGAGGCGATGATTTTTCATTGAAAATAGTCTTCACTTCACTGGCCAACATGTGTAAGCCAGCAAGCAAAATTGTCAAAAGTGGCATTTGGAGGACGAACGTTCCTGTGATTAACATCCAATGCATTCAAATTGATTTTGCGGTTTATGTGCAAATGACTGAACGTTGACTAATAATAATAATAATTTCCTGCTCGAACAAATATCGAAAATGTTGACTGTCTGATGACTGCATCTCATTGGTATTGTATTTCATATCTTCTCTGATGTTATTGGTTGTAATTTCCACACCGGAACACCCTAGAGTCCAATATCATTAGATTGAACTATTCTCACTTACAGCTGAGTAACAATTTTTTAAATCCAAAACCAAACTCTATATATCTTCGAATAATTATAATGTACATCGTGCATTGTCCAAACGAAATAACGATTCAGATTTGATGACATACGAGTATAGATGGCTCTTTCAGGAACAGATAAACAATAACCCAGACTCATAGGGTGCAAATATAGAGTAATGCCCTTAATTTCTCAATAATCCTACAAATAACTATAGAAGGGAAGACCAAAATTGTTGCCGGATTTACTTAACTTAAAGGAGATCTGTCTATCTGTCATATGCTGCGATGAAATTTGGCAGCACTCTTAAGGCGCACGTCATGAGATATGTATTTTCTTATCGGCCGGACTGACCAACAACATATGTATATGAAGGTCTCACCGACCATTTATATAATAACTATGTCTATGCTGAATGGAAGAAGGATACACCCAAAAAGAAAGGATGATTTGAAATTTCAGCAATGGTTCCAGCGGGAACGAGAGGAGAGTCCCCTCTCTTGTTGTATAACATTCAATGGGTGAAATATCAACGAACTAAGGTCCTTAGTCATTCAAAAAGATGGCAACTACCTACGTCTTCCTGGCTTGATTGTATAAAGCACTGCTTTGAATCGTATATCTCTTTATATCTATGATAGTTGGTTCGGAAAATTAGGCACCGAAACGACGAATTAGGATCCTTAGCAAACAATTGATAATAGTCTTCCACGTCCATAGCATCAATTTCAAGTAAAACATTTACTGAAATGTTGCAGGGCTCCAAGTTGTTACTCCTAACTTTGACTTAACAAAAGTTATCTCAATAATGTGTTGAATGTTAACACTAATGGGACGAAATTTTAAATGACACCTCTTCTTGGATAGCCCTTTGTAACAGGAGGTACTCCTACAGCATGTTCGAACTTCATTCTAAACCTTATTCCAACGCAACAGTTTACCTCCATGGATATAACGAACTCCTCTCTACAAGCTATTCTCATCCTACACAATTTCAAAAAAAATTGTGCCTGTATATCTACACTCTGCTGCAGTCTGAACGGTTGTTTGTCTGAGCCACAATTTAAGGCAAAATTGGAATTTACATTCTTCATCTTAAAATTAAAGGCAAACGAAATTTATAGTCACCTGAACACCATATATGACCACGCCCCCTTTTAGAGGGCGTTTTTCAAAAAACATTCATTAATTTTATAAAAATGTTTCTGATTGGTAAAGGAATCAAGATTTGATAGAAAAATAAAGCATTTTGTTGGCGGTAGTGGATTAATTTTTTAGGAAAGAAAAAAAGTTTTTTCTAAAACTTTGCAGTAGAAATAAGTACTATATGTACATATGTATACAGTTTTAGCCAGCTCTTGATCTTTTTAAACATTTAACTAAAATAGAAGCCTATACTATT
The DNA here is from genome assembly GCA_963583995.1 of Xylota segnis. Classification (NCBI taxonomy): domain Eukaryota; kingdom Metazoa; phylum Arthropoda; class Insecta; order Diptera; family Syrphidae; genus Xylota; species Xylota segnis. The sequence continues at coordinate 60,074,403 of OY757237.1, forward strand.
TATTTTAATTTAAGTTAAATGTTAAGAAGTATAATTTATATTTTTCTTTTCTTTTCATGTACATTCAAATACCAACGCATAACAGGGTGAGTGATCTAAATTTATATTTTTATTTATAGTATTATGTAAGTTTATTTTTTTTTTATTGTAATATGCATAACATACATAAACTTATTTTGTATTAAGAACTTTATTTGAATCTGTTTTCTGGACTTAACATAGATTTTGAAATTGTTTATCAACCCCTTCTTGGTTTTCTCCTTCACTACTTAAAGGCCGAACATTTTTAACTATGTACCCAATTCCTATGTAGTTGCTGGATTTTATACATGCGCTTTTATTGGTCTATTTAAAATATTTTTTTATGTCTTATTTGTAATGGCTGGAGGAACTGCACTTTTACTTAAAATTGCATTCGCACTTTCTTGAGATTTCTTGAACTGTCTCCAGAGTTTATATACTGAAGTTTAAGTCAAGTTTTCAGTTCTATTTATAAAACTTCAGAGTTGCGGGTGGTCAATTTATTTAACCTTTAAAGCTCCGTATATTTTCGTTATCATATGTATACAGGGCTAACTTTAGCAGTTTAGTTAGGGTTCCTTAGCATCTGTGGTTCATATGCCCACTCAATATCAATTTTTTACGATTTCTCAGTGACACTTGTCTCGTATTTCGTGAAATATTTCGAACTCGAAATTTCTATCAAACTTAACATGACGGTCATGAAGAATTCCCAAAAAGTGGGTCCAAAAATATATAGTCGAGTACAGCCTTAGCGGGGGGACGAATCTGCTTCAAATTTCACTTTTTTTTAATTTTGGTTAACTTAGGCAAATTCTATCAGATGGCATATGTATACGTTGCTCCGAAAAAAATTGCTTATAACGATAATTTAAAAAAAAAAGTCCAATTCTCGGTGTTTTTTTCAACGATTTGACTGAAAATTAATTTTTGAAGTGTATAAGACAAATGACGTACCAAACTTTGGAACTGCTATACCCACTTTAAAATTTTTTTTATTTTTTGCAGAATTTTTACTTGAAACTGACAAAAATTGTTAAAACAAAATGAATAGACCTTGAAGTTTCCTATAACACCTTTGAAATCTTTTTGTGAAATCTCCCAGGCAGTATAATATAAGCACAATGTTTTCATTATATTCCATCAAGAATGCAGAGTGCCACTCCCACTTTATCAGGTCTCATATATAAGAAGAGCAAGATTTGAATAATGCTTTGTTAGACTGTGCGACCCTGTGCAGTTTTTGTATGATTCTATTGCAGTGGAAGGCAATCTGGATAGTTTTACGTCTTGGTGCTCCTTGTAAATTCTGTGGACTTACGGAATTTAAACTTTGTCTTAGGAATACTCAGTTTCAGAGGCTTTCGTTCCACAGAGCAAGTGGTTAGAGCCAGTTTAACATGAATGGATCAAGAAACGTTTTATGGACTTACGAGGAAATTTTGTCTAATTTGTCGGCAAATTTAAAACTGCCATGAAGTCTATGAGATAAAAGTTATTCCAAAGAACCCTTGGCATTGAAGTTGCAGAGTACAATGTTGACATACCTAGCGATGGCAATGCACTCCTTCATTAGTGGGACAGTTTATGAATATTCTTATGAAAAGGAACAACCTTAGCCCTCACTCCCTTCTAATATGTTTCTATCCCAGTGACCTGGCAGAAGGAAATTCCCTCAAATTTCATACTTATCGACTCCCAATACCGCAGTTACTCAATTGCAAACTTGTGTACTTCTCTCGATTCCAATCCTGCCATACTTCCCTTGCATCGTTTCTAAATAACAAGTCATTTCTGTCCAAGTAGCCTTGGGCAACCTTGCAGAACATAAAACTACTCTGAAACTACTACCGCCCCAGAGGTCCTAGTCAATAAAATGTAGCTTTTGTCGGAAGATTTAAGTAACCTTCTATAAACTCCAATATGCACTAAACAGTTCTAAAATATGCATAACTTTGTCCCCCAAATGTGCCTTGAACAAATTTACTTTTTTCATAAAAAACCAAACAAAAAAACCTCCCATTTGTGTAGGTCCCCCGATTTAACAACACAATTTGCTGGGACAAATAGCAACAGCAAAGGACAACCATTCAACCCGAGAACCCTAAGCTCCCGTCTAATAAAATGCAAATTTACATTAAAGTGAAATCGATGCCACATAAAGAGAGCACACACGCACACACACACAGTCAAACAATCAGACAGACCTAGAACAAATATGTACATTACACACACGCCCTCCCTCCTGCCGACAGTCCAGGATACTTTATGGCCAATATAAGAAATCAAATATATTCAGGAAATTATATTCGCAAAAGACACGGCACTCCAGTCCTCGTCGTCGTAGAGAGGAGCACAGGCAACAGGAAGTAGTTTCCAGCAGCCAGCAGCACGGACATCGAGTGGACCTCAAAGATACCAAAGGACCGGAGAGAATAGAAAATAGGCGAAAGGATTCGCCACCCGACTATCGGAAGAGACAAAGCACCACAGCACAACGAGGAGGATGAGGTGGAATGAAATGACAGTGATTTCTCTGCTGCCGGTTGCTGCTGCTGCTGCTGCTGCTGCTGCTGGTTGTTGTACGCCTTCTGAGGTTCGTTCTAAGGACTTTCATGTGACAACACACTAATAAAAATATGAAGTGAAATTTCATAAATATTTCAAGGATAATCCTGCTTCTTTATGTAACTAAGCTCTCTCTTTCGTTCTTCGTGCCACCCGCCTCTCTCTTTCTTTCTGTTTGCCCTCTCTGTGCAGGAAGGATAAGTACGCGTTCTATTGTGACGCACACAATCAAGAACGAAAAGAAATTTTTATTCATTCATACTTATAGTCTGGTATTGGGTTAAACCAGATTACGTTTAGTATTTGCCTTTCGCATTGCCGCCAAAGGATGTCACGCTCACGCAACCAACACCCACCATCGATGGGATGGCTTTGGGTTTTACATAAAATGTAGAATAGTGAGCTTTCAAATGAGTATCACACACCAGATGGGTACAAGGACTTTGAAACATCTGCCAAATGATGACATTTCCTTGCACAGCACAGCATTTCTCAATAAGGATCCATTGCCTCGGATTCTGATGGTTATTGGATGGATTTTCATTAAAAATCCCTTTAGTGTTTCTTGTAAGGTGAGCTTCTTTTAAGGTTTCGGTTCCTTTGGTGTCCTTGACCCAATTTTACATGCCCAATCCTATCCTATCCTGTGGAGGTCAGATAGCAATATTATTCATATGTTGCCTGCCACGCTCACACATCCAGGAAATATAAGAGATACTCCATTACATTTACATACATAAAATTGAACCGAATGGATCCTCCGAGTTGAATTGAATTTTTATTCCGCAATTTGTTCTAGTCCCGGCAGCGTAGCCGCCTCCTTTTTGTGTAGAACTCAAGGAAATCATTATCACAACACACTCCACCCACCAACCGACCCACAGACCGACCGACCGACAGACACGAAACAAAACAAAACACCAGTGGTACACACATGAACCAAAATATACACAAAAATCTGTGAAAAGTCCGCATTTATGGTCCATTCCATGTGATAGCGAACAAAACGTTCCACAATCCTTTACATCTCATATCCTGGCACGAGTGCGAGTGCGAGTACGAGTAGACGCCTGCCATGGCAGAAGAGTTAACTTCATTTTATGGTGATAAACTATCATCCACCATTGAGCTTCACCACCACCCAGCACCCCCTATCCTGGGCTGTCTGCTGGCTCAGCATCAGGCACACATGTGTGGACGCGTGTTTCACTAACATATTCAATATGATTTACGAGGATATTAACGCTCCGTTCCAGGTTCCATCTCTGTATGCGTGTACCGAGATTGAGAATGCTTCCTTTTTTGTTTTTTTTTTTTTTGATTATCCTTGAGGAGATCCTGTATGTGGTGCACTATGTGTACTGTCAAAAACAGAGCTTAGCGAGCACCAACCGCACACAGCTCTTGCTCTTGCGCCGCTCATTAAACGAGGGAGGATAACGTAATAAATGTCTTTCGTTTATGACTGTGTGTCGTTAGGAGGTTGAAGACCGGGAGTACCTTACTTTTTTTCTTTTTTTTTTTCGAAAAGTAATAGAATTTTGATTGTATCAGTGTAACGTGTGAACGCACCGACAGGACGACGAACGACGACCGACTACGACGTTGGGAAGAGTGGTGTAAATCGATTTTAAGCATTTTCGATAAGGTCAAGGAGAAAGTGAGTCCTTGCCGAAGGAGGAGTATGGGAGGAGGTTTTGCGTGAATCGATGACGATGAAATGTGTTTCATTATGTGTTTCTTTATTTGGTAGTAAAAAATTATTTAAAATTGTTTTTAAATTGTCGCAACCTTTATGGCATTATGGGGGTTCAAATACGGGTTTTTTTTTTTTTTTTTCTTCTTTCATTTATTAGGGCGAGTGTCGGGTGGATGGGTGGCTGGGTAAATTGTTTGTTTTAAGTGAATTTTCATAGAATTGTCCATAAATGTGGAAACCCCATGAAAAGATAACAATACCATATGTACGTACAATATGTATGTTTTTTTTGCACGTGAAAGTGGTCGATAACAGCCATAAGGTTGTAGAGCATTCGTCGTTTGTAGTCCTATTGCCGCAAAATGTAAAGGGGTTCGATTTTTTTGAATACAGTTCTCGGAAATTGCCAGTTTTACGAGGTAAATTGCGAATTGGGATAGCAATTAAGTTTGAAATGTTCTTTGACACAGTTCATGCAACACATGACAGCTTTGCATTTCGGGTTTTTTTTTTGTGTAGTTCACACTACGAATGGCCTGTCGAAGGGAATGAAAAATTAAATCGAAAAAAGTAATTGGGCTTTTCAGTCTCATCCCTTTGAAATTTCGATTTGAGTTTTATTCCCCAATTTTTCATACAAAATTCGGGTATATTTTCCATTAAAGGAGATATATGTGACAGATAAACGCTTTCAGAAATACGTCAAGAAATAGTACTGCACCGATTCGCTCCGCTAAGCTCCACTCTACTCCTTCATTCGCTCCGCCTTTAAGAGTCATTCCCTATATTTCTGGTGTGCTTTCTAAATTAACTTCTGCAGCATTTTCCAAAATTACTTGTGCAGTAATGGTTCTTAAAGAGATTTTCGTATAAAATGAGTGTTGGGAAGATTTTGCTGAATAGTTAGGTTAGCAGCAGTCACACTTAGGGTTGAATAGGCCCATTGCGATACCACAGGATCTACTGTCCTTAATCTAACAGTTGAACAAACAGGAGCATATTATGAAGCACTGTATGCTGCTAATGCAGTTAGTGAAGTTGTCAAAGAAGTATTCTCCAAGATATAGCATCCTCTGAGTTGAGAGAGATTTGCAGGTGCATTGGATATAATCTTCTCCTCTTCCTCATCCATCCAGATTCAGCAAAAATCGTGTGTCAGAAGACCAAGGCTGGGGGCATGCTTCAATGAGTGTCCCATAATGGCAATGCACTGTTAAATGATCTCGTTAGTCTTATAAGACTATTGGAGCTCTTAAGACCCAGTTTGAGTAAGATCTGTGTCATGTTAAAGGACGTTTTGCAGTTCGACCATTTTGCTTAATTTTTTTGAGATTCTCCGGTTGAATCGACAGAATATGAGGAGTTCTTTGGTTATGCGATTTCTCGGAATGGGCTGTAGAAGCCCTGCGCCCAAATTGACAGAATCAAGGGATTTATTCGCGGCTTGACTGTCGATAAAAATGGTGGTAATACTAGCGGATATCACAGGCCACGACAAGTTCTCCTTAATCACCATGATCTCCGCCTTGAATCGGCTACAGTGATTGGGAAAACGGAAGGAGCTAGATCTTGAAAGAAAACACTCTCACTCTCAGTGCCGAGTTGGACCAATTTGTATAGAAGAAAACAATTCCACTGTGAGACCCTATACTACGCTCCCAGTCAATCCTGAAGGATACATGAGTTTCGAAATTTCAACAGCATTACAGAGTAGAGATGGCTTTTTTAAAATGCTCCAGGATGTTGGGTTTAATCTTAATTTACTGACTAGGATGAGTCCTAATGTTTTGACCGTAAGGCTGTAAATTTTGTATTTCCTGGTGGGACCAATGGATACGATGGCTTCGACTGTATAAACAAATGTCGTTCACTGTTCTTAGGGGTCATTGGCATTGGTTTCGAAGGCTACCAAGTGAGGAAGAACGACATCCGCCTCCATGTCTATTTATATAGGAATGACTTCACGTTGATTTAAATTGCTCCAACTCAACTTGAGGAGGACGTAAGCCTCCAAAGTGAATACAAAATTCCATCATACACATACAGTATGTATCTTCATTCCCAGTTGCAATTATTGTCTTCCCCTCCAGTTGGCTGTTGTTGCCATTGCCTCTGCCAATGTAGTCCCCTTGCACAACAAGCTCGTGTCGTCATTCTACAAAATGTAGCTCGCGCGCTCATAAACAGCAAACAATTTCTTCATATCTACACGTCAACGGTGCTGCTTAACAACAAACGTTTCGCGATCTAAAATTCACCTAATTAGCAAAGAAGTTAGTTGACAACTTGATAAGTCGTCGCCATGTTTTGCCTTATATCTATGTATCTGTACTACGCTCCAGAGCCCCAGCCCCAGCCCCAGTCCCAGCTCCAGCCCGAGCACAAGCACGAGCAGATCATGTAAGTACAAGCAAGGAAAACATAATGTCAAAGAGGAATTACATAATTGGCAAAACGGGAAAAACGGGAGGCACAAATCCCAAATAGACATAGCCACACTATTTAACGGATATAGCAATCAGGCAAAGAGGCATCGTCTTCATCTTCATCTTCATGGGCATACACAGTCAACGTCGTCGTCGTCGTCGTTGTCGTCATCGTCATCGTCATCTTCATCTGCGCTGATCTATTATTACAGTAGTTCGAGATACGATTAGAAAATACCAAAGCAGTCAGCGCAATAGCGCCAACCATCGCCAATGTCTTTCTTTCCTTTCTGGCCACACAGTAGTTGCCAAGCAACTTACTTCTCACCGGAGGAGGTAGAGCTACGGTACGGTGTACCACTGCCGTCGAGCACAATAAAGTGGAAAGAAAGAAACCATTGTGGTGGCCGAGAGTAGTGGTAGTAGATTAAAAATGCCAACAAAATTATATTTAATTTCTTAATATTTACTTCCTCGGGCTCTGCTGTGTGGCAGGCAGGCAGCGAGTTCAGATCTCGGATTAACCCATTGTGCCATGCCACACACAGAGAGGGAGGTGGGTGAGTAATCAAACTGTGTGCCAAACTGGAAACATATCTCTGAATACATATACATACAATAGATAGATAGATAGATACTTACTCAGGGTAACATTGTAGGTTTTTTGCAGATCGACTTGGCCACGTAACGCCCGCAATCGACGCAATTTAGACTCCTGGGCTTCGACACGTTCACGTAGCCGTCGCAAGCGTTCACCCTCAGCGGCGGCAGCCGCTCCACGTACCTCCTGTGCCTTAAGGAATCGTAAACGTTGTTCTTTGGCTGCGAGCAGCTGATGCTGGGAATCGATTTGTTGCTGCTGCCGGAGTGCCATTGCCCTAAGTTCGGCAGATGTCGGCCTTCCGGGCACCTGAAAGCCAAAAAATAAAAAAAAAACAATAAGAACGGAATTTTTTTTGTGCGATTTATTCAAATTCAAAATATGTGGTCTATGTTTGTGTTCGTGTGTGGATGTCGGGGGTTGTGCAGAAGACAGGAAGCAGCCCCCGAGGGTGGCTGAGGAAAAACAAACAAAATTCGAAATTGCTCCGGTGCGGTACACCAGGGCGTATGAGCGCCGCTAAATATTTCATGCAACCACGTACGTAGTATGTGCCACTGATAGCGGTGTTGGTGGTGTCGCTTTGTCGAGTTTATTCAGCCGCTGAATCTAATCAGCGAGCATTTTGGTGAGTGTCACGGTGCTGGATCGTTTGTTGCAATTAAATGGCGGGTGCGACACATAAGGGAGGCGCAGCCACCTTCTACCTAAATGTGGGGGTGTAGTTCCTTTTTTATTATTTTCCTCTTTTTTTTTATGGAATTGAATTAATTTTACGTGTGGTATGGGGTTTCTTGGTTTTTAATATTCCCTTGCAGATGAGCAAGTGATGGGTAGGAGTTTCATAAAACCAAAGTGCTTGGCATCCGGACAGATACGAATGTGCCTCTAGATTAATGGGATGGAAGCTGTTTATTTTTTTTTTTTTTTTTGGTTTTTTAAACAAAGACGCCTTAGGAGGTATAAAAACCCGTCAAGCCGGGCCGCCAGAACATACAGGCGCGCATTAAAAGTTTTGTATCTCTGCCGATTTATTATGGCAATCTTTCGGAATTAAACGAATGGAGATCTGTTTCGTATTAAATTGAAAGTGGTAGTTGGGTTGTGCGTAAGAGCTACGACGAGTACTTGTTGAAGGCGTCACTCCTCTTTGGGTGTTGGCAGTGGCAGCATAAGGTTGGTGTTGGTGTGTGCAGAATTTTTGCAAATTTATCTCTCATGGCATGGCATTGATGTTGTTGAATGGTTGGGAATATTTCATGTAAGGCCGTAAATTTTATGACATAGATTCGTATCTTTGTGGTATCAGAAATAATCTCTCATTTTTTGTGGGCGCACTGGGACGATGAAGTCGAGTGTTTATGTGAATGTCGTTCTATTTAAGTTTCGCAAAGGGTTTTTGGTCGATAATATCGATAATCTTTAGTTTTAGGGTCATTCATTCCAGTTCAAAGTATCTAGGGTTTCACTAAAGGAATTTGTATTTCTATGAATGATTTCTTTGAGTTCTTGGAAGTTATATGTAACTATATGTATGCTACCAGCATTCAATGTACCAAGGGATGAAGAAATGCTGTTTACTATTAAGTGGATGTATAGAATAGCTTGGGTCGAAGAAGGCAACCAAGTGAAGTATCTTTTGGCTTAAAACATCTACTTGAACTTATTGGACTTGGTTGTAGGTCAAGAAGAGGCAATGATGTCTACTATGAAAGAAAATTAGTTGGGCTAAAAATGGACCTCCGAGGTACTTCAAAGCACATAGCTAGGACTATCATCGATTCACGCTGCCATTGGATAGCCTACTAGCGATTTTACACAATTATCGACGTTACTGCGAGTGATTCTTTAAAAAAGATGAGTAGATGGAATGACTAACGTACAAACAACGTGAAATACTAACTGACAATCAGGATGTCTGTCGGGTACTGTACCAGGGTACTGGAATCAGTCTAATTTCGATATTTCTATCAAAGGAAACTCGTGATTTCGACTGAGTGGGTGATACAGCCTCATAGAGTCTGAACTGAGTTGAGACCTAAGTTAGAAAGTTAAATTGGGTAGATTGGTTACCGTGCCAGGTCGTAGCTGCCACACTTAGACCAGTTAAGGTTCATTGTAATACCATATTCATCTAAAACAAAAATCTTTTCCAACTACCCTTGGAACCAGCAAGAGCTTAATATAAAGCGCTGGAGGCTATTAATGTCGGTGTCAGGCAGTTGATAGGTTGTCAAGGAAGTGTACACCTGAGTGTAAGTTGGAGTTGATCAAAATTGGTCCAGATCTGTCTGGAGATAAGGTATTTATGTTTAGAGAAGCTCCTGAAGAAGAGACCTGTTTCTACTCCTGATTCTGTTTGCGAATCAGAGTCATGTGGAATGATAGGTTTTGTAGTTAAAGTCCTCCTCCTCATCGAGTCTCGAGGGCTTGTGTGAATCAAAGTTCTTATCGAACTAAAGTTGAGGAAGTAGGCAGTCGATGTCGTGTGAAAAGAATTCCAGAGTGTTAAAAATAGAGGAGTGTCCTAACCTAACACTAGATCACTGAGATGTAGCCTTCAAATGAGTACCAAAGGCTGCTAGTAAAACAAGACCTCCAGAGCCGCTGTCAAGGTGGTTTTTAGTGTTTCTCTCTGTGCGATATTTTCGGTTTTTCGGCTGGTGCGTTGTCTCACGGTATCGGGAACCTTCAGTAATTTGCTGACTACATCGTGTGATGACACGCCGACCGAGTACACACGCTTAAAGTTGCGACTACTGGCACCGCATTTCGGTAGCTATTTTTCATGATTTTAAAACGTTGCTGGTTCGTGAACTTCACCAAGATGCAAATGTAAACCTTGGCTGATAGTTTAACATTGATAGGTCATCAGCAGAGTTTGGAGATACTTTTTTATTAAAACACTAAATTGTTATGTCGATATTGAAAACCCTTTGAATGTATCTCCTCAAACTTTGAAAATTTTGTCGTTTAGGCTGTCAGCTATCAAAGACTTACAAATTTTCAAGTCTTGATAAGTATGGCTTTGTTTATTGGGAAAATTTTGCGAATTCGCTACTTCTGACCTTTGTAGCCTTGATTGGTTTACTGTCTGCTGCGCGTTTCTTAATATCTTCGGATTCTTCGGAGATGCCAAGAGAGACGTAACAAATGCTCTTCATACGTCAGTGCCACATATACAACCAATCCACCTATTCATTACTGTTGAGTCTCCCCCTCAAGGATTAAATCATGCTTGCACTCCTATTTTTTCAAGAGTTTCCTACCTTTTGATTCTCATTTATCATATTTAGTAAACATCATCGTAGTGGTGGAAATGATGTACCATGTTTGCTCGTGACCCAACCGACCCAGGTTCAAACCCCAGCGGGAAACAATAACCAAGTATGCATGCACATATAGTATAAAGGAAAACAAATAATATTTAAGTTTCCCAAGCCACAACGAAGGGTTTCTGAGACCACATCGGCCCTGAGTGCTCTGGGAGTTGTTGGTTATCCCTTTCGCATAAAAAAAATTAAATAATAAAAAGTTTCAACTCAAATTAGGATCCTTGTGAGTTTGTTTTAAGCACGTGTGTTGTACAGAACGAAAGCAACAAAACAAAAAAACATACAATTATGTATTCTCAAAACAAAGATACAAGTTACCTTCTTATGCTTTAGAATCGTTGCGGTTCCAATCCTTGGCTCCGATGTCACCACAATTGTAGTTGTACTACGTTTTTGTGGCATTGATGATGGCGCCATTTTTGGCAGATTGCCAGAAACCGGTCGACAAACACAGGTTAACATAATTCTCTTTAAACTATTTTCAATATTTATAATAAGTAGCACTTTTTTTCTTTTTTTTTTTTCAAAATAACACAATTATTCCTCGTATCTCTTTTATTTTTTTTTATATTTAAATCCTTTTAAAGGATGTTATTGCCATACAATTAGAAAAATGAAAAGAAAAGTCTAATCACAGATCACTGTAAATGAGAAAAGGGGAAAGGATGAACAACAAGAGACAAGCAAAAGAAAATCATAGGAATCAACAGAAAAACAAAGGCAAATAAAAAGTTCTCACAAAAAGTTAATTTACTAAGTTGACAAAGAATACTGTATAACGTCGTCGTCCTTGCTGTGTGAGACGGGAAAGAAAAACACTGACTGTGCCTAGTTAACTTTTCCAAGACAAATATCCATGGGGGGCAGAGTGGGCGCAAAACTAAAGGACACTCTTCCTTATGTTAACATTTACAATGCTCTGACGGGTTCCACTGGTTGACATGAAGGACATACATTCGTATGCATAAAGTATGATGTGACATATGAATACTGTACGTGTGTATGGTTATGGCATTTTTATTTAACTTTTATGAGTCATACACTGTGTGTGTGTGTGTGTCACAGAGTCTGGTAGATAAGCGAAAGGGGGATAAATTAATTAAGGATTTGCATCCGTTCATGTCAAACGTTTTGAATTGCTCGCAAATGATATTTTAAGAGAGCCACAGTTTCCATTCGAAAGGTGAAAGAATCCATTGCAGGCCAACCAGGATACGTCTTCCTTTAACCGACAGACACTTTTCGAATGCAAATTTGAAGCCAAAAATGATGCTCTTTCCGCTGACCGTGTTGTGATAAGAATATTAAAAACTTTCAAATTGCTTAAAAAAGAAAAGAGCAAAACCACGAGGACGAAAGGAAACAGCAACAAGAAAACGAAAAAAAAAAGATATCCTTTTGTGTCCGCAAGATTATTTCATTTCCTCGCGATGGAAATTTGTTTGCCCACAAGTCCTTGCCTTGCACAATTCGGGCGAAAGAGCTGGCGTGTATTATATACCAAAGGACCCCCCAAGCCAATTCAACCATGAGAATAAATTGGATTGAAAACATAATGGAATGGAGAAGGAGAGCCTTTCATTATACATGCATACATACATATATATATTTCAAGGGCATCTCGATAGTTAGCAAAATAAGAGAAAAGTTTTGGAGGAGAGTCTTATAATTGCATTATCCTGATTCGGTGTTGTGATATCACCAATTTTAGCGGTGGTAATGGGGTTGATTTGGAGCCGACTTTCCATGGCTCTTAGTTAGTTTTCACAGTTCCACCATTGAAAAGGAGATGACATTTGAACTGGGTCACATACATATTTTATAGACTGGGTTATGTAGCGCTTTTGTAAACTTTTAGGACTTGGCTTAAAGGGGTTTGGTATTGTTTTCTTTGTTTCTTTTGGGGTCGGAGAAATGGTAGGCTAAACCTGGTCATATTTGCAACGAATCATCCAATTAGTACTGAAACTGAAGTCATAATACCGTCAGATCCGGCAGACCCCCTGGAGACTGTGAACCTTCTTGAAGAAGAAAACAGAAATAACAAAAGTATTTGCAGAGCACTTACACACTGTCAGGGGAAGGTAGGCTTGGAAAGAACGAGGCAGTTGACATCTTTGGGAAGCTGATGACGGTCATAGAGCTCGTGGCGCATAAACAAATTTCACCATAGATGGGTGGTAGGAAAACCAGATGAACATCACCCTCACGAGGCACTGTGTGGCAGAAAGACCTGTCAGCTGTAGAGACTTGCAAGAGAAGAACACTATGACACAACATCCGTAAGGTTGTCCTATTGGTTTTAAGAAGGAAAATCCTAGTGGAATACTAGATCTAGATAGACTAGACTTACGCAAATTAAAAGTCGTTGTCGTCGGTTTAATGCCTAAACGGCGGCAAACCATACTTCTTCAGCATGGGTTCACACCAAAACTGGTTGACTTGCCACCTATCCCATTCGGGAAGTTTTCGATATACATATGTAGATCTCCGTTTTTTTTCCATAGAGGTATCACATTGCTCTTTGCCCTTTTGGTCATAGTGTGTTCTTGCTAAGTACGGGCAGCCACCCAATCCCATCTACCTACAAAGCGACTATGTACGTGTTTCATGGACTCCAACATTTGTCCGGTTATCATCCAACAAGGTCAAGTAAACCTATCCGCCCCGTTTTTCATACATAAACATATCTTGAAAAGGATACTATCTGCATTTGAGGTAAATTACGCGATTCTCACTGATGTCCCACAAGGCTGAATACTATGGCCGATGCTATTTAGGATGATTTATGTAGATAAGAGGCATTGTTGCACTGTTTTATTGATGAAAAGCAAAGGGATTGTTCGATCAATAATCCCATAGGTTTGGTGAAGAAAGGAAACTTGGTGCTTTTAAGCCTAAAATACGCCAATACTTGTCTGAAAAACAAGCTAAGGTGTTCTTTAATTGTAAATTTCATTGTCTTGAGATAGTTTTCTTCTGTTCGAACGTGACCTCGAATTGAACGCATTCATCCGAATCAGGAATCCAATAGCTTGTGCTACTCTTTGTCAGGCTGTAGTGGCCAGACTGCATGAAACGAGCAACGTTGCGGAAGAATGGTCTAGGAACATTCAGAATACCCCCACACTTTAAAAATACTTTCCACAAGAATAAATAAATTTCTTGAAGACGTTTCGAGGAGAAGGCGGCCTTTAGAAACCTTTAGACATTTGTTGATGCATCGACAGACACCCATAAACTTTCATACAAAAGTCAGTACCTGAACGCAGTTGTTCTTTCCTTTTGCTTGCACTTATTCATTGAAATGGCACAGCATATGTCAAGTTTATCATCGACAGAAAGCTACTTGTGGATATTTGAAAGAAACGGATTATATCCATCTCTTCTTGCTAGGCGTTCAGCTTGTTTATTGGCATCAAAGTTCTGGTGACCTACTTCCCTGAACACGTATTTAAGTATCAATGGTAAAGTTATTGCCTGGTAATCTGAACACAAATCAACTAAGAGCAATCATATTGAGAGATCACTGACACCAAACATCACGACAGTTGGACTTTTCGTATTTGTACCATCGAACGAAGCCTTGGATACCACTTTAGTGATGAAGTATTCCATATTTCCTCAATGCTATATAATGAACTTTGGACTTAGATAAAGAATCAAGTGAAATCTTATACTCAGCTTGATAAATTGTCCATTAAGGAAACCCTTAGGGCACCCGAGACCGACCATAAGGAGATATTTCTTTCCTATCTGGAGAATTCAGGACTTCTTACAACTAGGGTTCCAGTTAAGTGATTTCTCCAACAAAAAGTCATTCTCATTCTAATAGGAGAGTAGACCAAATCCTAACGCCACCCATTGATTTATTGTCGCTTGTCGATCAGTTCTGACTTCCAACTCAATGGGTCCACAGGGAACTGAGAGGAGTACACCACAACCTAATCTACTAGTAGTAATAATATTGATCGCTATCCCCAGATTGAAAATCCTTACCAAACCAATATTGGCTCCTAAACAGTGCCATCCCCCTAGGGGACACTTTCGCCGGAATACCGATTCGGCCATATTTCACGTTGCATAATTTTAGGCGGAAAACACTAAATCACAAAAACCCACCTAACAAATGGCCAATCCCAGTTGATTCGTTTTCATAAACTCCCACACAATAACACGTACACGTAGTACGTCCACAAAATAAATCCTATTTTTCCAGTTGGCCAGACATTAATCATGTAATGCCTATCATAACTACCACCACACCGCACACACATATACGTTGGTTGGCCGTAACAAATTCACGTATTGCATGAAATGGCCATAAAGGCCATCACCTCGTGTGCCGGTCGCCCTTTCCATCACACAAAGACTGGATGAGAAGCTTATTAACTCAGGTCGTGTGTTTTTTTTTTTGTATTATTGTTACACCTACTGTTTGTGGCAACAAATATTCGACCAAAGAACCACCGAAACCACCGACAACGACACAACAAACAAGCCAGACCTATCCAAATGGGATTATTACACACAAAATAAGAAAAAAAAAAAAATGTTTTTAATAAAATGACCATCAGCCATCATGCCGACGTCGGTTTCCGTTTCGGTTTTGTTTGGTTTTTGTGTCAATTTTGGCCGACACCAGCACCAGGTGTAAGGCATATCCGATGAAGACGAAGTAATGATTTTCACACCACAAATCAATTTTTATTGCGGTCTTAAATTGAAAAGAAAAAAAAAGAATGTTCTTCTTGCATTCGAGCGGAGGCAGCGAAGGGATAAAACCTCGCGCACACGGCACACCACGCACAGATCATCATCATCCATCTCGTGTGATGGGGCGATGATTTGGCAGATTTTCGTCACGCAGTTGTATCTCTCAGTTCTTCCGGCTGTTTTGTGTTTTTTCCGATTTTTTTTTTATCGTTTTTTGAATGAATTATGAGATATGGTACGGTACCTAACAGTATACGTCACCTGCTGAAGGGTATGCAACCAACAGAACAGAAAGGTGTCGAATGTGTGTTGATCGTGTAATTCAATTACACGCTGCATGAAATGTCAGCGAGAAGGACGGTGAGGAGTTTGCCGCTGTTTTTCGGAATTTATGGATTTATAGCCAACGGATGGAGTAACAATTAGAATATGACAGAAGCTGAAGTCAATGCACACGAAGAGGTATTGATTGAGGAGGTTTCCAGTCAACAGAAGGAGGAAATGTCAGATATAGATATGTACCTTGACTTCACTGATGACCTAACTTAAGAGGTGCGTCCACTAGAATGCAATGAATTGTTTAAGTCGCCACAGACGAGGGAGAATACAGGATAAACAGGATACTAGCGGCCACACGTGGTGAAACCCATCAACGCCCTAGATTTACAAATGAAGGAAGATACAACCGAAAAGGAACTGGGGTTTAGGTATGTGCGTTGATGATAAAGAAATTGCTCCTTTATCACAAGCCAGCCTTTATTGCCCATTGGGACGCCTGCTGTGCCATACACACGCCTGCGCCCACACAAGACAGAACCAACGATCGCTAACATATGTTGCTGGGAACACAGCATTCTCCTTGAAGTTCACTCCAGTAGTCTTAGACTAAGGTGCATTCTTTCCACATCTTGATGTCCTTGAAACTTGGTAAATATTAGAGAGGAAGAAACATCAGATAGTTTTACGATGCCTTAGTTATAAAAACTTTTTAGTATTCTGTTCCTTAGGTGACAAAGGCTTGCGGAGTATCCTCGTCGACCTTCAGTCTTAGTTTCATGGTATGCTTTCTTTCTTTCTTACTTTCATCTGGTGTTCCCGCCTCAAGAGTTTTCTGATCCTCTAATGGTGACAGAGTGAAATACGTTCGTTCACTACCCCTTTATCCATTCCATTTTCCACGACACCCCTGTAGATTGAGGGTTTTTGTCGATGCTAGAATCTCTGCTTGAAAAACACTATTGTGGCCAGAAAAGCTTATATTGAGCGTGTTCGAGAAGATGGTTTTGATTTTCGAACCATTTAAATAAGAATTCCTTTTCCTTTTGGAAAGATGCCGGAGGAAATTCTAATAATGTCAAGGTAGAAACTAGTTGTTCCTAATGTTTGTTTAAGTAAATTTATATAAAACTCGGATAAGACCGGTTGTAAAGTATTTCATTTCCTTTTTGCCGCAGATCCTTGCACATATAGGGCTACTGGCAGCAAGTCAAAAACTGTTTTCAATCCCTCTGTTAGAGGTTGGTTATTCTGTTGGCGGTTTACGATAGTACTTAGTTGTCATAACAATTGCTGAGTACATCCAAATAACAATCTTAGGGCTTAGTCAGCATTTTCTTTCGAAGATGCAGTTGGAGGACTAGAAAGCTTCTCCTCCTGTTGTAAAGTTTTCGAAAAACCCAGGATCTCTAAGACAAGACATAATTTCCAAGCTTAAGCCAGGATTCAAAGCCAAATCGTTGTAAATATGTCACAACTCGACGTAGAGTTTATAAAAAAAACATGTGCCGCACAAAAAACTTCTTTGAAATATTTATTTAAAAATTAATCTAACCTCGCATTCATAAAAAATTGGCTCAAACCCGCTTAATCTGTGTTCAGATTTGTTTGAAAGAAAAAACCTAAGTATATCATATATTCTATGCCCGAAGAGGATATGTGAAGGCTAAGACACAAGTCTAACAAAGCGTGGATGTAACTCGAAAACGCAATAACCCTGGAGATTAGTCAGCAGGGCTTTTTAGAGAAAATAAGGAAAAAACCTAGACTGAGAGCGAGGTTGAAAGATTCCAGCATGTCAACCCTAAACTCTAAGACTACTTGCTTGTCCAGTAGGTAATGTAATGAAGCCTTAAAAGTAGTCCGCAAATTTCGAAAAAAAAACAGTGGGTCGTATGCACCGCTCAGTCTCAGTGGACTCAGATGAGAGGCATAGCTAAGATTACTGAGACTATGTGCTTGCAATGACCCAAGACTCAAATTGGAAAGCAAAACCCTTGGCACAGTCTCTAATTTTGCTTTACAATTGCTAAGATGAGGTATTTATCTATATACTGAAAATAGGTATATTTGAACAACAAATCAATGCAATTTCATTTCGTCTTCTTTTTTCTGAATCCGTTAAGACTACAGCTCTTATAGACCCGTCACAAGAGACAGCTTGACTCGCTGTTGTTTGTTCTTCTCCATAATAATCCCTACTTTACTTTATTTTCAGAAATGTTTCAATGGCTTGACTTTCCGCAAAATCTTTCGCGGTCAATTTAAAATCCAGGATCTTCAAAAAATCTCAGGAAACCATCATCCTGGTTGGATTTATAATATTTCCTCCACGAAAATCCTACGTTATCAAATCTCTCTATTTCGTGCAGTACCACTGAGGGGATTCAAATATCCAGCAACAAGTTTTTGGTCTTGACTTTTTATGAACATTAACTATCACTTACTTGTTTTTTTAATTACGTCTGTTATCATAGTTTAAATGGAAGGCAATGTCAAATTTATTCATTTCAAAATTTTGTCGTGAACAACGCACTTGTTGTACCATTTTGTATTAGGCCATCATCATTTGCATAACATTTGGAAAACGTTTCAAAAACATTTTTGTTATGTCTAAAATGATTTCCCAAGGCCTTCAAGTCTCTTTTCGACTCTCAGACGAATGTATTCAAATAAAATTTTCAAGTGATATTCATGTTTTTGTGACACATTTACTCTCAGATGTTTGTCATATGCTCGTCAGAGGTGGAAAAGTGAAATATTGTTTGTTTTGTTCGGGACACGAAACTCGAACAGTAACGAGTAGTCCTAGCACTAACGACTGAATCACGGCGCCCTTATTTTGACTTTACAAAAGTACTTAAAATTTGCCCAAATAATGTAAGTTTTCGGTGTTAGATATCTGAAATGAGGAACTGAATATAATGATCGAAGCAGCTAGCGCCAGATATCACTGCGAGAAGAGTCGACAAGTATCGGTGGACATTTCAGGACCATGTTCGAAGCGTTAAAGCGCTATATATTCGACTTTCTCCAGAAACCATAAAAGAGGTGACGAAATGGTTGTAAATACTTTTACTGACTCTCTACATAGCACAAGCGGATTCGTGAAATTGTTTCCACGAAACTGTAATTAACCAATTGGCACTGTCATTCCTACATACTCTGCGCGGTTCTGTTAAACAAATTAACAATATTATATTCGACTCATAAATCAGCGCTGTGCGAAATATGTATCTATTCACCTAATTATCGCACACATTTGAATATATATGTAATTTTATTGCGCAATTCCATTAATTTGTAAATTTATTATTTTGCACTCGTTGTTCGTATTTGTAGGCCACCACCGCAGCCTGTATTTACCATCAATTATCGCTCTAATCCGCGGATTCGATTGCCCACTATTAAGCAACCATTTGCAATTAAAGATTAATTAAAAAGCGCTTTCTAATTTAACCATCATGGAGTTGTGTCTCTGTGCATGTGTGGTGTGCATCAGCTGTGTGCACGATTTGTGATTCAGAGGAAACAAACGCACCTCCACCTGGATTCTGAGTGTTACCATAATTGGAGAACGCGCGCGCGCGCTCGCTCGCTCGCTCGCCAAATCCAACTGCAACTCCAACTCTAACTCGAGCCAGACGTGAGAGATGTAGTACGCCTACCTAAAGTTTTGTGTCTTGGCGACGTGACTCCCTCGGTTAGATGAAATCAATCAAATTACACCTCCAAACCAAGTGGGGGGGAATATATAGTTTAGTTTAACATACAATGGCGCACCTACGGATTGTACCCGTATTTTCCAGATAAGGAACATAAATCGCACTCGCGAAGGGTAGGATGCGATTAATTTTCAACAGGAAATTGGTAGCCTTCTTTTTTTTCGATTATTTGAGTTTTAATAAACCAGATGTTTATTTATTTATACATTTCCTTACTCAAGAAAAAAACAAATTGTGACAGAGAGTCATCGTTAACTAAACATTGACTTTCGATTTCGATGTGCTGGCGAGAAGGCAAATTCCCAATATAATTGGATAAATCGATGGCAATAGCTGGAAAATTGCTTCCAGCATCTGTAATAAATAATAAATTCCCAAGAGTCACAGTGTCCATGTGTACGTACAGCAGATTACCCAACCAAATAGACGTAATCAGTCAATCGAATTGGGTTCCTTTTGGCGTTAGGATCTCGACTCGAACAGAATTCAATATACGAGTATCTATCGCAATCTGAACGAAAGTGAATTCATAACACTAATTAACTTTGGGTCATTTCCCTACACTACCACCATGTGTCTAGGATTATAGCTCCATCCATCTGTCAATCCAGCAGCATCTCGCCCTCCTCCTTCTACTGCTAAACTGAATTTCGTCACACAGATGCAAAACAGATTGAATCAGCATAAATCCCACTCGTCTATCTGTCACTTTGCAGCTCGACATGGCTGCTGCTGCTGCTGCTTTTTTTCTTCTTCTCGTCAGCGTTATAGATATGAAGCTGGGAGAAGATAAAACATACATATGTACATATGTATCATCACACGTGTCATCAGCTTGTTGTTTTTTTTTTATTTATCTCCTTCGTTCGTTGTTTTGAGAAGAGGGCCACTAAAAATGTTTACCATACCATACAGTAGAGTCCGTCACATGGCTTAGTTGCGTGCAGCAACGTTTTAAGGGTAATCAATCAGATGATTGGGGTCTCTGAGGCACGAGCGCGGAGGGAGAACATCTTCATCTGACTGATGAAAAACATTTGCGTTTATTCTGACGATTGAGATCTGGTTAGTTGTGTTGTGCTAACGTCGTGTAGATGACAGACACGATGTTGACTGAGTCGTTCAAGTGAAGTGTGTTCAAGTGTTTCACGCATATTATTATAAACATACATGCGTCGATTTGAAGCCCAACGAATATTTACAAAACGAGTTGGTTTATGCAAAAAAATAGAAATTAATTCTGAGGATTTCATAGGTGCCAGCTTGAAAGGTCACGCGGAATCAATTCAAATTTATGTAAAGCCATTAGTGTTGTGAAACTTTTATTGCTTTGCCACGTTCTTTGCGGCCCTAAATGGCCCGAGCTGGGCTGATACTCTGGAATTTTAAATGTCTTGTCGGATGATCAGACTTGCTAAGCAGCTAGATTGAAATATGCGTGAATAGGTGAAGACTTTCTGAATAGAGGCGGCAAGTTGTCATGGGCTTCAACAAAACAAAGCTGGACCCAAATTCCTTAACAAAATTAGTTGAGATTGCTTTCGGTTCCTTTGATTAGAATCCTTATTCGAGATGGAGATCTACTGCCAAACGCCACTTCTTAACCACGCAACCCATCTGGAACAATTCGTGACTATCTCCAAGGCAGAGATTTTTACTATACCAAGGCAACTGCATTAACACCTACTTGGACAGTCCAGCAGTCCTAAAAGCACTAACATACCCAAAAACCAACTTGAAATTGGTAAAGAAATGCAAGAAAAACTTAATATCTTGCAACCTCCTCCCAGATCAACCTGATTTGAGTACCTGGTAGCGGGGACTATAGAAACGTCCACGGTTACAACTCTTGGAGAAGCCCTAAACGTTCACGGTTACAACACTTGGAGAAGCCTTTAAGGTTATTAAAACCGCATACGGAAGCTTGCTCGTCGCAGAACACTACATAAAACTTGTGGAAAGGACCAAGAACCTCCAAAGCTGCCAAAGCCATGAAGCAACGCCCTTGCCATCGTCAAACAAAGACGGCTTTGGATCTAGGTGTCTCAGACTGGAACTGGTACAAGAACTGCTAAGACACAAAATCCTGGAAAGATACATTCTGTCTGGACTGAGATGCTATAGTTTTGCAAAAATCCTGGAATTCGTTAGAAACACAGAAGGTCAGCGAGGAGCATATCTTCCTATGAAGCCGATCGAGTCGAAGAACAGAACAGGCTGGAACAGCATCCAGGCTTCAATAGAGTTTTCTCCCCTTTAACGTCAGATCTGACAGTATTGTATGCAAGAAGCACAATACGATGGCACGGAATGACTTAATAGCAGCTTGAAGCTTGCTTAAATTTTCCGACCATTCCACAAATCTCCCGGTACAGCCCAGTATCTATCGAGTACGTCCAGCCGAAACTGAAATCTAGTTCGAATTGCAGTTTTTATTTTCTGGACTTCGAAACTTAAAGCCCCGCTTATAGTCCAATACACTATTTACTGAGCCCCGATAAAAGCAGTTCACAAGCTTCTTGAATCCCTATGGAGCGAACACCCTTTCAAAAAAAGATAGGTGGCGTCGTGGGGGTTAATTCAGATACTATCGAGGATATCGATAATTTTCTGGTATGGTATGGTGTAAACCACAATCGGGACAGCTTTCCACGTTGGAAGAGACAGTAGCGAAGGAACCAATAGCTTGATGAAAAGAATGGAAAAGAACCTTGTTTTGCGACCAAAATACTTCTTCATAAGTACTTCTTCACATTGCTCTAGAAAATCGTAAAAAGGAGTACCTACACCTCGGTCTTCCAAGGGCTTTTACCGACCTGAAGGCAGTCTACTTCATCGTGAGACACAGAGTCATACCACAATGTCTGGGAACTGATAGAAGGGTGAAACTACCCACTGTTAGTCTCAATAGAAGTCTCCAAGTTTTTAGGGATGACTATGTTTGACGAAGTGCTTTGGCTGGCTAGATAATTGAGTGACACCGAAAGATATACCACATTGATTCCTCCAACCCTTAGCAGGATAACAAGAGATCCTTTTGTAATGTGTGTCGTTATACCCTTTTTTCCATTCTACCACAGGGTTTCGAATAAATACGGTTGCGGAATATTTCCGAAAAAAAAACACCTCTATCACCACTCGGTAGACAAGGCCAATCAACAAGCTGCCTAAAAGCCATTATGTCGAAGCAAATAAAATGATTTTTGTTGGCAATTTTTAAAATAGCCAACATTTAAGCACATTAAGGACTAACACGTGGATATCTGCTAAATATTTACAAAGCTCGCAACCACTTTACCTAAAAGGTTTCCGCACCGGAACAAACACCTTTCTGCAGAAACATTTTTTACGACTCAAATCAATTACAATTTCCTCAGTATTTTCGAATCCAAAAAGGTCAACAAAGGGATGACCTATGAGTTCACCTTGAACCGCCTAACATTTATGCAAAATTCACTTGAACGCCTTCAAGTATCCAAATCAGGCATATCACACGCTGCTGTCTTAAATTTTCGGTAATAAAGAGATCATCAGCAGATAATTTAATGTTCGCATTCTGTCAACACGTTCTTACACTTTCGATATAATGGAGCTTGTCAAAGCAACCCCTCCTGCAAAAACACACCCTCATTCCTTAATCCGAACGCCTGAACGCCGCCGCCGCCACGCCGAGGAAACAACGGAAGGGCACACGAATTCCTGAGAAGTGAATTCCTCATCTCT
Source organism: Xylota segnis (assembly GCA_963583995.1). Lineage (NCBI taxonomy): Eukaryota > Metazoa > Arthropoda > Insecta > Diptera > Syrphidae > Xylota > Xylota segnis. The sequence continues at coordinate 60,097,493 of OY757237.1, forward strand.
CGTGTACCTCTACACACAGTGATGTGGATTAATGGAAGCGACCGACATCGTCGTCCTAATAGGGAAATAAATTCGAAAGTTCAACATTTTCTCTAAATTAAGAAGCTCCCCCGCCGCCCTGCCCTGTCCTGGTCTCTCTGTCTCTAATGCTGTGTTTTTCAGGGACGAAATTTTTTTTTCTTTTCTCGTTTCACCATTTCGAAGAAGAGACGACTCCTCCTCACGACGCACGACACATAGAGCGCAATCAACTGATGATGGTGGTACGTAGATTTACATAATTTTTCTTTCTGTCTGTCTGTCTGTCTGACTGTTTGTATGGCTGTGTGTGTGTGTGACTGACTGTTAAAGAAATTACAGCATTTTTCTTGTTTAAAGTAAAATGGAAGAGGTTTAACGGTTACCTGAACACAACAGAAGCTAACAGGCATCAGTCACCGTTTCTGTGAACGGTAATCGAGTGAATTATGATCTCGTTTTAACCGTTTTCATTCCAATCAAGTCAATCGTCATCCATCGTCTTGGCCGTGTCGTCTCAAAAGCGGAAATCTTGTTTTCTTTTTGTACTCTCTTGCAATGGTTTTGCTTTTGAATTTTTTTTTTGTTTTGTTTTGTATTCGCTCTTCTTGAAGGTGGACGACAACGACAACAACAACAACGACCGACGACCGACTACCGACGACAACAACTGCAACAGATGCGACGGCGGGAATTACATATAAATTTAATGAGAAAATTCTAAGTTGAATTTTCCCAATAAAAGTTAACGTCGCGTTGGTTTGTCGTCGTAGTCGTTGTCGTTGTCGTCTTGGCCGTATCCTTAAATCTACTGCCACATTTCAATCTCAAGTTGATTATTGTTAAGTTCTGCTTTGGCAGCAGAGGTTCAGCGAGACGACTCATATCCGCGTACCATACATTCTCTGCGATTCGTCAGTTAGAAATATTTTTTATGTTTTTTTTTGCTTTTCTTTCTTCCAAGTTTGGCGGCTTTGGATTTAATAAAATAGTACGGGACGACGTTGTTTATAGTAAATGTCTGCAAAGTGGGGTCAGCGCATAGCGTTGGCGGTTTGAAGGCTTTATTGACTCTCCTGGAAGCGGAACAATGTTGAAACTGATAAGAATTTTTGCCATAAAGTTTGGAACTGGGTTGCTCACTTGATTAACGTTGGAGTACCATGACACACTTGATAAGGTGCGCTGAGTAACACACACAACTTGGCCTAGTTTTCCAAAAGGGCATGTTGCTTATCACACCTCTTTTGTAATCCATATGTCCATAGAAACAGATTTACCAAAGCAGCCGATACGATTATTCTGATAATTATTCTGGCCGGGTTTAGAGGAATGTCCTTGGTAAAATTCACCGAATAATTCTGCAACTATTAGCAATCACACCGTGTACCCGAAAATCGTTTTGTGTATTCATGCACCTTTGACAGATAGTGTCTCTGCCATATACTACCTTACCCACTTAGTTGGCGATTTGTAAAACTTAGACACAGCGGGAATCAAAGTAGCAACTGGTACTGTCAACTATAGAAAGTGTTTCTCAAATTTTGGACCCCTGGACCAGGAAATGCGTCGAAAAACAAAATTAACGACAGAATTAGTACTGTTCACCAACAAGAGGAAGCTATCTCAGTTGGATGTATGTCCTTCAGAATTTCTGACAGCACCAAATACCCGGGACTAGGGCTCGACAAAAAATCGAATTGGAGAAGGAATATCCACGGAAAGAATTAAGAAATCCACTATAGCCTTCCACCCATGCCAAGTAATAACCTCTTCCCCTGGATGTATTATGAATATTTATAAAGTTATTGCTTATCTAAGCCGCCAGTAAGGGTACGATGAAAAAACCAAAGCGTACTATCAGTGCAACGGGGAGACACCAACACTAGGACTCGAGGTTGTCCTCAACCAATTCCACCTAATCCTTTTTATACAAGAACCGGAAACTTAAAGCTAAAAATAAGTCAATCGGACAGGTGGAGGCAGAATTCGCCAAGCCTCACTAAGATCTTTCAGGAGTATGTAGGGAATGTAACGACTATAGACTACATAGCATTCTATCTTGATTCCGTAAGACCTTTTACAAGCCTCAATGCAAGTAAAGAGGAAAGGAAAAACTTAAAACAGAAGTTTAAACTGATGGATCCCAAATAGACATTGGCGCAACTGGAAGTACATTCATGCATATATTGTTTGATATGCTGGGCATATAAAAATAAAAGGACTGATGATCTAGCTAGGAAAGCCTCTCCACTCTACCTGGAGCGTGCCGATCGTACATAAACCATAGCATGGACATGAAACGAGAAATAAAAGTTTAGTGAGAGTCATTAACAGATGGAGTGGACGACAGAAAGGTGACCTTTATTCCATTTAAGCAGAACCCTCATAGGATCACGGGGCACAGCACTCTGGAGTAACACATGGAGGGTGATAAGCACAAGTCTAAGTCCAAGAAAATACGGTCCACCACATTATTTCCAAAAAATTAAAGAACTGTCTGACAAACCACTGAATAATATCTGTAGCTATCAGTTTTTATCATTGATCCTGCCAGTTCTTCTATATAGAAAAATTCTTCGTCGAATTTAATGTCTAATATGCGAGGAGGGTGAAGCCAAAACACGTCGACAACACTGATTCGGCCAGATCAAGCGAATGAATAATAAAGCTCCTGTAAAGAGGATCTTCAAATTACAGCCCCCAGGTTCGAGAAGAAAAAGACCACTGAGCCTGAACATTATAAGGGACCTGCTTTCGGATATGCCAGAGGTTTTTGTCTTGCCAACTGGAAACACCGTGTCTGAGATCGAAGGGAGGAGAAGGCTGGCGTATCTCAGGCAAAGATTGGAAGAAAATCAGCAGCTTCTAGGTGAGTTGCAGGGTTCCAAAATTTCACAGCCACACGATTGTCACTCGAGATCTCGGACAGACAAAGTACGTCGCAAAATTTCCCTCACCCTGGTTTTGAGAATACAAAATACCATACTATACAATGGTTTCTGAACAAATGCGGTCAGGGCAAGTAAAATCCATTTTATAGGTGCGATGACACCTGTTGTACTGTTGATTTACAATATTTTTGACGTGGACAGTCTCTTAGAGCCAAATGCGACATCTAGTCTGTTAACAGTTTCGTGGCCTACAATCTCTCTAAGTCCGAACTCTCAAATGAGGACAATTTATTATTACCTTTGTAACGGAACCAATGTCAAACTTAATTTTATTCATTAAACTTTCATCACAAGGTTATCCACAAGGTGGGGGCAATTTGCCGCTTCATTTGAATAGAAAATAATAAGTTAAACCCTGACTACATGGACTACAAGACAAGACCAAACCCTATCCACTCTGTAAGCCTTCGAACAAGTGTCGAAATCCTCCTTTAACATAAATACATATCCATAGCGCGTTGCTAAACAAAAGAAAACCTATTAAGGCCAATTGTTACCTCCATAAACCCATTGCAAATGGCTCTCGAATAAAAACCCAAAGTACCCTCATTTTTCTCACTTAAAAGCAAATCTTCAACAATTAAACCGGTAAACGGCACAACGGAGATGATTCCTCCACAGGCTCTCCAGTCTCCAACATCACCAGCACCACCACCACTCCGCTGCGCACCGCCGCGCCGCACTGTACCGTCATCGTCGTCGTTGCTGTCGCCGCAACCTAAGTACATAATTTCACTTGCAAAGTACGGTAAATTATTTCCTAACGTCATTATCTCCGCACATCTGGGAATAAATGGAATATAATATTGGATCTAAACACAGTCGCATTCTATACCACATTCTCTCCAAGTCAGCTAATTCCCGGCATAACACTCATACACTTCCTCATTGGCACCCAAGTTAGCACACCAAGGTCTTTACGTATTTACGTTTCAGTGGGTTCCTTTTTTTTTTCCCTTGTTCTCTGGTATCTCTCATTTACTCTGTTCTCTCTCTCTCTCTTTCTCTCTCTCTCTCTGTCTCTCTCGGGTAAGACTTAGCTCTGGAGACTAATGAATGTTAGTTAGTGCACTGGAAGCAGGTTCAGTTCGTCGGGTTGACTCCTTTGCATATGATATGCCTGGATAGTATTAGGTAATTGTTTGTTAATTACATTAAAATAATGTAACATGCACTCCTTGGGATAATTAAACTAAAAGCACAACACATACATACATGTACATGCATATGTACATATGAACGTGAAGGAAGTTGTCGTTGTCGTCGTTCTAATAATCCAATATGGTGTGGTATGCGGGCAAATGATGACATGTTCCAGCTCACCCTGCCGACTTCCTGAGTCCTTTTGTACAGGAAATTAAATCTAACTTGATGTGCCACCTTTGCCGACGAAAATCTACAAAATGAGATATAATGATTTTTCGTGAGGAACCGTAAGGAGTCGCTTACATGTAATGGGATTTTGAAAATAATGGATGAGTTTGTTCCCGGTTCCCGGTACCCGGTACCCCCCGTCGGAGTGGTAGGTAGTGCTTACAAATTCTGTGTGACTAACATTTGAAGTAGGTACTCGCTTGTGATACGGGAATTGGATGAGTTTATGACAGGGAAAGAGTCATTTTTCTCGTGCATGAGGATGGCACTTACAGTGACATCGTGCAAGACAGACATGTTCACTGGGCTTCTGGGAATTTTTTTTTTTTAAAGAAAATCAGTGCAACACTTTGCTTTTAGATAAAAACTCGAAACACGCTCATATCATATTCTTAAGTTAAAGTGATATGCTTTAACACTTCTAGGGAATCCTAAACGCAGAACAGTCGAATTTAAAAGTAGGTCGCAGTCGAAGGTCTGATGACCTAACACTTTCTTATTTGCTTTTGTAATATTGCCAATGACAAACATACATAAATAGCAAGAAAACGTAGTTCCCACTTAGATGGCGTAACTTTCACGGTAAACCTAGGTCTCCAAGCTTCTCCACTTGCGTCCCCTTCTACTTGTGCCCGCCACCCAAAGAGAGCTCTTCATCTACAGCGTTGTCCCTCTGTGTTAAATTCGAAAACTTAACGGTCTGGAGCAATTGTGTACACTGTCCTAGCCATCTAAAATAAAATTTCTGATCAGGTCGATGTCGCTCGTCGTTACATCTCCTCCTTCAAAGCCCGTCAAGGCAAAAAAGACGAAGAATCTTTCTCTTAAAACGAGGAAGTAAGTACATATGTATGTATATCTTCATCCGCTTTAGATACGAGTCCAACCTCTAGCGCCATAAAGAAGGACAAGGACGTTCAAGATCTAATGGCATTCTCAGCCCAGAGATACAACGAATGACAAGAGTTATTCTTCGGTGAGATGTCATTATCAGTCGATGCTAGTATATCACTTCCTGTTGACAGTTTATACTTTATTTTGCCTCACTAGACCCTCCCGTTTGAATATTAGCAACCTGTTACTGGTGACGAGGCACTGCCAATATCGTCAGCATACGTTAGCAGTTGCACAGACTTCTAAAAGATTGTGCCAATGGTGTTGAAAAATTCACGACTTCCTTTTTTGACAACAAAGGTCTCGGTGAATTCGACCGACCGTTCTCCATCGTCATCCCGCACAAGCATTGAATAACTGGGCTCTGTAACTGGTGTCATATGTGGCCTTAAAATCGATAAAACCATATTGGGCATCAAATTGGACTTCTTGGGGTTTTTTTTACAGAATCTTTGGAAGTTTGAAAATCTGATCGACTGCGGGTTTTCCTGGCTTGAAACCATTTTGTATTCTTGTATAACATCTTGTACCCGTTGTTTAATGTGACAAATGCCTCTTTTCATGTGGATCAGGCAAACAATACTGTGACTAAATGTTTCGACTAAATGTCTAGGACTCCAACCAGGCCTTTAAACCTGAACAATCAACGAAGTAGGGTACCATATATCCTGCGAATTGAACTCTAACATAATTTTAGTTCTTTCCTTATTTGATCTTGAACCCTGTTTCATTATTAAAATTCCAAAACACCACTATTGAGCATTACGAAATATAAAACGTAAAAACCACCAAACCCAATCCATATTCAAACCAAATCTAAGTTCCTGAACGCCATGACATGATCTGACAAGTCAAATGTCATTTTGATTTCAAGTGGAAAGTTGAATTATTCTGTGAGTGAAACAAAACGCAAAATTTCGTGAAAAATAGTGCAAAGTTGTGATCAAATTTAACAAAATGTGAAAAAGAAAACAATTCAGCAGCTAAAGAGACTGGAATTTGGATCTCATTGCGTGTTGATTTCAGGAAATCTTTAGTAATTCACGTGAAACACGTTCGTCAATCCATTATGGCGTCATTTTGGAAAGGGATTTGCTTCTATGAAAAAGGTAATTTATTGCTAATTGCAATGAATATTCAGTAAATGTTATTCGATATTTGTGTTTATTTAATGTTTAAGTTTAACATGGTGGGCGCCGTGGCTCAGTGGTTAGTGCGTTGGACTACGGAGCAAGGGGCTCAAGATCGAATCCCAGTCGGGGAACACCTAAAACGTTTTTCACGGCCCCACCTCTCGCGAGCGTCTGACAAACATCCGAGAGTACAGTTGTCCTGAGAAAGCTTCTCAAATACAAACTGCCCTTCGGATACGGCATTAAAGAGTAGGCCCCTTCAATTCGTGTAAAGAATATAACACGCACAACACGAATGGTTGTAAGAAGCTAGGCCCTGGGTCCCATCGACCTGTAGCGCCAAGTATTTATTTATTTTATTTAAGTTTAACATGCTTTCGGGTTTCAACTTGGAGTGCAGAGAATCAATGCCTTTGGGGCAACCTTCAGAATTGTCGTGAGGTTAGAGCAATTCTCGGAGCGATTTAGAGTCTTTAAATACATATTTCTGTCGTGCCATTGTTACATCAAGAATCTAGGAAATCTCCTCTCATAACTTATGGCATAATGAGGCAGCGTTCATACAAAAATATCACAATTTCTTCCATAGCAACCATTCTCTCTGATTTAGTGTTTTTGCTTCCACTGATTAAGCTTGGTAGCAAAACTTGCAACTAAGGCTAGATTTGAGTGGCAGTACTTGAACGAAGCATAGGTCATTGTAATACGATAGAATCTCTGAAATCCTCATTTGTTCTTTCGAACCGGTTGGAGATTATAAGATCCGAAGCAAAGATGGATTTGTATTAGCGATAAGTTATCATTTGACTAAGGTATCGTTGTATATAAGGAATAGGCTTCTATTTAATAGATTTCAGGTCTACTACTCGGTATGTCAAGACGAAGTATGAGGTCTAAAACTATGAAACACTATTATTGAATCCTTTTCATCGAGAGAGAGAAGTTTAAGTCAGCTCTTGCGGTTCGGTGTATTAAGTCTTCTAATACGAATTTTGAAGCTTATAGAGTCTTATAGAGTTCATAGAGATTGTAAGAGGTTATAAGAAACGGAAGATGCAATTCGATTCATACTCCTACCCCACTAAGGCCTACTTCTGTAGAATCCCGAACAATTTTGGAAAAGACTCATGAATTTCAATTCGAAATGCAACATTAACAACTCAGTACCGCACGGCAATCGTAACGCAGACCTAAGCTTCTAGTTTTAAATTTTGTAGAGATGCATTCTCCTGAGATATAGCCTTTAACCAAACATTTCCAAAGGCTTCCACTTGTTTGCTATAGATGTCCAAAAGCGGGAAGTAAAACACCTTCAGACCCGCTATCGGCTTGGCTTTAATGCTCCACTGATGCGACTTTTGTACCCAGCTGAGATCGTCTATCAGATGATCTTAGTATAGGCCTGACTCATAGAGCCAATATGTAATACGTGGCTGTAGAGTGCATTTATTTGCAATAGCTTTCTTACAGCACTATAAATCTATAATGGCTTTGTTAACACATTCAATGATGGACTGTCGGTTTCCAGACCCAATCCTTAGGTTTGTGGGCAAATGTCAAGCTAACGCCGCATAGTTTTGGAGGGTCAAACTGCAGAATTTTTGCGCGGTTGACACTAAGCCCACATCTTTTGGAAACCTTTATGAGAACATTTTGCAAAATATCTCTAAGGGTCTTCAGGTGTTTACCAGAAACAGGCTCGTAAGCGCCCTCATAATAGGCTTAGTTTCAATGTTTTTAAAGTCCCCTTCTAACTCGGGAAATCCTGGCTACCGAGGGCCTATGAAGCGAAGAATGTTCATGGTGTCTAAGGGCGCACGTTCGCCGGGATCATAGACGGCTAAAGCCTCTACATGGAGCGGGGTTTTTTGTAAGCGCATAGTAATTAAAGGATCGTTTTCTCATCCTCTTTATCCCTGCGATTTCTGCTGAAATTCTTTTTATCAGACAGTGCTGATCCGTGAGTTTTTTCGGGTGTATGGCACCAACCGCTGATGATCTGATGATCGATACGTACAGCCAGAGTTGGATAGATTCTGTCAAACGTCACATATTTTTGTTTTCTGTTTACATTTTGAAAGAATGGTCCCATCATATAGGCCCCCATGTAACATTTACTTAAGACCGAGAGGAAATGTCCTTTCAAACACTACTTCAGTACAAAATCGAAAAGTAAATGATGACATTACTTAACTGAACTTTGTATATACGAACTTCTAAAGCAACACGTTTACTGTTGCACCTCCGTTCAACATGTATTTATTTATTGTTACCACCACCCTATATCATCTTCTACACAAATATACAACAACGATAAAGAAAGGTGACGATGTTGTTAACACTGACGAGGTTAAACAACGACTAACTACTGACCGTCTACAACAACACATAAAAAACAAAAAACAAGTCCAAAGCCACCATCGTCGTAGGCATGATTTGAAAAGAGATATACCCAGCCAACTACTCGTTCTAAAAAGTCTCTCAAAGTATCATCATCATCCTGCCGCCATTCTATTAAGGAGAGGACAACTAAACTCGTCAAGTTGCCTTTAAGGCATCGATAGTCGAGAGCAAAAACAAAACAAAACCAAAAAAAAACACAATAATAAAACACAAATCCACTACTATGTACTATGTAGCAGCGGTGTACTACCTTACCGCCCCAGTGGAATGCTTTTAATAAGGAGACGAAGACGACGACGATGCTTTAACATGGTGTTCCAACGTCTTTGTCATCATCGTCGTCGTCTTCGTCGTCGTCGTTTTTGTCGTCATCGTTTTCCTTGTGCCCCGTTTTGCCTGAAGGCCAGACCTACACCAAAGTGGTGATGCTACATACTATACTCGTACACCACGTCTCTGCTGTGCATACTTCTGCATATATTGACAATAATTCTCCTGCTCTCCTAGTTCGTATTATTATTATTATTACTACTATTTCTTTCTTTCCTTTTTTTCTGTAGTTTTTGTATTTTCTCTTGCGCCTTCGTTTAGATTTGCTCTGTTATTTCAATGTCTCATTCGGTGGAAGCGAGCGAATTCTTTTTCCTGTTTTTGTATCTACAAGCATTCTCAGTGTACGAGTATGTATGGGAATGTTTTATATTTAAATGTATGTATATCGTGATTGTTCTTGGGAATAACTCGTCTCTCGTTTGTATAAATCTTACAGCAAGTAGACAGACCCAGCTAAGTGCTTGCTTGCTCTGTATAGCAGCAAATTGGGATACACTGAACGAAAAGTATATCAAGTCTACAAATTAAGGTTTTTTTTGTCTAAAATAGTTATTCGAGTTAAAGTAGCGATACACGGTGTTACTATACATTTTGTTTGTTATCCGATGTATAACGGACTTCAAACTTTGATAACTAGCCCAACTGGTTTTCTGGTTAAAGTTTTACTGGCGTACACTAAGTATAACATTTCCGATACCAGCTTATATTTTCAAAACCGTCACTATAACCAAAAATTAAATTCAAACTCTCTCTCTCTAGTTTCTTTAAACAAATAAATTAGAAAAAAATAACAAAACAATTTCTCTCAGTGTATCGGCGTTCATGGGCATAATTGATGTAGCTATCGTTCCCCATCTACTCTGACGACGAATCTACTCTGGCATCCTTTTGCACCCCCACTCTCAAGAGTGTTCTCCATCACGTCACCCTCCTCCCCCCTCACTTCGGCCGGTTTGTGTTTTTCACCGCACAGACAATTTGTAGCACCCACTGGTAGAACATGCAAGCTGCGGCACCAACCAGGCTTTTACACAAATTCCGATCAGCATCACCATCGCCATGCAGGAGGTCTTCGTTTTCGTTTCTCTTCCCATCTCCCCCTACCAGAACAGGTAGATGCCACCACTACCACCAGTACCACCACCATCACGAACATCACAGAAGCGAGGCAAGAAGGTGAATTGCCTTTTGGTTTCTATGAAATGACCAAGCCATCAAGCATCAACACCACCGACCAACCAAGCAACCAACCAACCAACCAGTTGCTCCAGCAGCGATTGATGTGTGAATTTTTCATCCCGAACAACTCTGTGAGAGAGTCCCTGATTTCTGATTTGTTTTGATCCAGATTTCTGGGCCGACTAAGGCGATTCCCGATAATATCCCTTGATTGGGTGGCATTGTATAATAAATGTAAATCTCCAATGTGTGTGGTGCTTGTCGAGAGTGTGTGCGGTGTGTGTCTGTTGTGATCGAATGGCACGCAGCACTCTTTGAAGTGTAAACCTTATTTTCCGCTTCAATGGGCCAAAGGACCGAGATGTCATAAATCAAGAAAACCACTCACCATCTGGAGAATTGGCAAAAAAGCTAGCGGCGGCGGCGTGATTTAGAAGAACTCGGCGGAAGTGTGAGCATGCCTCCTCATGCGTCTGTCCTTCTCCAGAGGTGGGTGGGTGGTATCATCATCAAGTATCTATGAAAAATAATACAATATTTTGACTTTGTCTCTTTGTCGTTCGCTGTACTAAACTACCAGCGATACATGCCAACAGAATTTCCACATGATTGCATACGAGGGGCGCAATCAGTATTCATGCGATCATCGTAATGATTGTCAATATACTAGGCTGTGGCTGTGGCTGCGATGGTGAAGGTGGTGGTGGTGGTGGTGGTGTGGCAGTCTGTCCCCCGGAAACGGGAAGTGCTCTAGTCTCTGTGTTATCATCGGTTCGAGATGTGGGTGAGGATAAGGACTATTCCTGGAATATAGAGGTATGTAGGTGGGGGTGGCACTCCTCGATTGTTGTTACATGCATAATTAATCATTACGAAGGTGAAATGGTTTTGGTGATTTACCTGGCTGTGACGACAGGAGGTAGTCGAAAGGTTTTCTGTGGTTTTTGGATAACGGGCAATGGTTTCGAAATTGTGTGTTGGTTTGATTAGTCCCATCCGTAGCTTGACCTCTGTCAGTGGCAATGAAGTTAATGGGTTGCGTAATGAGACGTTTTGACGGTGGTTGGGCATATTTTAAAAGTATCTACACTTGGAATGCTGTGACCTCAGAGGTTAGTTAGTGGTGTAGGCGTTCTTTTAATACTTAAAGTTGGTATTAATCTCTAGAAATACATACCTCTCTCTCAGGCTAAGGAAATGCCTAACGAGTTTTAAAGCGGTTTTCAAAATATTCAGAATATTTATGAAGGAAAAATTAGATATTTCGATGTCGCATAAAGGTTGCCATGAAGGTCCATTGTTTACTGTTTAATGCCCTGTCCATAGGACCAATTTTTTATGGCAGGTATACTCTCGAATGTTTGCCACATGCAAATTCTAAGAGAAATTCAAGGTATTATCTGGCGATTGAACTTTAAAACCCTCGCTCTCGCGAGTAAATAAACATTTCAATATTTTTCCAAAGTTGTTGGTTTATTGTAAAAGTAAGCGTTGACTGCAATTTTTCAAAAAAATGTCGGTTGTTTCTGCCCCTATTTTGTTAATAGCTTGACCAATATTGTGCTTAGGTCCCTGAATCGTCTCTGGTTTGTTTGCATACCATCGATGGCACTCTATAAGTAAAAAGCTAATGGCGTCAAATACCAGCTCAAAATAACATGATTCAAAAGGAAAACAATAGATAATTCACCTTTTACAAGACAGGTAACCTGACAGCAACAGACTTGCATTATTTAGACTTACAATATTTCGGGCTAACTGTAGACCAAAAACTTGATTGGAAACTTAATTTAGATAGAACCACTGAAAAGGTGACTAAAGCTACTCTATACTTTTCAAAATAAGTGGGAATGAAAACCAAATGGTATACTGATGGATCAAAAATGTCTGCCACCAGTCAGAATTCTCGCTCCCAACCCGGCTCTAAAAGCTACCCTGTCCTCTGACTTTGAGTCTAAATTTGTTTGGCGTGTCTTTAAACTATCGATAGAGCTAGCTGTATACAATAAAATCACATCAGTCTCAGGACAATTAGGTGTCTCTGATAGTGGAGCTGTTGAGTAGCTTTCCAAATCTGGTGCCCAACCACTTGTATTCAACCCTTCTGAGGTCTGGTCTGAAACGAAAAGGTCTCTTTTACTTGAAGTCACAAACTAGTCTAAGATATGCCAACAAATTCATTTATTTCTTAAAAAACAAAAACGGAGCTAAAATCTTGACGTTCTTTGTATCTGATCATTTCTCTCTCAGGCATCACCTCAAAAAAGTTGGTATTTGTCAAGCGGACAAATGTCGACTAAACCTAGAGGACACTGAGACTGCCAAACATATTTTATGTGAATGTCCCGCCATAGGTCGGACTAGGCTTGAACGATTCCACAAAGGCTTTACCTCATTTTCTGATGTAACCTCCTCCTCAGCTCTAAACAGTCCTAAGCTTCATTTATGAACATAGTTTCAACTAGTAGGCAAATCTACGCAAAATCTTTAAAGTCGTGGTTTATTATAAAAATTTTGAATTACTCTTTATTCAACGTTATTTCTGTCTTCAAGTAGCAAGTTAAAGTGTTCAGCAGTCGTACATCTCTGAGGTATCACCTGCCAAGTTCAGCGCAATGTCTCTCAAACAAATGGCAAGTACATTGCACTACAACACTCCGACTTCCCGTGTGTAAGGAACTCGAAGCCATTTGCGTTTTGCTTTCCAAAATTCAAATTATTTGCTGCTGCCATGCTAATTATCAAAATTCACCGGAAGACCAGAAATTTTAAAGCAATTAGTATTCGTACTTTTCGTTGCGAGTGCTGTTTTCAAATTCACACAACGTGATATCCCCTGGTACTTATCAAAACCCACCGGAAGCAGCGAAATATCCAAGCAATTAGTAATTCGCACTTATTTCTCTTTTTTTTCGCACAAAATCTTTCCTAACCATTAAGCTTGGCTTCGCGTCAGCCCAAACGAAAAGACACATCCAAAAGTAGACAAATAATTAAAGAAGGAGAAACAAAAAAAAAAAAAAAAATACAAAAATTCCCCAAAACCTCGAAACCCAATTAAAGCTACAGCTGCGGATACAATCGACTTTTGTTGTTGTTGCCATTATTTGTTTCCAGCCACGCTCGATGCGGCGGTGTAGTCAACTTTCTGTTGACTTTTCTAAATGCGTATAGAATTCTGCCTTTAGGCCAAAAATTATTATTATTTTTTTTTTTTACCTTCATTTTGGATTTACTACGAGTATTTTGAATTCGAAATGAGAAACGCGCGAGCGCGTGTAGCTTGCGCGATTGGGAGACTTGATTTAGCTGTTTTTTTGGTCAAGCAGTTCGCGCTTCTTTCCGTAGATTTTGGATACGAAACGACGAAATTATTTCCCACATTACCCTGAGGGGGAGGAGACAAGGGTGGGGATTAAAAAGCGTTGAGATGGAGATTACGCAGTCGGATTTCATGGTCACCATCGCTTAATGGGTTGGCACACACATTTATTTTTAATTTTTAATTCATTTCATAGACTGCTGTGCATAGCTATGTAGGTACGTATGACACCACCTGGTGATGAAAAAGAGCTCCCTTTTGTTCTACATCTATGTGTGTAGCTCAAATCAATGTGCAGAATCCGCACGGCTCTCTGGAATTGACAACAATTGGGTATTGATTGTCGTGTAGTACCACCGTATTGTGGTGGTAGCGCCCGGTAGCCAGAGAGAACAATTGGGAAATGCAAATATGAGTGATTTTTATGGATTTTGAATAGTCGTTCAAAGTTTTTTTTTTTTTTCTTTGTTCCTAAGGATTATTGTCATCGATGGTGCTGGTGGTGGTATGCTGGAAAACAATAGAGCGAATCAAGAGCGATCGACACGGTGTGCTATTCAGCTTCAATTGAAAAGACGCTGGAAAGCTTAAAATGCGGATTAGTACGGTTTCCTTACGCATTGTTAGCATCGAATTGGAATTGATTCGAGGGTTATGGGCATTTTTTATTGAGCGACTTAAGGAATATGATAATATAAAAAAAAGAGAAAAAATCAGAATCATTTTTATGGGTAATCTTCAGTTTTTATTGTTAGTCAGCTTCCTAAGTATAGACAAGTTGTTGTGATGGTTTTATTGACTGCTCGGGGGAATATTAAAGAGCCACGCTCTTTGGAGCTAAAGGGTATCCAGAGAATGGCATATTTATACGCAGTAGGTAGAGAGGAGATTTCATAATCTTTATGGTGTTAGTGATTATTATTTAAAGGGGAATTTCCCCACATTGTTATGAATCGTGTTTGTTGTCATGGACCGGCCGGATTTATTAATTTTATCGCACAGCTTATGGAGAACTGTAGTTCTATTGTCGAATTCGAAAGGCGGACTTTCGGTCTCAAAACAATTATCATCTCGCGGAGGTTTGTCACATACTCACGGGAGGTAGGAATTTAGCCAACAAGTCTTTTTGTTGAGATTTTTAACTACTTGACTTTGCTTGAGAAGAAGATAGGTTAGTAGGTAAGGAGTGTAGGGTAACGACCGTGAGGGTAACAAACCTAAACCATCTCTTTCACGCAAGGAAATACTTTAGGTAGGATTCTAAGTATACTTCGAGCTATACCCTGACATTCGCAGAGTGCATAGATATGTGATGTCCTCTGAGAAGTGAAAGACACTCTAGTACCTGCATGTATCCGTATTTGACAATCCTAATATCATCGCATTCCTCCTCAGAAGGCAATAGCTAGAGAGACTGCCTACCACAATATTTGACCGCAACCTCCTTCGTTTCAGTATTTACACAGATTTTCTCCGACTTAACCTAGGCTACAAAGCCTTATACAACCTAATTCCTCCTAAGTTGGATCATTTCAGGTCATCCATATTGATCAGCCATCATCTCGAGAATAATCCTCTTAGCCACACGCAGATTGGTGGTTTTACTTCTAAGACTCTATGGCTTCCCTGGAACTCTCAGGGCTAATTGCAGGCCCTAACCCTAACTGGTTTTGGCACTATCCCTGTATATTGCAATCTCGCAGAGAAAAAGGATTTTCCACTGCCCATTCTCCCTTTTGAAATATTTTACTTCGTACAGTGTGTCGAAGTCGAGGGCACCGAGGATATTATCAGATTTATCAGGGATCTCTTGAAACCCTAACAATGTCCCATATTTTTGGACCTAAAAACCCATACCCTGCAGTTGATGCAGTTGAACATTTTTTTAATTCGAGAAGTTTGCTCAATCTTGCAGACTTTACATTGAGGACAGGGAGCCACTTCGTGAGGTCAAGTATTATATCAATTTCTGAATAAACCCTGCATTTGTAACCTTAATATACTTATACCTCTTTACTTCAAATACTGTTTAGTCTGTACCAGTCTCTCTCTAAGTCTTCTACGGACTTTTCGAAATGTCAACCTTGAGACTCAGAAATTCTTTGGGAATACATAAAAAAAAGCAAAAGCAAGAAAACTCTCTTGCTTCGAGTTAACTCCTCCACTTAGGCGCACCATTTCTAAACGTGGTTTCTTTATGCCCTTTTCCTTATCAAGCATGTAAGGCCTACTACTACTCCCAGCTTTCAGTCGTTCGCATTTATTTTAAGTTTATGATTAAAGGTTACGGTCAGATGTCATCGCAATTAACACATAAAAACAATATGTCATCTCTCCAAGTTAGTTAAGCCCACATCACATTGCCCATATTTGGTACCGCTTTATCCATTTGTTCCCCGAAACTGAACAACAAATTAAAAACAATTAGTCACAACACGGTGGGGTACATTCAGTGGAATGGGATCTAAAAAAGTTTGTGAATAGATGTAGATTTTCTAAAAGTCTTTTGTTCCAGAGAGCTAGCTTTAAACCAGGAGGCGTTTGATACTCTTTTTCAAAAGAAAATTTATTTATACCGAGTTGTGGAACTAAGCTACGTAGAATAATTTTCTACTTCCCGTATTTTTTAGCTCTTCGCAGACCTGACATAGTGGACAGTGTCCCGTTTGGTAAATCATTAAGGTCCGAGTAATTTGTTGGCCTTACTTTTGATTAGGTTAATAAACTCTTTCGCTTGCCTTGGGTTCTTCAGGTTGACCTAGTGTTTGGTGCGGCAGTCGATCTCCCATTGTGTTAAGAGTTAAGACTTCACCCCAAAACAAGGTTTGCTGTCAACGAATTGACGTCTCTTCTCGCCTGAAGGGACCTACGGGTTTTGTATGCTTCTGATCAATTGTTTCTATGCAAAGGATGCAATAACATGAACTTCTGTTTGAAGCTGACTTTTCTGGCGATGTCGCGCATTAGGAGTTGGAAATTGAAGTTTCCAATTGGAAACATCTGTGTGCCAGATTTCAGAATTTGCAAAGACTCGTAAATTCATATTCGTGGAAGCCCCCTCTAACACCCTTCAACTCTTGAAGTATGTACATATGTGGGAGTATAAGGGATTTTGAAATTGGGTCGTTTTTCGAACTGGCAGATGTACCGACGTGTGGTTAGGCACTGCCTCTTGCGATAAAGACATGAACATTGCCCTAATCGTCATTTAGATAGCCTTGTCCAAATAAACAATTTGTTGAGGGTTAGTCCAATGTACTCATATACCTGTTTAAGCAAGGTATTTGCTCGAAAAGTTGGTAGTGACGGACTTGTAATTACAAGCGAATTTTTCAGAAACGCCGAGAGTCTGTCGAAATCAAGTATAATTTTTGAAAAATTCTGCTTGTTATTAATGCCAAAACTCCTAATAGCAAGGACATTGAGGAATTGACCAAGCAATGGCTAAGGGTCATTCTTGAAAGTAAGATTATGACTTCCTCATTTGAACCTGTCTGTGACCGCAGTCGATCTATAGAGATCAGGCTACATCGTCATTGGTCATGCTGATATTTATTAGTAGTTAGCACGACCATTTCTAGAGTTATACGCACTTTTTAGAATGGGGCACCTTCTTTTCTGGAATCCTCATCATTAGGTTGGGACATTATACGTCTCTTAAACTAAATACATCTTTTCAAGTCGCAATGTCAACTATGAATGGTTTTCAAAAATAACTACAACTCTACAATAATTCCCGCTCGCAGTTACAAGTTTACAAGTACAACACTTGTAGTTTTATAAAATGGCGTCCAGTCTATGCCCAAGACAACTGCCAGCTTTCAGAACTCTTGCTTTAAACAGTAAAACGACTGATTTTTCTATGACTCACTAGTCAGTCATTTCTTGTAGAGCTCCTTGCCTAAGTTCTCTTCTCTTCTCTTTTATAAAAAGGGTGTGCTTTAGAGCGCACGTTTGGCCTTACACTACGTTTTCGTTTGCTTTTTAATGAGCTACAGGTAAAAAGGAGGGCGGCTCATTTAAATGTCATGTTTTGTCAGTACAGACTGTCGGTCATGAAATTCGGTCGAAATTCTTGGAAATCCGTCTAGGATATAACCTGAACTCTTTTTTTTCGTTGTTTTATTTATTCAAATACCATTGAATGTAGAATAGAACTCAAAATCTGCATAAAAGTTCTTCTAAAAAAGCAAAAACCACCACAGAATGAGTAGGAGCACTTGAAGTGATGTAAAATAACAATGCGTCGGTACAAGAGTTACTTTCTTGGTCACCACTATACAGTGGTTTTCTTTTCTTTTTAATTCTCATTCGGCGCGTGGGTTACTTTCTGTGTTGTATATGTATCTTTAAGCTTTTCTAGAGTAGGCAAGCGAAGAATTATCTAATTGAAAAAAACAATTGAATACGTAGGTATGCCGTAGCGTGGGTGAGCTTAAAATTGACCTACGATCGAAAAGATTCAATGCGGCTGTGCTGAGATTTCATGTTGTAGGTTGTAGGCTACATCTACCCAAAGCAAAACAAAACCAAAAATAAATAAATAAATAAAACAAAAGAAAACAACAAAAAATTACCTCTTTCAATAGCGTATTACGTGAAATTTTCTCAATTAACATAGGGACAAGATAAAAATCTTCAAAAATTTAACTTTCAACAATAAATCTTACAAAAATCACCACACATTATTAAAAAAAATAAAAAATCAGAAAAATTATTTTCACTTCATTTTACTACAATGTTGGTGTTTGTTTTGTGTTTTTTTTTTTTCGTTTGTAAATTTCACCAGTAAATTTCTCTCAGTGTTGTTCACTTTTCTTTTTTGACTTGCTTCGAGAGATAACCTGCAAAAAAGAGTAGAAAAGAAAAGTAAATATTTTCCCGTTTATCATCTACGAATCGGAAAAGTGAATTCCCCTCACATGCAAGGATATGCATGCAGTACAGGCCATAGTTGTTGAAGGAGATATTCCCTACAAACTTTGCGCGCTACTTCCAACCCCAATATCAACCAAACATGCCAAGAAACTTATCTTCGAGTGCACTCCACAGTTGCTGTCTGTTATCTGTGGGTCGTTTTTTTGTTTTTTTTTTTGTCGTTTATTCGTCTTCTGCATTTGAAATCCTGGCTGTCCAGTCAGCTTGAAATAATGTAAAACTTTTAGCGCACTGTTAGATTGAGGAGCAGCACAATATGCTTAAGGCAAAGCCGCCCCAGAGACCTTTTTGTGCCGCCCTGGCACCACTGACACCCCTGCCAGATTGAGATGGCTCTGTGATAAGAAAAGAAAAACTTTTTTGCTCTCTTCTTAGGGAGGAGGACACCCTCTGCTGCATGCGTGCAAGTGTTTGTGAGTGTTTTGCTTGAGAGAAGTTTTTCTTTTCAAGTTTTTCACTCGTACTCGGAGAAGAGAAGTTCATCGTTATCGTTTTCGTTTTCGTTGTTGTTTCGCGCTAACAAAGCCGATACAAGAGAGCAGCAGCAAACAAAAAAAAAATAATAAAGAAAAGGATCCAACGCATAATTTAGTATACATCGCTGAGTAGTTAAAGAGTTTCTCAAAATGAAAGGAGTTTCGCAAGAATAAGAAGGATGGGCTGAAAATTAGCACATTGTGCATTTGATTTGGACGCGTTTGTGTGGGTGTGGGTGTGTCTGTGGGAATCTCGAGGACAAGGTTAGGTTGGAAAGGATGTGTGATGGTTCAACGCATTATTTCCATTCGGGAGTTACTTAAATTCAACGTTGATCCTTTGATGGGGATGGTGAGCCATCTCACGAGTTGGTGGCACTTGGTTGAGTTTTCTGCCAAGGCTGGGTCTGGAAATACTTGGAACTGAGGGAACAGAGACGTCGTTTCTACAGAACGAGGAAGTGATACATATATTTAAGTAGTCTAACCTCTTCTTTCGCATCGTTTTCGTGACTCTTGCAATGGGCCGCAATATCTTCCCCAGATGGGAAGATGCTTCTACAGAGACAGGAATTGACTGTGGAATCAGACTCTATAAGCATTTAAAATTCTTCAGACCTCCTGATATTGCCAGTGTATTCCAGGCAGAGTTATTGGTCATCCGACACGTCGCCAATTCCATTGATAATCACACCGGTGTTGACTTGGTTTTTGCTTCGGTTAACTCATTCACCAATCTAGTAACTCTAGATAGATAGATAGATTCTCTAGATAGCGTCTCCAGATTTCCAGTTCAAAGTCCCCTTAACTGGGTTCCAGGGCAAAGCGATATTGTTAAGAACAAAGAAGCTAATGAAATGGTACAAGCGATAGAATTCTTGACCAGAAGTAGCTATCATCAGTTTATGTTGTCCGCTTTGAAAGCTCCTTCAAAAATACATGATTTGACAGTCGGCATAGGCTACAATTCATTATTCCTTTTCATAAGAATCATTTGTGGAATAAAGTAGGGGCAATAGTATACTCTCCTGTGGTATTCCTAAAGTGTTTGCCCTCTTCACATAGTCGAGTTGACGCTTCTGCTACTACGCATCTTGCCTCTCGAGGTTAAGTCAGTTACATTTGAGTTTAACTTGTGCCAACGGAGTCAATTTTGTGGCTTTAACTGAAGCCATAGATCAAAGCTTAGACCGTGTGAAATTCGCATATCTCCATACAAAAAAAAATAAACATCTCACCAAACAAAAGGGTTAGGAAATGCTAAAACCTCTTTTTCGCATCCATCGGTCTAACCAAAACAATTTCGAAACAAAAGACGACGACTTCCCATTTTCCAATGCGATGTGGTGTGAGAGTTGTTGAAAACAAAATAAAAACCACAAACGCTATACCGAAAATTAACCACATTTCCCACTGGCGACACGAGAAAGATTTAGTAAAGACGAACAATTAAGTGTGTGAACTTTGTGTGAGGAGAAATGGGTGTTGATGGGCTTGGGATACAAATTTTCGGACAAACCATTTTGGGTAACGAACTAGTGTTGCCATTCATTTGTTGCGTCATATCGAAGTGATTGGCGCACCGATGATTACCAGAGTTGCATAAGAGATTGGACTGTAATCATCGTCATGGCGTGGTTTCTTAGTTTCTTTTTTGCGAAAACAATTTAACATTACTTTGAGAGCACGATAGTCATTGCTGGAGATTCTGACTTGAGTGGGCAACTTTCACTAAAACTGGGTGGCTAGGGAGATTTCGAATAGGTACATTCATATGTAGATTTGGCATAGACTACTAGGTATGGTTGCTAGACACAGATACAAGGAATTCGCATTTTCAATAGCTTGGGCTCGTGCATCCCGCATACCTTGTCTTCTTTGGCATTCCATGAGCTGACACACAGTTTTGTTTCTAATTGGGGTGATGGTCTTTAAAACAGCCTCAAGATGCACCCCAGCTTCATAGATATCTTTTGTGCTATCCCCTTAGAAGATTGTCTAGATTTCAGTTGAAATCAAGCCTACAGTATGTCTGAAGCTTAGAATTGTTTGAGCTGGAAAATTCCTAAGCAGCCTTATTGCCACGGAGACCCGAAACCCAAGTTAATAAAATAAATACTTGGCGCAACAGGATGTGAGTGAAGGCCTAGTTTCTCGCAACCATTCGTGTTGTGAGTGTTATATTCTTTACACGAATGGAAGGAGCCTACTGTTTAATGTCGTATCCGAAGGGCAATTTGTTATTTGAGGAGCTTTTTCAAGACAGTTGTACTCTTGGATGTTTGTCAGACGCCCGCGAGAAGTGGGGCCGTGAAAAACATTTAGGTGTTCCGACTGGGATTCAAACCTTGAAACGCACTAACCACTGAGCCACTGTGACTTTTTTGTGGATATTAGGAGGACGTGGGACCACTTAGAGCTGCTTGGCTATCCGACAAAACTGTTACATGTGATCTGCGAAGGTTTCTTCCGACACACTTTCTGGCCTCTGGAAGATAGAAATAGATTTTCCAAATGACACGCAGAGGTCATCTGCAGTTTGGACTCCTATCCTATTCGACATTTCTGAACCTGCAGTGTGCCATTCGACTTGAGCTATCATTCAGCGATTGTCCCAATAACGATTTGGAATAACAACCTTAAAAATACTCGAATACTCGAATTGTAGAACAAAATGAGCACATTGATGTTATTTGTATAAAATTTCCCGTCACCAGCTCACAATCAAGACAAATTGCACAATCCATGTAAATTTATAAACCCAGTTATAAACAGATCTTCAAATAAACATAAACACCATGTGGTTGGACTGAATGCTTTATGGCTTTGGCCAATTCCAACCTCCTCATTTTTTAGTGATTTCAAGAACTACACACTCGTTTTTATTGCGCAATCTGCGTTCGGTTTGATTTATGACCCAATGCCCGCTTCAAAGCAAGTTTTGTTCGAAACACACAAAACCTACTGCCAAGCAACGAGCAAAAAAAAAAACTTTATTGATTGCAGACACTTAATAACGCCCCATCTTACGTTGAAACATTTATTTCGTATAATTGAGCAATTTCCAGAAATCTGTAATTATTTGGAAAATCTTTCACATAAAGGTCACTTGAAACCACATTCAAACACTGCCTACCAGTCATTCGATACCATAATCAGCTTTCGACATTCCCTCCATGCCACAGTGGAGCTCTGTAAATCTATACACCCGGTCGGTGTAACATTAAGTTTCACATGCACCACGCATTGTGCAGTAATTAAAGGAAGCAAAGCAAAGAAAAACAACAAGTAAGTCGATCGATAGTGCTAATAATAATTAATAATCAACACGAACTCAACATCGGTGAATTAGGTTTCAGAAAAAATGCAGTTAAGCTACAAAAACTACTCTGAAACTCGACACCGCTCAAAGAGAAATATAATCTCATTAATAATATTCTCTTATGCCGAAGTGTATATGCTTCAATAACAACAACAAAAACAAATTTTAAAGCAAAAAACATGATGAAAGGTTCTTTCGCTCGTTTTGCCACAATTGACTCTGATGACTCTTGAGCACACACACCACACACCACGCACACACTGACACATCACACACAAACTGAGCGCATTTCGCGCGAGCCGACCCCCGTATAAATCCAATCAGTTCAACCAACCAACCGACCGATCGACCGACCGACATGACGGTCTTCTTTAAGTTAAAGTGCAACATGCGCTTGTCAAGGTGCCTGGTTGGTACTTAGTGCTGGTGCTGGTGAAAGTACGTAAAGTGTATTCAAAGTAGATACATCAAGTGCAAGATATCGTGAAGACGAATACTTTCGAAGGATAAATAGAAACCTTACCAAGGCCCAACTATGATGGAACATGGCACCTCCGTATGGCGACTTTGGAAACTTTTTCACTGATACATATTCGGATATTAACAGGCAACCGGGCGAACACTCCACTCCTCCTTGCTGCGAGCTCACTTTAAGCAATCAACATGGAAATTAAAAATAAAAAAATAAAACTTCAAAAAAATATAGTCGGAGCGAGGACAAAAGGACAAGTGAAAACCTTTTGTTTTCGTTAGCCGGTTACCAAGGACGACGATGGCTACGACTACGTTCTATACACTAAGCACCTGGGGAAGGGTTGCCACTAGTGATGCCATTCAGTGTGAATATTTGAAATACTGTGAGCAGTTGGTTGTTTTGCTGTTACTTTCAATTCTATCGTAATCCTGATCGTGTACCAAACAATTTCGTAGTTTTTTTGTGAAAGGGAGTACTCACGAGAAATGTCGCCATGTTAGTTCAAGAAATTTCTTCAGACTGATTCATGACAACTGTCAAATGACTTTACGTCATTTTTTTCTTGACGTGTGTGGTTGAGTCCTATACTTTAAAGGTTTGACGTTTAAATAGGAGCAACTTTCGTTGTCTCTGACAGAATTTTTCCGCACTCGGTGAAATTTCACAAACTACGAACAGATGGTTTCAAAATTTTAGAACATTTTAAAGTTAAAGTCGATTTAGGCCGTATGTACTGTCTAAAGAACAGTGGCTTACTTCAGATAGTACTACGCCAAAACTTCGATATTTCGAGCTCAAAATCAATTTATCCTCAGCCTTCTGAGTAGTCTAACTTAAGTTCAAGTTAAAAAAACGTAAGCTCGTTACAAAAATAGGGCTAGACTTACTATACTAACTCTAGCCCCATGATAAACTCTTAACCCTACCCTACCAAGAGTACTAACATAAGTAGTATTTCAGCTGAAACTTTCCTGATAAATGTAAGCAAGTTTCGCCAATGGAAAGACCTATTTGATACCCACCCACATCCTAAGTGTGGTGTTGAAGAACGACTAATAGTTTCTATTCAGCGTATTGGGTATACTGTAATTAAATTTCACATTTTCGAATCGTTGACTAGATAGAATCATGTCCACTTACTCTTAGAAAAAATGTGTCGGTTTTTTTGTAAAGGATATTTGAGGCACCACGACCTGTGTGGATTGGTCTACTAGCTGTAAGCAAATTCGAATGAACGAATGAAGGTTAGGATTGGTTAAGCTGAGGAGGAGGTGAAATCAGATGGCGAGTTTTAGTCTAGTCCAAGCAATGGCGAGGTATTCACATAAAACATGTTCACCAGTTGCAGTGTCCTCTAGGCATAATCGGTACCTGTCTGAGATGATATTTGAGAGAGCAATGACCATACCCCTCTTTTGAAAAGTTTGAATTTTTGCCAGAAGGTTTGAATCACCTTATAAACGGTTCTGGGATGAGATTTGCAATTACGTTGGTGGTCTAGTGTTACTCCGAGATATTTTGTTACGGGTTAGTGTCTGGTATGATGGCTGTTTCACTTCGATTAACTTTTAGCCCTTCTTACGGGCACAAGTCATTCATTTTGTTAAGTTAGATATCTAAGCTTGGCAGAGAGCATATCCATCTGGTTGTCTATGAGTCAATACCTTTGCTACGGAATTATTGAGAAAGGCACGAAGGATGATTTATCCCTGTGATAGAAACTAGTGGTAAGGCAAGGCCTAATGACCTGAAACTTTTGGTTCCGAGATCTGCTTCAGTTATGAAATTTACATAAACTTTCCTTCAAGCTATTGGGATGTAGCTAATTTTACTCCTGGATAGGCTTTAGGAATTCACTAAAATTGTCCATTCCCTGATGTCTGTTTTCAGTAGAAATCCCACCGTTTCTGTCATCTGGTTTTGAAGAAGACCAATTCCAAAGGTTAGGTTAGTCCCCGACAGGCAATTTTGGCATTCATTTATATGTCTACTTACAAACAATTTTCTGAGTGTAAGGCTAACGTTTACCAATTGCAGTTTAGTGTATTATATTGCCTAAGGCTTTGACTTGACTTAAAGAGACACATGTCGTACTTAGTCTTTACTGCTTTGCTGAATTAGCTTGAATTCTTTTTTAAGCATCTATAGTCCTGGTTAAAAGACCAATGCCCTACATATCAGAACAACTTCCACTTCATCAGTTTAAGTGGAGGTTGATGTCGAGCAGTGAGATTTCTGTTCAGCATTCTATTTTACTGTCCAGCAGAAAGGACAAAAGGGAACTTGAACCCTTTATTCATTTTTAATTTCGCCCAGTAGACTGCATCTGGATACTGTAGAAAGCCACTAATAATGTAAATCTAAACCTTGTTATAGTTTCATTTATACCATTGTCAGGCAGGCGTCTGATATCACCAACCATTCGAAGGAAGGATTTGCTACATTATACAATGGTTTTAAATAAAGCAATACTTCCTGAAGTGAATGTGTGATTTTCGGTTTTTACCTCTCAGCTTCAATGCACTAATGAAAAACATGTAATGGACTCTAAGTCCTGTGTGTGCGTTGTGCGTTAAGTCCGCATCATTCGGGCAGTTTCGCAACGCATTCATTTCGAATGGTGGGTGAATGCAGTCTTATGGAAAGTAATGTTAAATACACTCTGATCCTATCTGCACTATGTTTGATTTTG
Organism: Xylota segnis; assembly: GCA_963583995.1. NCBI lineage: Eukaryota > Metazoa > Arthropoda > Insecta > Diptera > Syrphidae > Xylota > Xylota segnis. The sequence continues at coordinate 60,123,006 of OY757237.1, forward strand.
GCCCGGATGATGCATTTTCGAGCCACTTCCCCAACCTCTACATTCGAGAAGATTAAGCCCCGGTGCGTGCGGATTCTCCCGCCCATGGCTGATATTTGTTCAACTGCATCGTAAAACGCACTATACGCACTAGTGAAATAGCAGACAGAAAGGTACAGTTGGCCAACACCCGCAATCCATTTTTGGATTCACAAATTCCCCTACTAGTGGCAACACTTGTTCATTATCAAGTTTCCAAAGCAATACGAAACCCACATCGAAGGTCCTTTCCTTTCATAGTTATCGATTAGCCGCACGAACATCGATTTCGGAGTATACCACTGTAGCGTGCCATACTGCACTTGATCCTTAACTCAACATAAATATTCAATTAGAATCGATTTTTGCTTTACTTTTTCATCCATTTTGGGTTTACTTACATTTTCGCCCTTCAAGTCGGAGTGCTTTTGAGAGCTAAGAAGGTACGTACGTCCGAAGAATAAAAAATTCTGTTGGCTGTTATGATATTCTCATATTTTTCATAAGGACGAAGCAGTAGTGCACTAGAAGTGCAGAAAATTGCATTAAAATCCTTCTCATTGATTTCGAATGAAAAAATTTCGAATAAAAAATTTAAATGCTCTTTCTGACGCTAGCTAGACTACTGATGCGCTTCTGCTCTTCTCCAGTTCAACAAAAACAACAAAAGGGAACAACGAATGAATGGAGCTGAGATTCTTTTCACGACAGTCGTCCTTTGTTTGTTTGCATTATAATAGACCACCAACGATTTAAGGAGAAGAAAAAAATTAATTACAACTCAGGTGTCAAAAGGATCACGAGGTGTTTAGACATGATTTTTGTTGTTTTTTTTTATATCTTTTTCGCCAGGATATGTGTGTCAACAGCACTTAAAATGATGATACATCCACTCAGCTAGGGTTCCTCCTTCTCTTGCTCTTTCATTTTTTTTTTTAATAATTTTATGTTTTGTTACAAAAAGTGCATCACGTCGGGTGTGCACTAATGAGAATGTGACAATTTTTGTGTGTCCTTTTTCACATCCACTTCAGCTATTCACTGGCACCCTCTCTCATGCTCTTGTGTAGAGAATGATGATGAGGATGGCATGGTGTTTGCCAGCAAATAATAATACAAAAAAAAAGAATGGAATAAAATGTATACGCACGTACATATACTTTCATTAGCTACTCTTGTGTGCACCGAGGCAGGATATACTGCTGCCACCACCAAGTGTATGGTGTCTTTCTTAAGCCCAACAACACCCCCTGTGTACCACTTGCAGTTGTTTTCCGCTCAGCAATCAGCAATGTATTCTGAAGTGAATTTAAGAGGCAATTAGACTGAAGTAGGATCATGGTGATAAATATTTCCACTAAATACATGAGACACATGAAAAATGTACGCAAATCCTTAAAAATATTTCCAAACAAACAGCAAGCAGGATTGTGCTAGATTTTGAATGAAGGACGAGGAGACTGTTGTTTGAACATAAGCGCAGATATGGTAGGGGATGCCCTAGATTGAGCATGGGCTGCTGTATCTGTATGTGGGGATAGCATTTTCTTCTGACTGCCATTTCAAGGACATCTACAGCCAGCGTATTCACTGCATATAGTGTCTGTTTGGAAAAGTTGACAATGCTGCATGTGGTGGAAAGATAGGATATGTTTATTTTGAACGATGATTTACAATAGGTTTGTTATCGCGTATTTTGCGATACAGAACATTTAATGAGCAACTTTTGTTCATTTGTTAGAGGACTCTTGTGCAAAGTGGTGTCGGGCTGTTCTTTCGGAATATTTCCACAGTTTGGGAAAGTAAATGCCCTGCGGAAATAGAACTGGTATTCTTGTTGTGAATTTGCAGTATTTTTGCCTTACAAGTCTGACCATTCCTGGATACTTGAATAAATTGGATGCGGCCTTCTCAGAGACGAAACTACTTTTCAGTCGGCAAGACTTGACAGGAGTCAACGTTAGAAGTTTTCTGCTGGCTAATCTGAAGAGGTGAAGGAAGAAGTCATACTATCGTTATTTCTACGTCAAACCCTTGATGTATGCATAGCTTTTTTCGTAGTCTGACGACCAATGTTTTCGTCTATGCAGGGTGCACAAAATGCTCTCTCACTTTCTCCCTAAATGTGATCATAAATGGAGACACAGGGTCAAATGTCAAAAGACCTTCAAGGAACCTTCAAGACTAAAATAGAAGGTTCCTTACGTAGACTGCTCTAAACTAAATGAAACTAGTGTTGTATTCGCAGGGAAAGTGAACGATCTTGATCTAGTTTAGGAACATTTCAAATCGAGTCAAAAACACTGCCGCAGCGCTCTATTCCCGTAAGACAGTAATTTGAAAGCACTGACACTTGATAGTTCGTTAAACTTTCAGGCTATTTCGCATGTTTCGTCCGGTTTCGTTAGACCTCAGACTTCCCTGGCAAAGCATAGCAATTACCAGCCCAGACAAACCGAACACTTAGATAAGACAGACCATTCATTGTAACCTGCACTGTTCTTGACAGATATTCTCCTTGAGAACTTCCAGTGTCTGTGGTTTTTTCTCATAGGCCCTTGACTTAGAAATAAAACCAAAGAAAGAAGTCTGGAGCTGTTAAATCGGGCGATCTTGTCACCAGTCCAAATCGCAAAACGAAACATTAGACGATGTAGAAGTGTATTTTTTAAAATGTGTGTCCCTCTAGTCCCAATTCATTAATAAAAACTCGTTGATCATGGTTCTATATCGCTCACTAGTCACAATGACGGTCTTACTCTGGGAAATCTTCAAAAATGAGGCCCAATAACATTTCCGCCTTAAATGGCGCCCCACACAGTGACTTTGAGTGAATGCGTGGGTTTTCAGTATCCCCGAAGTAGCTGAACTTCATCGCTCGATGAAATTCGGGAGACCGTGAGCGTAGTTGGCGGTTTAGAGGCAGTTGGTGATAGACAGTTTGAACTTTGAAAGCCGCATCTCGTCGTCTGGTCGATCTGTGAGACTTTTAGCCACAGTGGCGATATTTTAGTCAGAACGAGCAATTACAAGGCCTTCTAGCATGTAGATCCAGTCTCTTCGAATCAAACGGCTAAACACGTTAGTGTTGCGACCAGTTCGGGCCAGCATCGTACGGGCCGGAATTTACGTTGGGGCAAAATCACTGATAGAGTACTTCCCAATCTTGAGGAGTATAGTGTTCCATGGCTTGTCTGCAAAAGTCAAAAGTCCATCCAATATATTGATACATTTTGAACCACCGTATACAATTTTAACTTGTATCTTTTTTAAGAGCATTTGCGAACAACAGAAACTCCGTTCTGATTCTGATAAACAAAAGAAAAATCAAAACAAAACACAAAAACAGACGGGGTTCCACAAGGTTCCATTCTACCGCCTGTATTTGTCATCCAATCGGTGTAACAATCGATGGCTAACGACTTGTGACTCCGGAACGTTACAACCACTACCAATTCCGATAATTCACAGAAAAGATGCCGATTCTCCTGGGAAACCCCGTGACCTGGAATTCGCACGTCATTAGCGCGCTAACAGTTCGTGCAAAATTAGCAGCTGATTTAATTTTAAATCACCAACCTCTCTAAGCCGCTTATTTAAGTGTCAAACTTGAAACACTATCGATTATAGCACAAAAAAAGAAACCGCATTTCGATAAACAACAGACAAAAACAAAAAACAAAACACAATAATTTACGAATGTACATAAGAAAAGATTTCCATGAATAATAATTAAATCGTCCGCAATTCAAATGTATCTCTGCGCTGACTGGCTAGCTGGCTGGCTCTCTGCAACCTGCAATTAATATTCATAAATAAGTCGGACGTGTATCTCATTATCACATATATCTTAATTTTATGGACGACCGAAAAACTACAAACAAAATCCAAATTAAATTGAGAGCAAAATTTAAATAAATTACTGTAAGCACGTAATCCGCGATAACAAATAGCAGATCACGTCTGTTGAAAACATGGGAACGAGTTGATGTTGTTTTTATTTTCTTAAATTAATTTTTGGGGTCATTCCACCAGGCGGCAAGGGGGGTAGGTAGGGAATTATTACTTGGGTTTTTTATAAATCATTCAGCACTGTGCTGTTCGTGTTGTGTGCTATTTTATTATTTTTAATTAGGAAAAGCGAGACGTCACGCAGCCCTCACATAAAAAAAAATGTGTACTCCTGGCAAGGACATTATCCAAGCACCTTTCATGCCATTTGTTTTCATTAAAAAAAAAAAAAAATCACGAAACAGAAAACACAACAAGAAGAGCCTTGGCACACCACAGGTTGTTTTACTTCCTCCTAATCACAAGAGACAATTAAATTAATTCAAAAATCAGAAAATCAGTTTTTTTTTGTATTTTTTCTTTGTTTCACAACAACGGATTCATCACCTTTGAAAGGTCATTAGTAAGAGTTTTGTTTTTTTTTTTCTTCTCTTTGAATACATTCCTTTGTGTATACAGAGAATATGGCCAAAGTTAAATATAAAAAGGAAAACAATTTCAATTGAAAGGGCCAAACACGAAACGCGAAGGCTAAGGCGCAAACGACAATCATCATCATTTGTCAACTGATCATTTGTTAATTTAACTTGCGAGATACAGGCCGTCAGACAGACAGACAGACAGAGGCTTTTGTGTTAACCTTGGAAGGAAGATGTCATTTGTCATGTGCGCGCGACGAAGACGTGCAATTTTTGAAAATTTGTTTTAATTTTTCTTTCTGTCATTCGCCGCTTGGTATGTACATTGTACTTTGGATTCCCTGCAACCTCTCTGTCGTTCTGACGAATGAATGGATGTGAAAAAAGGAGGCGTGACAGTTTTGCGCTAAAAGAATTAAACTGGGTCATTCATCCATATGGCTGTGTGACTTAAATGATTGATTGTTTGTTTTTTTTCATTGTTAGTTTATGCCATGAGATTTTTTTCTTTTTTTTTGACACAATTGAAGCTCTGCACGAGCCGATGACTTAATAAAAAGGAATCTTCATAAACTCTCGAGGTTAACGGAGGCTGAGAATCCCAAGGTCTGTGAGCCGCTTACGTCGTACCAACGGAAAGCAGAACATAAAACAACGACTTGAGGTGGGTCTTTGTAACCCTTCCTCGCCACAAAAATAATCTAGTTGGACCCCAAACATTGTGTGTGTAAATTCATCCTTCAACCCGTTAAGAGGCATAGGGCCCCCCCCAACTCGTTCCTAAAGAATGCAATTTCTCCTCGATTGTTCGGCGCGTTTGCCTGCAATGCCCTGCCTGTGTAGGTCCTTGTAAAAGTTGTTCATTGGAGACACGATTCTACCAGAAAAGCGTCAATTCGAGACTTGCAGCTTGCATGAAGTCCATCTTTCAAGTATTGTATCCATAAAGTAGCAACATAGCAGTTACGCAACATAATTTCTCCAGATTTTGGATAGCATTCCGAACTTAGTTCGAACAAGTTCGGTGCCACCACAGTTAGCCGAGAGCATACATACTTCCTAGGTATAGTAAAGTGTCAACTTTCTCGACTATCTGTCAAGCAATGTTAAGTTCAACCCGAAGTGGTGAGGGCTTTTGTTGGCCACTTTATTGTTTGCTTCGGCTTCTACATTATGAGCCTTCAAAGGACGGTTGTCATAGTCTAACGAAGTACATCGCTGATAACCATCAGCAACAATAGTGGGGATAGTGTGCACCCTTGATATACTTCACTTTGGACCACAGAGTGCTCCAACACAGTGCAGTTATGCAAGACGTGACACTTACTGCCTTCGAATGAAGCCTTGACCGAAAGTATAATTTTTCCTGTGATGCCTCTCCTGTGCAAGCCCAACCAAATAGCATCTCGAGTGAAGCTGTGGAAACCGTGTAGTAGTGTGGCACTGAATCTTGACTAGAGAGGGTTGAAGTCATTCAGTGCGGTTATGGCCAACGTTCCTACATCTACCTTCTGTCCAACGAAATGACGAAAAACCCATTACGTTCATTCGATCTATATCTCCTAGCATACAGTCCAGATCGATATCGCTGATCACTTCTTAGAGGAGTTCGCTGTGAAAACTCCTTCTTCAAAGTCTGTGGTCAGTAATCTTCGGTTTTAAGATGGCAGACCTTTCTACTCTGCGACGTTTAGATCCCCTCAAGTCAAGACATATCATTTTCTGGCTCACAGAATCGTATTTCGAATCCTAACCATTGCACATACCCATTGAGCAACGTGTTGGTTACTATTTTCCGTCCGTCATTTTACCTATAATTGGTAATCCATTATCTCCACAGAATCTGCCCAACCACTGTCCTACATCCTAACTGAGTCAGCACCAAATTGTATTATAATCTCCGAGGCGTCTCATTCCAGTCAGATGCATACAAATCCCTTTTCGCAAATCAATAATGGCCCACTGCAACCCCAGATATCAAATTGCTGTCTACGGCATGATAAGTATGTTGGCTACTCATCAATTTGAGCGTTTACCCCCACACAACAATGATTCGCTGCGGTGTAGTTTACCCCAAATCCTTCGCCTACCTCCGAGCCTATTCAATTGATTTTTTGCGTCAATTACATTTCCGTCCATTAATCACCACCGCCGTCCACGTGCACCCCTCCCCGACAGCTAGACATATACATACAACAGCCTAACCAATTAGAATGCATTAGACCGCTAATTAGCACATGCCAATAAAAACTGTATAATTGCTTTGGCACATCGACGCACATGCATATGAAAATCAATTCAATTAGCAGGATCACTCAATAAAATTAGCTTCCACTGGACGCTGGAGGACGTGGATATCCCACACCAATAGAACTATTGGCTAACCCAATTGCGCGTCCATCAAAAATAAGTTTGGACAAATTCTCGGTCTCTCTTCCTGTTGACGAAAGATTACACGGGTAACTGTGTGTGCCATGTATGTAGCCGTAGCCAGATCCTTTTCACAGGGGAGAAGAAATCATTCGGCAAATTTGGTGCTCTGCCAGCCTCATCAAACAAACAATATAACAGGATAACAGGTCATAATGGGAGTCCTTCAACAGGTTTTTATGGATTTACCCGCCGCCACCGTTCGTACAGTGCGCCCATTCGTATGTTAACGTCCTTGGTCGTCGTCGTCCTTGTCGTCGTCATAGTCGTTGTCGTTGTCGGTGGGAGCCACAACATAAACACCAGAGTCGTTGGTCCTATTTTTATGTTGGAGACGAGACGGAAGAAAATAATTGATTGATGCCACTTTCCCACTTTTTTTGCTTTTCTAGCGAGTCTGGACAATTTGATTTGATCCTGATTAGGGTGAAATACTATTAGAGCTTGTTGGGGATTATATGGTATGTGTGTCTTCTACTACCTGCAGCGAAACGAAAGGCAGCGTAAAATACCTTTCAAGATAATAACTTACAGGGACACTCAAGGATTTGTAAAATTATTTGTACTCCTAAGCTACCTGCTGCATTGTCTCGCTCCTGGAATTTCGCACCACTCCTTCCCTGTTGTTTGGCGGTGGTGGAACTCTCTTTGGTATTTTGAATAATTAATTTGCGCAGAGGTTAGGTCGGAAAAATTTTCTAAACTCAAATTACTTACAGGTGTGCTAGTGCCTGCCTGCCTGTGTGTTGTTTTCAAATTGTGTACTTGCCGAGTACTATGAAGAAGGACGCGTGCTGCGTTCCCAGCGCGAGAAGAACAACAGCAGTGAGATTGGGTATTTTCCTTGGAATTCAAATAAAACACAAATTATATGGGAGCCAGGCTTTTTGATTTGTTTCACAGGCGCGGAGAAAAATGTTATTTAAATTTTTATTTATTTTCATTTGCCCATCTCCTATACGAGTGTGTTGTGCGCGAAGGGGGGGGGAGGAGTGTCGTTTTTATTACTAATGACTGTTCTACAGTCGTTTATATTGCTAATGGCGGTGGGGGGACGTGAGGTGACTTACTATTTTTCCCTCGGCTCCGAGTGGGGTCATTCCAAATGGCAGTGAGAGTCGTTTATTTGTCATTAAGATTGTGTCAACAATAGATTTGAGTTTTGCAATTCTAAGAACATCGGCCTTAGGCGTCAAACCAACAGGATATCATAATAGGTCTCATTTTCTTTATTATTTATGATAATGAACGGCGATCGCTTTTTAAAAATATAAAGCTGACAAAGTTTTTAAAGGTATCACTGTGAACTGTTCTATTTGACAGACATTTTGATATCATCTACTAGGAACTGTCTTGTCTATTTCCATCCGGATTGCGGTACCAATTCGATAAGTACAAGACTACACCTAATCAAGTTTGTTGTAAATGTCTTGTAAAAGGTCAAAATAAACCTTAAGGTCAACCCAATAGAACCAGAACTGGTTGTATTCACCAAATAGCCTTGTCCCTGAACAAACAATAACGAAACCTGACCTATGAAAGTCGAGTATAACAGACCTTAACATACCTAAAACCAGCCGTACGACTAATGAAATGTGTAAATTAGAGAAACCACAGTTAATAAAAGTCACAGCCGTTCAATACGAACCTTGACTTCTAATAAATCATGCGAGACCCGAATATGTCAACAAATAACATTCTTACTGTGAATTAGCAAACATTTATAAAGGCGAACCTAAAGTGACAGCACAACGCAAAAGCAAATTGCGCATCGTGATCTAGCGTAATACAATGACATTTGATATAGTTTTTGTTTTTTGTCCTTAAAATGTTTTTCATGAATATTCAGTTGTTAGTTGCAATTATTTTGTTACACTTTTCTAAAGATTTGCAAAAAAGAAAATGTAAGCATTGCACAACTTCTGATTCACAACTCAACGAATCAACAGTCACAATTCGCATTTTGCTTGAATTTTCGTTTCTGTCAGACTCGAACATTTTGACAGAAAAAATACATAACATATCAATGTCAAGTGTAACATTTAAAGAAATGTCAGCTTTAGCATACAAAGAAGCAAAGAAACAAATTTTCTGGAAACATATAAATACCAAACCACAACTATGAATTCGTCTTAAAAATCCAATTTCCGAAATTGTAAAAAAAATTTCCTTAAAATGACGTTAGAACTTTTGACAGTCAAATTCGAAAAGAGGTAGTTATTGCTCTTTGAAATTTGTTAGTGTACCATTTACAAGATATCAAACAACCAGTTTGATCGTCACTTGTGTATCTCTAAGAAGCTCAACTATTTAATGCCCTATTCGAAGGCCAATTTGTTACTTAAAACGCATTTTCATGAAAATTACACTCGCAACAATGACAATTACATGTTTGTCAGACGATCGCGAGGGTGAGGCCTTGAAAAAAATTATAGATATTGCCTTGGAATCAAAACTCTCAAATTCCTCGCTCACTAATCCAACGCATTAACCACTTAAGCAATGTTTAAGGGCTGAATTTGTCAGGTTCTCCAGAATTCTTAGGGTTACTTTGGAAGGGAAGCTAGTTTTAGGGCATTTATTCATCGACCCGCCCGGTTTTGAAATGAATTTTAGTTTAAATGAACCTAGTTCGCTGGGGTCACTGAGAGGGTTGCGTATCTGATTATATTGAAACTTGGGCATTCCCAGACAAAGTGTATTGTTTTCTTCTCCACCTTTGTATCCACATAGCCACTGCATAGGTTTGTGGGGCTGATTCTCATTTTTCTAAAGTGTATCGCCATTGAGTTCAGGCCTGTGATGAGAGTCAGCTGTAATGTTCTTTGGTCCTGGTAGGTCTTTGTAATTCCATATATTTTCACTTGGAACAAACTTAAGTGTGGTTTGGAAGTTTTAATGAACCGGACAATGATCGAGGTTTGGCACGCACAAAGATTCTCTCAGTTAATAGACAAATATGTATACGTTGCCATTTCGAGTTACGCAAAATTGTTAGGCATTTTCTGGTTTCTACTTACAAATATAGAACCAGTTCAATGCTGTTATCTAAATATTTTTAATTAAACCTAGCGATGAGTTCTATAATGGTAGACAAATTGGTTTACTGAAGGAATACCACAAGTTTCTGTACTAGAACCCCAACTGTACGTTTAATCAAAACATTAATATTTTGAAGGAAATATAATACAAAATAGAAGACGGTTCAGCGAATGGTAAATTAAATCATTCACAGGAATAAACAACGATAGTCTCTCGGAGAATTATGTGGGATTAAAAGTAGAAGGGGTACACTCTCCACTATAGGAAGAGAAACCCTATTCTACCTAACCTCTAGAACCGTTTTGGAGTGTAACTCATTATTCTTTTTCACAAAGCGTCATTTGTCTCAAGCGTTTACAAAACATTTTTTTAGATTTGCAACTCAAACAATTTTTGAAGATTTCTCTCAGTAAAATGATCTCCCACATGATAACTCTCTTTTTTTATTTTGTCTGCACTAAAAACAGACCGCGCCTGCATTTCATTTCTACATCCTCTCAACTACAGGCAGTGTATTTCCCCAAGTGAACACCACAAACTTAGAAAAGAACAAAAGTTTGCAGCTCTTAACAACGAACCAGTCAAAAAAAAAACCAAAAAAATAGAACCCATCGAATAAAACGGAACAACGAAAAAAGATGAAACTCAAAGAGGGAAAAAAAAAACAAAATACTGCTCTCATGGTGGCTTTGAAGTGCGAGATGTACATGCATACCACCTCTCCACTTCAAATGGGAGGAAGTTCTAAAAGTCAAATTTTCATATTCGCACCGCGCCGCGCCGTGCTGTTTGAGCTGGCTCCACACTGAACCTAGCCTTGCTGCTATTTTTGGTGCCGTTTTTCTCTTCAGTTTTTTACTTTTTTTTTTATAATTAAGTGGTAGGCATTTGGCATTTTCGTGCGATTTTCTGTGTTCAAGTTTTCTGGGTTGGTTTCGTTTTCGAGTTCAACACAAATTGTTTGCACTCGTGATGGAAATTAAGAATATTTAAGAGCACAATGTCGACCATGGGATAAACCGCAGCCACAAAAAAAAAACACACACCATACACCATAAAAGATTAATTAATGAGAGTACTCTCCCGCCCTTCTGTGACGAACGACAACACATCGCATGAATAATTCACGTGCAATAATCTGGCGCTCATGCGAATGAATTGAAAGCGGCGCCAAAACATGTAAACAAAATCCCCAAAGGGAAATATCCACAGAAATTCTACAATATGTATAGCTTTATGTTCTCATGCTTATTTTTGACAGTTTGAGTGGAACGCCACAAAGAGATACATACGAGTACGAAAACAAATGTTGTAATCAAAGGATAGTGTGGTTTCAGGAGAATCCGACTTAAAACTACTTTCTTATTAAAGTTTACTGGATCAATCCGACGTTTAAAGCTCGGCTTACCCATCAGAGTTGTTATAACTGACATCTCCAGTTAAAGGTCCGATCACAATAGTTGAATGGGTTCGGACGTCGTCGAACTTCTCGGTGTGATTCGTCAAGTTTTCGTTCACTTTTCTCATTTTCGAATTTCTTCTCTCTTTTGTAGGAAAATCTGACGTTTAATCTTGAAAGAACTGCCATTTGAATGTTGAAGTTCCGAAGCAATTGAATTTCGTTTTTATTTGTCAGATGAGTGCAACAAAACATGTGAAAGAATTATTGATTATGGATTTCATTTACATATGGACGTCTAGGTTAAGAAAAAGAAAAATACTCAAATGACAGCTTCTGTCAAAGTGCCAATTTTCTCCGTTTAAATACCCATATTATGGACAACGTGACCAATTGAGAGTTCTAAAGGCAACTTAACGTAAAATTTTGACATTAGCTTGCGTTTGGTCATGTCTGCGCCTTAAGTCTTGTCAAATGTATTGCTTTACGTCATATACTCGATCCCGTAGGTCCTGTGGAGATATACATACACATATGTACATATGTACATAAATTGGTAAGAGAGCTTACTGCTACATATGTCAAACACAATTTAGCATGTCTCTGTGGCACAATCTATATATCAAAACTAATACACCCTATGGGAAATGTTACACAAATTGCACTGTACGTTCGAATACCTACCAATACCTATAATTTCAGAGTTCAATAAGGCTTTTATATTGCAAACTTCCGGTTAACTGGATCAAATAAATATGCAGCGATAGGTCGAATGTTTTGGCCATTTACGGGGGGGGTTTCGCAATTCTCTCGAGTTTATGTGGGGAATATAGTTCAACCATTGAAATTGAATATTAATAACTTTTTAAGGGATGCACATGGCATTGGTAATAGGTTTTTGGGGGAAAATAAGGTAAATTCCCATTCAATTGAAATCAGTAATTAAATAGAAGATGTAGTTTTGAATTAAGGAAATTACTAAGACGGATATTATGCATTCTGTTCAAGGGAACATTGAATGGTAAAGCAAGGTGCGGTAGTTGTTGTGAGGTAGTAAAAGGATTATATACTGGGAATAGCACTCACCGAAGGAGAGATAAGTTCCTTATTTGTTTCATTGCAATTTGAAGCATTCATTTCTCAGACATCCCTGCACCCAGCGTGGGTGGATAGGATATTAATGAAACTGATAACTCCCTATAAATTGGCATTGTTTTACTGTTCTGGAATATAGAAGAAGTTGAAATGGAAAGCACAATAAACCTGCCATTGATTGTAGATGTGCATGATTGAGTCTTTCCTCTCTATGTAGAAGGTAATAGTTTTCAGAGCGAATCTGAAAAGATATGGATACGTACATATGAAATACCAGACTAAGTACTAACGTGAACGCAGATCCTACATAGACACATGTCCCCCAAATTAACTCAAGTTAAGAAAAATGTGTGCAAGGTCTCTGTTTTTTGGACATTGACACAATAGTGCCCCCTTCCACATCACGATCTTCACAGGTGTGGTGTAGTCCTATTTATTCGGTTGCCTATTTCGCGAAGAATTTTTCTCTTCTCACACTGCATTGACTTGAGAGGCTATAGACCCCAGCTCTCTACCCGTTTCGCAACTTATTTTTGATTTTAAAATTCGATCACTTTCAACTCGCAATCTATCACTTAGTGTAGTTGAACAGTAACTAAGGGCCTCTTAGAGACTAAGGACTAAGGTATACAATTTGATATTTACAAATATATAACATTTAAGTATTGTATCCTGATTCTATATGAAATAATAGTAATGTTTCTTTTTCTTTCTTTTCAGGTGAGTGGCTTAAAATTATTGGTAAGAAATTTGTTTGTATTTCGTAAGTCTTGACTGAATTTAGCTTGTTGTTTTGCGGCTGCATATCCAGCCTTTTAATGTTACACGGATCATGTTTATTGACTGCAATCTTTAGGTTATACTCCTATGTCGGATCTTTGTCCTTTGATGCAAATATTTTCTGTTTCGTCTAGAATCGTTTTTTTGAGAAAATGCAGGTTAGGATGAAATCTGAGAAATATTTGTCCTTTTTACTTGCACTTATGTGTACCTATAGGGCAAATATTGGTTTCCTGAACAATTTCAAACTCAAATTTTAATCCATCTTGACATTCCTATGAAGGAGAAATTCAAACAATTCTATCTGTCCGTCAGTGCGGCTGCAGCTTCAACGACTGAACAGATTTACTTCAAACGTTATGTCTAGGATTTGTGGATCACTCCTCGAGGCAAAATCTTATTTTCATGTTGGGTTATAGCAAAAATGAATTTTCTCGAGAATGCCTCTAACGATTTGGATAAAACTTCAACGATTGGACTTAATAATTATATCTGAGGAACTGCCACACCCACTTTTATCAAATTTAACTATTTTCTAAATGTTTACCATCAATCGAAAAAATTTGCTTTGTATAGGTTTTGGAAATTTTTATAATTTTTCTGAACACCATATATGGTCACGTCCATCTATAGATCGTTCTTCAAAAATACAGATTGCCATGGCCACTTTGTTAAGCTTTATGTGTGAAATAGGAAAGACTTGGTTTTTAAAACTCGTCAGATTGTAGTAGACCCTAGCATTAGGGGGGATGTTCGTACAACCCAGTTGTGTACTTTATTAAGTTCCACGGCAAGCATTTCAATCTTTAAGAAAGATTGAATTAAATTCAGGCTATTCCTACACACTATTCCTATGTGTCCACTTGGAAGAGAAGTGCAAATTTCCCGAACAAGTATTGATGTCTTGCGTTGATGGTCATTTGACTACAAATCAATAGATTTTGGCCTTAAATTTATGAAAGAGATGAAAGTCTTTCTCAAATGGTTTATCCATAATACTGAAAATCATCTAATCCAATCATCACCACTTTACCACGCTCTTCAATATCACGTAGGTTTTAGGTGAGGTGTCTATCTTCCGCAGGGAGGTGATCCAACCAATTTCCAAATTTTATTCGAATTATCCATACAGCTACGATAGAAATCGTTGATTGGAATTCCAACCCTCGAGGGGTTCCTACCCAAAGTACAATGAACCGTCAGTAATCCGACGAGGGTACCTACATATATTTGGTCAGATGAAAAGTAGCTGGCTTGACTTGTCAACGCGTCTTATCAACGGTGGCCCCATCTGCCTGACATTTACACTTACCTGATGTAAGACTTATGTAGAGGTACTCGTATTGTATCTTGCCATTTCAATGGATAGATGAAGCTCCGCTTTGGCAGTCGAGAGCTCCTTTTTTGTGCCTTTTCTGACTAGATCGTCATCTTTTCAATTTTCTTTGCTTTCCACGAGTCAAAAACGTACGAAATATTATTTTATTGAGTGAGCAATACAGTCATGAAACTATATCCTTCCAGGATTAAATACAATGCTTGAAGGAACCCAGGCGTTAGATACCGATTGTCAATCTTTCCAAATGGATGTCAATCTTTCCAGAATTGTGACCAGTATGTCACTATACTGAAAAGCACATCAGCCACTATCCCGAATCCTGGAGTAGTATTGCTTAGGCGTAACCATGTTCATTTTCTTTGGTAAATTAATTACTTTCTTTTTTTAAAGGTCAAACCGTACTTGTTCTTATATGTAAACCACTCGTTCTGGAAACAGGTCTCAAATCATTTCAATGTTTTACGAAATCATTTGTTTTTTTGCAAACAGAGAAACAAGTATTGAAAATTCCAATTTCCACAGTTGCTTGCTGTGAGTATGACGCACCTTAGGTCCTTTACAATTGTTATCTGTGGCAACCAACTGAGAAAACAATGCGTCTGTCTCGAAGAAAAGCAGATTGTAAACTCTCCTCGCTTGCAAATGTGTTCAGTTCCTTCAGCAAAACTAATCTGGTATCTAACAGCACACAGTTCATTCAATATTTATTAGAGTCTGTCAAAGAGTATCTACGAAATAGAAAGGGGAAGTAATCGCCCAATACGTTTAGAGCATAAATCCAATTTCCATGAATACCATTGAATTTGTTTATTCAATTTGTCTGGTTCTATCAAGTGTTCGATTTGGTTAACTATACCAACCGCCTACAGTCTCCGAAATAGACACTTACACAGCAGATTCGAGTTCCAGCACAAAATAAAAAAAAAGAAACCCAAAACTATTAGAGTAATTAAGTTGTTGAAATGTTTTTTTTAAGTGGGTACCTCTATGTATGAATGTATGTGCAGGCAAATTGGTTCTCTCAAAGCCGGACGGACAGCAAAATTGAAGTAATTGCAAAGGCAATTATTCTTATCACAAAATACTAAATCATTCCGTCAATCTTGATTCAAACTAGGCGTGGTATCAACGCTTGCAATGCCAAAAAATTTAACAAAACCAAAAAAACCGGCAAAACTCACCCCAATTGCAATTACACCTTCGCGCGAGAGAGGTGGTATTCCCTCTTAGCCGTCAGTATATGTTGCAATGGTACAATTCCCATCATCCAACTGTTAAGGCCAACTGCATTTCGTGCATTTGGGTAGTATCCCCCTGCACTTGCAATTTATTTAATGTACGAAACAATATATTTTTTATCTGTTCGTTGCTCTACAGATGTCACAAATGAAAAACCAAAACCCAGCGCCGCCGTAAGAAGGCCCCTTTTTCAGCATACGAATGGACGGACGGACGTACGGACGTACGGACGCTCACACAAATTGTGATGGCTATCATCTGATACGAGCATAAAAAATTTGTATTCGAAAACGAGACCGGTATTACAGCATTTGCTTCACCCATACATATTCGTATCTAGAAGACCGTCGCGGCCGGATATGGATGTCCACAAATTTGGCGGCGGTATAGGCTTTCGTATTTTCCTTTTGATTTGTGAGTTTCACTTTTATTCACCCCAAAAATGAAGAAAGCGGCTTACGCAAACCTTTTTTGTCAAGTTTTATAGTATTTTCGACCAAAAAACCGTGGAAGTTCTTTTTTTTTCTCAGTTCATTGTGTTTTCTTTTAAAGGCTTTTTAGTGACGATTTGTTTTTTATTGACTAGCTGTGGCAATGCAATAACAATTAATTGGGTTGGTGTGCCGGACGAAACTGACAACCGAAAAAAAAAACATAAAACATCAATAAACGCCCAATAAATCGAATGACCAGGAAATTCGATAGCAATGACGGTAATAAATGGCCCAGTTGGTAGCATTGTTATAGTTTAAAACGTGTTTACACACGTTTCCTTTTCTAGACAGTATTTTTTAATGGAAGCTTAGCCCTGCTGCTTTAGATGACAAACGAAGTCCCGAATCCAGTACCAAGGATAGACTGACTTTTTAAACTGACTTTTCTTAGGGGCGATTCTATATGAATCCTTCAGACCTTTGTAGTGGGCTTCACATTGAACAATTTGGATGACCGCTAAATATCTACTTGCTTGGAGTTCGAATAGTACCACATGCCAATAGACATTTGTGATATATTTTTCATCATCATTCCCAGGACTTAGGAAATTCCCGGTACAGTCCTACCAAAAATCTTTGTTTTTGCACGGCACCATGTTTGTTGACAAACTTCGATGTTTTCTTATCGAAATCAGAAAAAAAAAACAAAATACTCTAAAACTGTGGGACAATCGTTTACATTGAACGACAACTCTATCAAGAAAAGCAAAAAGTTAAACAATTTGCGAAACTGTTACTGCAAATGGTCATCATCTAAGCAATGGCAATCACGCAAATAAGTCATCTTGTACTTATTTGCCACCTGCAGTCATTATTTCGAACCGCGAGACATTGGTGTTCATAGTTGACAACAGTGACGACGTCAATATAAATAAATGATGACCAGCACCATCAGAGCAGCGTATAAGTCGGCCTACAGCCTCTGCCGCAATTTCGACGTTCTTTCATAGAAAAAAAATAAACCTAGGAACCCAGGGCCTGTTTTCTCACAACCATTCTTGTTGGCCGTGTTACACTACCATGGTCAGAAAGTTTCAGGTAGTCCAAGATAGTATTCTTTACCCGATTTTTATTCTAGAAGCTTGTACATGATATATATGTATATACGCTCGGATGTTTGTCAAATTTATGTGGGACCGTAAAAAAAACTTTTTAGGTTTTGTCTGGAAACCCCTGACTCTGTAGTCCATTGCATTAATCGCTTGATCCACGGGGTCTTACAATTCCTAAGCCTTTGTAGGACTTGGCTTATAATAAGGTCGAACCTTTATTCTTCTGTCCTGATTGGAGTACCCACAATCAGTACGTTCCCACATTCTGAACTGATGCCACAAGTCGAGAGCTTAGGTTGCCCTCTGTATTGTTTTATAGAAATTCGGGGTTTATTTCCTGCAATAACATTGTCTAAATTAAGGACTTTCTAGTAAGAAAAAAGCATGACAGTAGGTTTCATGAACACAGATTCTGAACCAGCCCTAGCTAGCTCATCTGCAGTTTAATTGCTTCCAATTCCTTAATGATCAAGGACTCACCCGAATTTAATCCTATTATGCCTGGGAATAGATTGCAGGGATTACATCGCAGGAAGATATTTGTTTATCCTAGCATACTTACATAATACATACACTAAGGTCAGTCAGATCTCAATGGAATGGAGTTCAGGGTGGAATATCACATTCACATAGATATTCGAGACTTTGAAGTTGAGTTCAAAGACAACTGTTTCAACTTCAAATTCCATCTCCGTCTGCGAACTAAACCAAACCAGACCATAAGGACCTGTGTGCACGGTCCAGTACTTTACTCCAAATAACTTACCGAAACAGTACTCCCTGGCTATGAAGTCAGGGATAATTCAGGGATAATTTAAATTGTTACTGTTTGGTTATTGAGTCAAGAATTGGCAGGCGACCATGTCACCTTATTTTTACTTGCATACTAGCTTGAGCTCAGTAACGCATCTAGTGACTGTCTTCCTAATGAATATCTGTAGGGGTCATAGCCCAACGACAGTTTCTGCTCATTATTGACTGAATCCATGGTTTCTTATGAATCTCAGTAGGAGTCATCTAAGAATGCCTATCACTGGACTCCAGTCAAACTGGGGCAGATGGCATGTCTGAAGGCTATATGAGAGTGCAACTACTAGTAGTCTGCTTGAATAATTCTGAAATTACCTTGTAGACGTTGAGCTGTGAGAATTCGGTGCTGAAAATTCATCAATCATTGATTGACTGACTGACTTTAAAAGTGCTTCAGAATATACGAGATATGCACATGCATAGGAGATCTCTAGTTTGGGAGAATCCACTTGTAATAAAGAGAATGAAATGCTGGACAGATGCACAGTAAAATTTTTAAATTAGTTCAGTACCTACATATGTAAATATGTCCAGCTATTTCGTTTAGCTTTCCACAATCCCTGACTTATACACATACTACATATCTTACTGCATTCTGTATCGAAGTTTCCGTAGGTATCGTTGACTGATATGCTAAGCAACACTTCTAATCCAAATTCAAATTGAATCGATCCCCCTGAAGTGAGTGGAATTCCACACCCACTATCTACTATCGTATGTCACTGTTATCTAAGTATTGCACTCAGATAACAGCGCTCCGATAAAAAACAAAACATTTTCTATTCTCCACACATAATGCGGGTGTTAAAACCCAATCCATCTCTAATGACACTCGCTCAGCTCCCTGCTTAGAATTAATTAAACAACACACTCCCCCATAATGTTGTATTAAGATCCGCATAAATCACATACCTACCTACCTACATACTTACAAAAAAAATCAAATTAACTTAATACTTTTCCCATTAGCGGCTTGAGCACGCGGACGGGAAAAAAATTCGACTCCTCTAAGCCAGAGAAAAAGAAGAAAACAAATCCATACATCTAAACGAATAAAAGAAATATAAAAACCCACGAGTCATACTGCACCAGCCTCCACCCACTTACTATACATGTATGTAGGTCTAGGTACATAGATACATTCATACATATGTATATACGGGCCCCTACAACACAGAGAACCGAAACCATATTTTAATGGTTTATCTCAAAGAATTTTCATTTAAAATTATTTTATGTGGAAGGAATAGGCCCCAGAATACATGTCAGTATCCGAGAGGCACATTAATAATGATTAGACCCCGACCGAATGTAGAATGAGGACCGGGGCGGGGGGAGGGGGAGCGCACGTTCGTTTTCTTTTCAAATTGTTAACTATCATTTGAATTTTTGATTTAAATTCTATTTATACAGCAAACGTCAAAATTTTTCACAAAAAAACTTCAAAAAAAAAACAAAAAAGATTGAGAAGTCAACTCGGCAAGGATCAAGTTACACTAAGCGATAAACGGACAGAAATTGAAATTCAATATTTCTTACGCCAACTCATAGTGTATACAGAGGGTTCTTTTTGTTTCTTTAATGTCTGGCGCATTGTGTCGATGGTGGAGCTATCTAAACAAAAATACATAAATTACGATTGGGAATAAATAAATAAGTAAACCAAAAAAGAAATACCAATGTCCGGTCAATGATATTTGACCAATGTCAGAGATTATTCCGAACGCGATAGCACAAAGACATTGAGGTTCAAAAAAAAGGACATTGCGTTCCTCAGGAAAGGACTGTTTTAAATGGAATACGAAAGTAATTTATGACGCAGTAGATACACAGGAAATAAGAGCTTATTATGTCGGCTTTAAAAGAAAGTGGTCAGTAAAATAGGTGGAAACATTAATTTCTTCATTATCAACATCTGATAATCGGCTTACTACGTGGGCTTATGAGTCATGATTTGAAACTAAGATTCTATTGGTGACATCTCATTGTAAAGAGTTTGTTGTACAATGTAATACCCGGGGAATGATCTCTGCTCGATCCCCTATTTCGTGACAAATGTGTCGGTTTTCTTTCATTTCTTGAAACGAAGTGATACACGGAAACGGAATTTATTCGTTTTCCGGTTACGAAAAGGATTAACTTTCTTTCTAAGCTGTAAAACGGTATAGCACGGCTTTTAGGCGCAGTTTGCTTACTTGCTCCTTTATAACACAAAATAGATAGCAAAGGAATTTGTTTGAAGTGCAACCTCTACAGACTTTCCAACATCAAATGTTCCATAAGGTAGTCATTTGAGACCCATTTCTTTTTATTCTGACTAGATTGCTGACGCCAGGCAAAAACAGTAGTTTAACCTCAATTCCTATCAAATAGCAAAGAGTTTGTTTGAAATTTTGTGTTGCGAACGGAATTTCTCGTTCGGATGCATTTAAAAGTTGGAGAAACCCTACTCTCTAATTTCGAGAATAAGACCATTTGGTTGGCGTTCAGAGAGGTATTAGGTATATTGGGTCATCCGAAACGGTCTGCAAGGGCAGTTCCTGAAGAAGGTTTTCGAAAGTCGTCACTATAGTCTAATTTCTCACGAATCAGTTCGCCCCAGTTTACGTAATGTGTTGTGCATGATACGCGTCGCAGCGTATCAGTGGCTTGATCCAAAAGACCTGAATTTTCTTCAAATGTTAGACATGTTAGAACGAGTCAATTAGGACCCTACATTCATGGAACACGACATCACAGATGACGGTCTATGAGTATGCAAACAATATCGAAATAGTGCCACTCGAATAAGCCGAAAGTAAGAAAATCATGACAAAGTCGCTCTTCGGTATTCGTGTTGTTATTCAAAAATTTTGAGTCGATTAAAGAGATAAAAGAAAATTCACTGAGAGAACTTAAAGCAATCCTTATACTCAAATTTTGTCCACTCTCTCGTACAACTCTGTGGGGAAGTAGGTAGCATAGCCTCCAAATCCCTTTGGCAAGCTTTTAACAGGTTAAGAATTTTTCCTCTGGTTAAGCAAGTCGTTTTTCAAATGTAAGGATCTGAATTGACTTAGAAATTTACTTGCTCAACTGTCACTGTCAATGAATTTTGTTATAAACCGGATAAGAACCATCACGAAAAGGGGAAGTCTTGAGAAGTGTGCACTGCCAATTTCTTGTAAATCTGCCAGTTGTTCCTCTGAGGCAATCATTGAACCCAGCACTTTTAAAGAAATCAACTTAGAAACGAAAAGAATAATAAGGCTCTCTAGACTTTGACATCGTTAGTCATAGGTATATCTAAGCAAAGGAGATCCATGTATCGGATTTCACTTCTTCAATCATTGTACATGTACCCGCAGGGAATCTTCCCTTATAGTTTTGAAAGCCCAACTAGATTCCATGCAAATCCTATAAAAGACCATATTAAGCAGATATTCTAATTCCTTATGGCAATTTTAAACAACTTTCAAGAAGAAGCTCCTCTTTAGCAACACATGACATAGATTCGTCCATAGACGTCACACGGAAAGAAGAAACAAGAAACTTCGTGGGCAACAGACCTCTGGGACATTACACTTAACGATTGTGCGGCATTTGCAAATACAAAAATAACATCTTCTACGCAAAGTAACAAAATAAAACCCTAATGCCCCCTGATTACGATTGCTACACTTGTTGTGGATCATAAACCCTCCAACGTCAATAAAATGACAGCTGACGCACGAAAAGTAGAAGAACAACAATAACACAATTTTTTTTTTTTTTTTTTTTTCAAACTGAATCTAAATTGTCCGACAGATAAGGATATTCCCCTTTAGGGCAAACGAAAAATCTTATCATTACTGGAATCAACTTATCCACATATCCAATCATCTGACATTTCCAGTTCCTGACAGGAGGGTCCATCCTCTTTTCGAAAAACAAGAATAATCTCCATCGTAAACAAAACACTTTCATAACTGCCCGAAACGCTTTATTTTCTTTTTTTTTGTTTGCAAAATATCTATGGCCTGTAGAGCATTTTCACTTGGTCCGAAATTAATTGGAAATCAAAAAATAAAAAAATAAATATACCAACTTTGCAATTAATCCTTTTTTCGACGAGATCGAGAGAGAGAGCCTTAAATTCCGGGCCTGGCCTTGTGTACTAATCAAATAAATCCAATT
The DNA here is from genome assembly GCA_963583995.1 of Xylota segnis. Taxonomy (NCBI): domain Eukaryota; kingdom Metazoa; phylum Arthropoda; class Insecta; order Diptera; family Syrphidae; genus Xylota; species Xylota segnis. The sequence goes on from OY757237.1 coordinate 60,145,289, forward strand.
GCATTGTACGAATATCTTAGTGGCGGTTGGGGGCCAACAGAAGCAGGATCATCCAGTCAGTAGTGCCAGTTTGAATATTTATCAAGTGCACATCCTTATTCAAATTCCATTTGCGCAAACACACAGACACACACACACATAGAGGGATACTGTTGCACTTATATATTTTATCACAGGAATGCTGCTTCACTTATTTTTCCTTTTCTTTATAATTTTCACTTCATTCCTTCCTTGTTTCGTAGGAAGTTGAAAAAGGAATTTGAACTGAATAGCACGCGGTTTTTTTCTTTGAATTTAACTGCTCTGTAAAGGATATCGAAAAGGAAATAGGATACACCGACCGACCTATCACAAATTAATTTCCTTTGCTAAAAATAAAATAACTACAAATTCAAGGCTTCGACGATGATGACGACGGTGATGATGATGACTCTCGACGCAAAGTCGCGCTAAGTTTACGTGAAATAGCTGCTGCTCCTGTTTTTCGTGTTTAAAAAAACAAAAAAAAAAAACTATTTTTTTAACCCACCTCCACGCACACTTGCAAGAACGTTGTGTACACCTATCGTGGAAAACTCAAAGAAAAACTTGTTTGTGACAACATTACACCCATGAATGAAACTGTAAGAGGCGCTTTACAACACGACAACTACGACGACGTTTAACAGACGACACGGCACGAGACGATATGACGTCGAAGACACACACTACACGCCAACGTTATCGCAGTTCGAGGGTGAATTCGTAACTGATTTTGTGGAAGAAAAACGAAACTAGTAAGAAAAAATCATCTGTTTCGACTCCGGCAGTAATCGCAATCGCATTCTTTAGATACATTCACCATAGTACTGTGGTTATTCACCATTTCCATCTGCAACACTCTTTCAAGAGAGAGTGGCAGTAGTTGACCCGAGATTCTCTTTAGAGGTGGAATTTCATCCCCGAAATGCAAGACAAAAACTGCAAATTTATCCATATTACCAACGAAATTATAGTTTTCTAATTCATAATACAACCTAGTGGGTTGGACTTGAATAATTCAGCGAACCTTTTTTTTGAAATTTGAAAGAGAAATCACTTGGTTGCCCGTTACAAATTAATAGATTTAAAAAAATATATTCACCATGACAGACTTTGCTCTCTTTCGTAAGAGTTAGTTCACCTCAACTTACATTTCACTCTCAGTGGCAGAGCTGGAACCTAGCTCCATTAGTATTAAATCTACTCCGCTTTATAAAATATAAGTTTTCTCCGCACCTTGCTACTATCAATAACGATATTCATGTTGTTCCTATGTCACCACTTCGTGGGCCTTAACTGAGGCAGGAGGATGGAGTGTAATATCTGAGATTTTGAGAAACAAAATATGGTCTCTGTCAAGCCCAAAAGTCAAAAAGACTACTTTTGTTTCGTCTTCGTTTTTTTTTTTTGACAAATGGGGTCTGAATTATGCGAAGTGTTCTGTCAGGTATATTTGTGGCGTCTAATATGGACAATAACTCTTAAAAGATGTTGAAATGGGAAGGAAACCGTTTTGGCTAAAAACGCGATGCTTTTCCTGTACGGATATTTAAACAGAAAACTTTGTACTCTGTGCCTCTGTGCCTTGGACTATGGAGCAAGGGGTTCGAGGTTCAAATCCCAGTCGGAACACCAAAAAGTTTTTCATGGCTCCACCTTTCGCGAGCGTCTGACAAACATCCGACAGTACAATTATCCTGAGAAAGCTTCTGAAATAACAAATTGCCCTTCGGACACGACATTGAACGTCAACTTGCTGAAGATTTAATTTGATTATTAACTTGGGTGGGGACATTCTACTCGTTTTGTGGCATTAATTAGTAAAGTGGCGATACAGTTTGGGGAAATTGTTAAACTCAGTGAACAAGTCTCTCCAGTTATCTTGATTTTAAATGTACGTGGAACTGATTATCTTAGTGAACATTCTACGCTCAGAGCACAGGTTCAGAGACATAGGATCTGAGAACTTAGACCATCTAGATATTATACTAGTCTTTCATATTAAAAAAATAGAGCAAGTACACTTATTCGCTATCTGACAGGTGACTAACTTGTCTAGATATCTATTGATATGTGTACTCCAAGATGTCACAAGTTACCTTTACTGGAATTACCAAAGAACTTAAAGTACAAATCCAGTAGTAAGTAAATTTTCCTGGCTTTAGGTCCTACTAAGTGAATTAGGTTCGTCTCTTTGAAGTTCAAACATTTGTTTGAAAAGTTGGTTCTTAAGATAAAATTTTCGATGACATTTCGGCATAGCACTGGCCTAATTTGGCCTCGTTCAATACGGATATGTTTTTTTCTACTATTGGCATGCGCGTCCAACAGCAGTAAATCGCATGATCTTGGTGGCCTATTCACATCGGTTGCACTATTTTATTGAAATCGTATCTCTTCGAGATCCATTTCAGTAATTTTAGGCCTCATTCTCTGTCAACTGTTCCTTCAATCCGCCAGCCCAAATTGTCCACCAAACAGTGGCTCGTGATGAATGAATGCGACGTCGATGGATCACTCTTGGATTCTCAATTCCCTTAATGCGACAATTTTGTTTGTTGACATAGCCATCAAGTGCGAAATCCTCGTCATCGGAGAAAAGGAATTTCCATTAACTTTTTGTTGCTCTAAAATCTATTCTGTGCATGATCTACTGGCTTCAAATGCGATGTCACCTGGATCTTGTAAACATGCAAATGTTTGTTTAATCAAAATTCGATGTAAACTGGTTCCTGAAAGCTTCAATTGCTCAGAACGACAATGAATGTTTTAATTGCAATGTTTTAATTAGACTGAGCTCCATGAACACTGACAGGTCTCCTCTGGGTTTGCACTGACCCTATCGCTTCAAATCCTCAAATAATAGGATCCGTGAAAAACTACGACAATTTAAGGTCAATTTTCAAAATATTTATGCGTTATGTTCACACATGACAACTGTCTAACAACAACGCTGTACGACTGACACAAAACACAAGGCGCTAAGTTCCAAGTAGGAGGTCTAGATGGGACACCCGATATCTATAGGCGAAGGCGAACAAAAACTTTCACAATTGAGGTCTACCACAAATATTTGGCTTTTTTAACGAGTTTTCAACGATCCATGTGTAAAGTACTATCATAATTTCTATCACCCTGTCCTAAGAGCAAACACTTACTCCTTCTTCTCTCTTCGAACTGCACTGGAGAATGAAAGAGAAAATTCAAACTCTTTTCACCACACTGTGAATCCGCATCCGCCGCAATTTTATTCCCACCAAATTAATAGAAATCCAAATTAAAAAAAAAAAGAAGACAGAACTCTTAATTCGGGCCTCAGGCCTACTCCAACACAAAATTCCTGGAGTTAGCATTCCTTTCGTCGCAGGAGGAGACGACGACGACAAAATATACACTTTTTTGTTGTTGTGCCTTATTTTCCTTTTGATTTCGTTTCTTTTGCTAAGGGATACATTTATGTAGGAATTTTTTTGTTTCTTGTTTTGTTGTGGTATTTATAGCCCGACGCTCCTTCTTTTTAGTTTTTTTTCTTTTTTTTTGTCTATTTTACATAAAACCGAGGAAAAGTGGTGACTGAGTAATACAAGAAATAAAAAAACCTACTGGACAAGGTTCGGCAAAAAATACAAAAAAAAACACATTTAAACCGAGTGTGGAAATGAAGTGTGTATCTGAAAGATATTTAACAGCATGATAAGGAATCTTATTAGTTTAGATTTATTTATTTATTTTTTTTTTTTTTGGGAGAAGAGGAAAAACCTTTTCCTTTCCTATGCGTTGAGTTAACGAAAGGGAAACAATTTTCTGGACATGGAGACCATCATCATCACCGTTTAAGGCATACCGACTTCAGTAGAGGTGGACACCACCGGGGGTTTGAAAAAGAAAAAAAAAACAGAATAAAATGTAGTTCGGATTGATGTGTAATGGACAGAGAACATTTAGGAAATGTATCTGGTCTCCTCGTCCTGCTTTACAATGAATGTCAATTTTTTTTGAAGGCCGATAGGAACTCACTTTTCCATTTTGATGAGTTCAGAGATTTCAAATGTACTATGCCGGTGGCGGGTGGAGAAGAACACGGAATTATTTTTATTTGTGTAGAATCTGAGTTGACAGATTCGCACGTAGAGATAGGACGACCGATCTGTCATCTAAATTTTAATGGGAAGGTTTTTTTTCCTCTTTTTTTTTTGAGTTTCCTGTGTGAATGTGTATTTTTTGTGGGGTGTCAGTGGAATGGTTTCGTTTAGTCAATGTAATTAGCTTATGTTTGCTTTTTTTTATTTTTAGATGGACACTCTCCGGGGCGGACAAGTCTTATTTGTGCAATGCTTTGGAGAAACCTCTAATTATGTGCTCTGCAGCGGAAGGACTTGGAATGGGGGTGAGTAATTAGGATGTAAAATGTTTACCTTAGTCGTAATTTGAAAATTCCTTTTCAATCTTTGAAAGATACTGTCATTCTGTGCAAATATGGCTAGAGGGAAGATTTAAGGATATCTGAGCAAAAAATGCATTTTCGTTTCAAATTAAAATTTACTCACTGTACATAGTGATATGTTTTTCATATCAATTATCTGTACAGCGGATCAGTTGTAGTAGTAATTGTGTGATGAGACAAATTGAGAGGTGGATTTTGACGTTCTTCTACAATGTCACGCATAAGTGAAAGATGAGTGTTGAAAGTTTTGAAATATTCTCTGTGGCAACTGTGTGTGTTGCCAATAACCGAATTCGTCTGCGGATTTTCAAAAAAAAGTGGTGTTGCCAATCGGTTTGTGCCTTACAAGGCAAGTAATCAAAAAAAGCCTCCTTTTGTTTGTACTTCGATCTAAGGAAGTCAAATCTACGGTTTCCTGTTGCCTTACTTTTTGGTTTTTCCTTGGGTTTAACGGTTATTTCTAACACCTGCAAGAGGTTTGTAGTTTTCTAAGCATCGCTATAAGATCCTGTTTGATATAATGTTGAAACGCTTCAAACAATCGATATATTATTTGATTGAACTGGTTGGGAATTATCAGTGGTGATTTAGGCCTGAGAAGTCCTTGTTCCGTCATGACCGGAAAAGACATCACTAAAAAATAACACGAGAGGTTACTTCGAGCCTAACAATAAAGCAGTGTCCCGTAATGACACCTAGCATGATTGATATGAGCGTCCTTTTCTATCAAACCAAACAGATAGTGCTTTTCTGGTCTAGTTTGGGCCAGATCTGTCTGAACATAGCGGGTATAGTGTTCTTGACTGATCAGATTGACCGTAGCGAGACTTGCCGATATTTTTCTTATGCGATAAGACCGGTAACGTTGTACCCCCTGGCGAGCTCGTCGGTCGTACAGTTCCCTGGAATGTGCCAACATTCAGATGACTATGCTTCACGCACGACTAGTCCTCCTTTATGGGTATGATCCCCTCTGGAAGATGCTACAGTGATCGAGAGGGCAAACAAAAACACGTGCTCAACATGGACATAATATCTGATCCTATTTGTGGATCATGCCTTGAAAGCTTAGATAGCTTAGAAAGCTTGTGGAAGTGGGTCTGGGTAAGGGTTACTATGCATATTTTCTCGAGACCTCGTTGGGAACTTTTGGTGAACGTTGATTTTTATAAGTATAAAGCACAGTCAAACTGTTTATCCAGCTCTTTATCTCTGATGATAGTCTGACAAATCTCTAAAGGTATAACTTCCACGAAAGAGCTTTCTAAATCCCTTCGGATGTAGCATATGACGGACTGTACTGTTAGTCAAGATGGTTTGGAGCTTAAATCTATCAGGACATTTTAAAGCTCATCGGGATCTCGGGACAGGGAAAGACAACCCTTACCTATGTCATTCTCTATGCCGTGTTTTATACGTAGAGATGTGACTAGGTTCCATTTTCTAAATAAATTTAAATATTGTATTGTCCTGTGCCTAAGTGCTTCAAACCAAGCCTTCTCCCAGTTAATTCTCAGCTACTGCTTCATAAAATCGTAGTTTTCGAGTCCAGAAGATACTTTCAAAGCCCACAACTACTGAACTGAGTCTTCATTTTTAAGGTTCTATTTCGGGTTCAGCTCTAGCTTGGGCATTGGTCCAGTAATTCACTTGTAAACTTTACCTTTGCAAAGGGTATGAGGATAAGTTGGATTCAAACTGAAATATTGTAAGAAGCACTTGCATCTATTTCATTAACCTTGAGTGTACTCAAACCAATAGCAAACCACTTTTATAATTAACTCACCTCTTGTGCGGTTGTCCGAGCTGGCCCGGCCTAAAAATAGAAAAAATAAACAAAATATTTAATTTATTACAATTTTTTTCCACAAGCGAGAGCTATGCATGTACATATGTTGTAATAAAAATAACTAATGAGCGACACATATGGTAAACAACCGACCTACCTACAATCAACTGTTTACCTTTGCAATTTACTTTAACTTGCACTGCAATGGCTTTAACAAAAATAATATTGTAATTTCCCCGTGCCGCTGGTGTGACACTGATGCGAAATCATAACAAAATAAAAATATCTGCATTAACTTGGTTTAATTTTCCATGAAAAATATAATTATTCTCACCAGAGCTCATTGGAAAATTTAATTAAAACAGCCCCGCGGTGAAATTCGAACCTATAATGGCACACTAGCACTCGTCCCCCCATTTTATTCTGAATCGGCAAAGCCATGTAGGATAGCGGCATAATCGCGTATAAAAGCCAGTCCCCATCGAGACCGAGACGTTACCACTCATTAGGTGGAATCCCGTTGAAGTACAATTAGAGATTAGTTTCTTCATCCATAATGCAATCAGCAATTAGCAAGTGGCACATGATGATTAGGGGGGGGACTCCTCTGCTTCTGCTTTGTCATTTTAATGGCAATTCTAGGTTAAAGGAAAGCCAACTTTAACTACGTGTTTAGTGTGACAGGACTTAAATCCCTATATGATCGTTCTACAACAACAGAAACAAGGATTTCACCTTTAACCATGAGGAACGAACGGACGACGCCTGATTCACACCTTGGCCATAATCGCAATAATTTATAATATTTATGGGATTTATGCTTGTTGCCCTTGGATATGGAAGGATGGGTGCGTCGTCGTCAGTCAGGTTAAAAGGACTTTTTTTCTGTTCGTTACAAGACCGAAGTGACTACAGCCCGAACCATCACCACCATCACCACCACCACCACAGAATGATGGTGATGATGATGATGGCTTTTATGTGTGAACTGACGACCAGGCAGCATGTTTACATATGCTTAGCATATTCCCTATGGGGCATGCGTGTTTACACACGTCAGGACAGAGAAAGGATTTCTTTGTGAGCGCGCCTCTCTCTTTGCAAAAAAGGCACAATTGCATTAATCATACTTAACCTTAACGTACACAAAGTGTACTTGTGTGTTGTAATCAGGGACATTGTTTGTGTATTATGGTGCGGTGTCGTCTAACTTCGAAAATTATGTGCGGTTGTATGTATGTCCCTATGCATTCAAATTGGGTTCCGAGTGCTCTGTGGAAGTGGATAAGAGGACCTACTAAGCCAAAAACCTGCTGTTACAGGGATTTGTTTTTGTGGGACACTTAAGGGCCGTCGAGTGTTCATTTTCTACAAGAGCAGGAGTATGTGGCAATAAAGGGATTTTTTTTTTTTTGATGATTTTCATGTCACGGTAATGAATATTGAGGTTAAGAACAGGGAAATGTCTATCCTTCTACTACCTACATGGGATGGGTAAAATTTGGACCCTTCTACCTCCAGAGAGAGAGACATCTCGTTTAGCGGAAACTCTTTTCCGTTCCTCCTCATCGAATTCGCATTTAATGGTGAACCTGAACTCAAAGCAATTACCCATACGACGATGATGATGGAAGGAAGAGCAAAATGAAGAGAAACCGCGATCGATATTCCAATCATCAGTCGTAAATTGACTTCCGGCAAAAAGGAAGTGATCAACGCACTCATTTGTTTAATAAACGTGTCGAGTGAGCCATGTATGATCTCATCATGACAGAGTGTGCGGTGCAGTCAAATTAATATGATAATGCGCAACGAAGAGGCGGCCATGCGCTTGGATACCTTTCATAAATCCATTTGGCCCGATTTATATCTGAAACATAATGACCTGCACTTTTTCAAACGCTAGATAGATGGTGCATTGCTGTAACAGATACTCCCTAAAAACCGAAAAGGATCTACGAAGGAGGAGGCGGAGGCGGAGGAATAGAGTAGAGTGGTGGTAACACAGACACACCTCTTTGCGAGATTCCCAAGGAAATGCTTTCAACAAACGTCGACGGCAGCGGCGGCGAAGAGATCCAACTGCTATGATTTGCATAGACAATTTTATGAGTGTGGTGCCTCTTGGAATTAAGGCGCAGCCGCCTGAATTTTGCGCTCATTCACCGAGTTAAAGTGCTGCATGGAGTTGTGCTTAGGCAGGAATTTCAATTAGCCGCCATCATCATCATCTTCCATGGAAAAGAGGTGTAACCACCTCTGCACTCCTATTTCTTTTTTCTTTTTTTTCATATTTTTATCTGAAGATAAGGAGAAATGGATCTAAGCCGCCCAAAATTGACCCCTTTCCAGCGGGCACCATCGAAAACAGGAAGTCATACTGTTGTGTGTGACTGTTCGGAGAAGTCTTGAGGTTTCCCTTAATCCAAACAAAAGCATCACACACCACATGACATGAAGTTAAAGGGATCAGCAAGGAGTAGGTAACTACAGTCATTCGGTCACGCACGGAACAATTGAAACAATCAGTCGGTCGTCGGCGTCGAAGTTGAAGTCTTTCCTTTGCTTGCCAACCCTTGTTCCATAGGATATCGTATTTCACATTGTTGTTTTATGGTATCGGTTGTTTGGGAAATTCTTCATTCACTGCGTTGGGGGGGAAACAGTGCATTCGTTGTTAGGGGCTTTTCAACTGTTTCACTGTGGATGGTAATTAAGTTAGGGCTTCGTCGTCGCATTTGACAGACGAAACTCCAATTTCAACTTCTTTATGAAAACGTCTCACGGACACACTCGCACCATTGTTCTTTCAAAATCCTGCCAGGCGCCTTTTTATTAATAGACTCTCCATTGTGAGCGTTTCACGTTGTGTTGGGACCTTTATAGGATACTCGTAATAGTTTTGCAAATGTGCATCCGTCACGAACCTCACATCGCATTAGCATTCGACTCGGAACGTGTGTCAGAGAGTCCAAGCCCACATGGACTAGGATTAAATGAAAGTTAAACGACACTTTCCCAAATACCAATTCAAGCGTAATGCCCCTTCAATTTTTATGCAGACTCACAATTCCAATAAACATCGACGACGCCACCGATGACGTGCGTGCGTTCCGCGCGCAGACTTTGCAAAGCCATCCATCAGCAAATTGCCTGCTGGATGAATACCAATAGCCGTACTCTACACAAAAAGTCAATAAAAAAAAAAACAAAACGAACCGCCTGCACCTATCATTAAGCATTAATTGTGAACCGTATTGTGTGGCGCAAATTTTACACAAATCCCATCGAGCAATATGTCTGCGACGACGACGACGACTACGACGTCGACAACGGCGCGTAATGACGTTTGGCGACGAAGTTAGTCAGCCATATGATACACAATGCAACAGCCTCTAAAAAGTCACGGTTTTACAATTTCGTTGAAGCACAACGCGCACAGGCGCGCGCCCTTTTTGCAGTTTTTGACATAATTTACGACGTCAGACGTCAAACTTTGGCTCTGGGTTTTTGTGAATAAAAACCAACCGTTAAAGACGAGCCAAGTGACTGACCTCCCAGCTGATTGAGTGAGCTCGCGTTGATGGACCGTGATTCCCATTTTGAAACGATCGTTTTACATATTTCGAATTTTTATTGTCGTTTTGTTACTCCAAACGATTGTTCCAGTCCATTGTTGTGTAATAGATTTTCGATTTACTAAACTCGTAGTTCGGAGGGAAAGACGAGATAAATAATTTTATGCTACTGTAGAGAAAGTAGTTTTCTTCTTCTTCGGTCAGCAATCAGCGGCGGACACTTCTTGTGTTTTGAAGTGTAAGGCCAAACAAATTTAAGTGTTTGGGAGGTCTTAATACATACATATGTATGTAATTTATACAAGACATAATCTGTATAATCGGCTATTAAATGTTTGATATATCGTCCAGTTTTTATGGCCTTCTAATATTGGTGGTGATTTGTGGACCGCACTTGGTAGTTATGGTTAAAGTTCGGTTTATCTGGTTTCCACTGAAAGCACCACAGAGATGAGGAGTAGGAAAATGTATTTTAAGGAAATTTTAAGCTGACTTATCCATTGGGGTACGTAGGATGTAGGAACTTATCGATCGGTGAGGGCATTCTGTTTTTTTTTTTGTTACTTTGAGCGGTGTCTTTGTTTGCCTTCGCCTACTCGAGATGGAAAGAATAAAGGTGCTCCTACGAGAGGTAATTTCCTATTCAATATCCAGGGTGGCCCAAGCGCTGACAAAGAAACGACATAATTTCATAATTTTGTTTGAAACGTTTATTTGGAGCTTTAAGTCTTCTAGTACTTTTTGAAGATGATATCGGCCAAGTGTGCCCCAACATTGTTGATGACCTTTTGAGCTCGTTTTGCCGCATTTTCAATCGTTTTGCTGAGGACTTCGGGCGATGAATTCTCGCACTCTCGTTGAATATTCTCTCTAGAGTCTATGGTTTGGTTCTCATAGACCCGTGACTTAAGAAAAACACAGAAAGAAAAAAGTCAGGAGCGCACAAATCGGGCGATCTTGTCGCTCAGGGCAAAGGCACCGTTCAAACTGCCCGAAAACGTCTCCTTCAAAATGTCCCTTCTCGGGCTAAAGTAAAGTTTGCTTACTGCGAGTGATTATGTTTGGGGACGGTTTGTGTCTACTCCTTCGTCGACATACCGATCGGCATTCGAGTACTATATTCATCTAAAATCTGTATTCAAACAATTTTCTTCAAATTTAGATCGAACATCACACACATCAATAGTACGGGCTCTAGTACTGATCCTAGTGGGACTCCTTTGTACTACTGTGTGATATTGTCGATATCATAGAACAGCGATAAGGTCTTGAATTACTCGATGCATCGGTGTTCTCATTTGAAGGGAGCTCTGAATATGTCATGGCAAAGATGTTACGGACATTACCAAGTCACTTTGACGTAACTTTCTTTTCCTTTTTCTACGTCATGACTCAATATTTAAAACTTGACCCTATAGAGGTACGAATAAGTTAAAAATATCACGATTATGGGTATTTCGAGCTTAAAGGAGTTCTGTTTAGAATACGACAATGAACTCTGATTCCCAATATGAATAGTTCTATTAATACCCTGATACAACTTAAAGGGTTTTTTACTTTGGGAAATAACAGCTTTGATCGTGTCTAGGTGGGCAAGTGCGAATAAATTGGCCAATGATTCCTTCCTCCTCCACATATGTACCTACAGCATCCGTACAAGTCATAAGAAAAGAACCCTAGACAGTGTCGAGTGATAACACCCATAACTTGGTTGATCTCTGATCGCTTCAATAGAACCACCTATGTTTCAGATCAAGCCTAGGCCAGATTTATCTTGTGAAATGTGCAAAAGTTTCCCATCTACAGTTAGTACTACTAAAAGCGACCAGCCTTGCAATTTCCTATAATGTGTCTGTGGTCTGTCATTTGGGGACTTTAGGTTATCATCTGTCAGTGCAAGCAGGTGCTGGCAAAATTTCGAAAGTCTGAAGAGTTTTAAGCGATTGCTGTAACAAACAGCACACATTCCACAGCGCGTAACATCACTAGAGTGTTGCCAAACAGAGTGGCTACTATCTAAATTCAATCGACAGGTGACTCGACACCGACATCTGCATAGTGTGAGCAATAAATTGGTCAGCTCAAAGTACCAATAGAGGTAAAGCTGAGTAACTGCAAGCCCACTAGAGTTACGTGGGAGTGTTAAGTCTAGAAGGCTTCCATTTTTAATAACTTCATTTCAAGTAACTTTAAACCGTATTACTGGAAACCACTGTGAAAGGGAACATGGTACCGATTTCGTCCATTTGCACATACCATCGTCGTCTTACAACATAAATGCATACATACGTATGTACGTATGTATAACCATGGACATCTGATACCCAGAGACACTCACCAAAGACAACGACTTTCCATAAAAATCTTTCAAGTCAGAGAGCTCATTTCAAGTTCATGTGCGCAATGAGATCCCATTACGAACTGGAGTGGAAGAAGATGACGTACCATACCTAGCAAGGCACATTTCGACAACCACCCATACGGTGTGTACACTGTACACCACACATGAGCCAACGCAAAATGCGGTCCATGGCTAAAGAAAACCAGCTTTAGCTTTTTATACTTAAGCTACGCTACATACGCAACAACAGCTCTGCAGTAACAACAGCAGCAACAGCAGCATCCAGCATCTGCACGACAGGCAATAATATCTCTCAAAGGCATGCGGCCTAGTTTCTCCATTCAGAAATCGAGATACTCGTACATGTTTCGCGCAGTACGAGTATACGATATCTTTCCTACGTTCGTTTCCATTTTATTTGTTCCTCTCCCCTCTCGTGGCGTCGTCGGCCAGCATCTTCATCGTTAAATCCAAGAGATGTAAGCCGAAAACAAGATTTAATTTAATCGAACCGAGAGGAGATAATTATTGCGAGCGAGCGAGATGTGACAGAGATGCTGGTGCTGCAGACCGGCACGATGCAAACATTGTCTCAGTTCCATGGAAACAGCAATGGTAGAATTAAATTACATACATACTACTCTCTCTCTACCTCCGCTCGTCCAGATGTTGGTTGCAGGATTAAGAAGCAATTGCCAGGCAGCATCATAAATCCTTAACTGTCGTTCATTAGTATTTTTATATGATGTGAAGAGATCAATGCAAGCACCACCAAGAGCACTGCACTGTTGTACGTTTCCCACGATAGCGTATATGGAATTTCCCAACCAGACCAAGTACCATTAGGACGACCGGGATACCTGTTCCCAGACGTGATTACAGAACAGAGAAGGTTCTTCACTGCTTTATGACTCTATATCGAGGTTGCATCATAAATGAAAATCATTTTCTATTAATAATAGGAAGAGGGAACAAAAAGGACATGAGTGTCCTTTAAAATATGACTATCTCTCTACCTGAGAGCCAAGAATGGGTGCAGGTTTTTATTGAATACATTGATTTCCATTGTAACCAATGAACTGCGCTATCTTTTGATGGTGTTTTGGGGTTGGATCTATGGCCAGTGTTTCCAGAATTAGGGCTCACAAATTAGGAGCGAGTGGAGTGATTTTTTATTTGTGTGTCCAATAACGCATGTAATTGCTTGTTTGCCGGAGCCAATTTCAGAGGGAGGATCAAGGAAATTATTCTGAAGATACATACATATACCGTCATTCACAGTTCTTACTTACTTCTAGACTTAGATCGTGCTCGGCTTTGTGTGGCTTAAGCGTTTTATTTACCCAGGAAGCCATAGAGTGAGTGAGTGATTTCTGAATGAGCGATGTTCTTAAATCTTTCTCATTCACTTAAGCTCTTGAATAGCTATTTTGTATTTCATCTTATGCCGATCAGGTTATCGGTCTCTACTGCAAGAGTCTCTGATTTCCCTGACAGGCTCAGGGCCCTCTCTATGTCTCTAAAGTAAAAATTTGAGCCCGCGTTCTTGATACTTATCCAATCCCGGCTAGAACCATGTCGATACAGTACCTTCATCCAACATTTGTCGAATCGGATATCCGTCGCCAGATATGTGTGAAATCGAATCTAAAATTTCAACAAGTCCTCTGTGTCACACTGCCCACACAGGCATCCTATTAAATTCAATACATTTGAAGAATCCGTTCTCTTTATTTGTGTGGCTTTTAGAATCCAATACTAAGGTATACTTCGTCCATATGTATGTACAAATGCAGGTAAATTGTTGAGCAACACTGATCATAAACGTATGCGCATTCAACAATGAGCATCAACTCCATCTTGTCGAAGCGCATAAAAATTTCACTTTTCAAGCCCTTGGTTATAACAAAGTAACATCCCAGCACCACCACCACCGCCGCTGCCGCCGCCGCTGTTGTCGCCGCCTCTGCCACACAGCATCATCACCATCCATCTATCGACATCATCACATAATATTCTCGGCGACCATGGTAAGGCATTCCTGGCCATGTACACAAAACGAGTTGAGTCGTGATGGGAACACCAGGAGATCGCCAGCGTGCTCTGGCATCTGAAGGGTTCCCACATCCTTCAAAGGGCAATTGTTTTACTTTTTGTTTTTGCTTTTTTGCTTTCTGTTGTTGTGCTTTGTGCTTTGTTTCGCTCGCTGAAATTGATGGTGCATTGTTTGGCTTTAAAACAAACTTGAAACATGAACCAGATTGACGTGTATCGTTGGTTTTTGGTCCTCACTTCTGCAAAGCCAGGGCGAACGGCGAACGAAAGGAATTTCAATGGAAATGCATTAAAAAGGAAACAATCCGATTCTCTCCCACTGATCATCGAAGGTTGTAATTTGGCGCGCTACGTGCTTTTGTAGTCAATAACATAATTGTTCGTGAGTCGATTCCTTGGGGAGCCTCCTACATATATACATACATATGCACATATACAGGGAATTGGTTCTTTGAGATTATATTAATTCTGAATAGGGTTGCTTGTCAGTGAACGTGTGAAACCTCTTTTAAAGCCTTCGCTGTCACATTTACTCTGTACCCAGTTTCATTAAAAATTCATTTCCTTTCCAACGTGACCTTTCGACTTTACCTACAACCTATCTGATGAAACCAATCCTAAGTCAACAAATAAAAGAAAAAGAAGAAAAAAAACGTTTCGTAATCAAATCAATTAGTTAAATCAATTTTTCCCCAGAAAGGTATATACGAGTATATTCGCCTCTACCCATGGACCAAGCAGCTCATTAGCTTGGGAGCCGTCTTGGTCGTAGTCTATGAAAAACCTGAGTGGAGAGGTTCACAAAACCAAAAGTCAACATCCGAAACATGATTTGCATGTCAGCAAATGATTATGAGCCACCAACTGGCCTCTTTTTGCCTCATTGCATGACTGTGCCCCAAAGATGGAAACAACACAATTTTGGTTCGTTGTCTTATTTCACCATCCGATGACGTCTGGCTGGTGGTCGAAACCGTACGTGTCCATAGCAAAAAAAAAAACCAAAATACAAAAAAAACATGCATTAACAATATTTGCTACTGATTTGCATTTTTAAAATATATTTTTCCCTCTCTCTGTGTGTGTTGACGAATGGATAGAGGAAAGAAAGACCAAGACCGACCTGGGCTGTGTGGGGCTGGTGTTGAAAGCTCAATTGCCTTGCCAGACGGTTGGAGAAAATTAAGAAAAACATTTCACGTAACTCCCTCGACGACAATTGGAACTCATTCAATTTAATTGTCGAAAAGTGTACGCAAACAAAACCTTAAAAATCGAAAGTATCTATGCGTTGCGGTGTACAACAGTGAGTGTGTATGGTGTTAGTTAAGACGGAAGTTTTGAGTCACATTATTGTGGTCTTAGCGCGGTGGTAATCGCATTTGAAAATGAAAAGAGAAACGCATTCATTCACCTCTGAGGCAACAGCATGGCTGGCAGCTGCTTTTGTCGCAATTCCTATGGCGATACAGAGATTTGACTTGATTTTATAGATTAGGCTTACATTTGCCACCTTTTGAGGGCGTTTGCTGCAATCCAAGTTATGGTTCGAATTGGCCACTTAGTGAAATTCAATCTAAGAAAAGACAGCTACAGTGGCAAAGTATATCGATGAGGAAAAATATTTCAAACAAAACGATTTCGTGGCTCTTCAACCAGGGAATTGAAAGGTCTAACTTGATTTTTTTTTCTTTTTTTGGGGGCTGAGTATAAGATTGGCTTCTATCTCCATCATCCCAAGAGAGTAGAAATGAGTTTGTATTTCGTATGATATTATTGTGTTCTATGTTCTGGTGGGCGATTTAGTGACTAAAGTTTCGAATTGATTATGAAAAGAAAAACAAATTGATTTGAATAAAGTTCTTCCCTTTCAGGGCAACGTTCTGTGGTGTTGTTCTAAGAATCTATCATGGTATTTTGTATGGTTTGGGTAGTATCTATAATCCATTTGTTTCGCCAAACAGAAGTAGCCATTAAGATGTCATTCATGGAGTTTATATTTACTTCGAGTGAGGATAACTCCTTGCTTACTTCGAAGGTACAATTGCCAACAGTGGAGTTTTGTCTTAGACGGCCTCTTTATTTGTTAACAATGAGTATCTACTTACTATACATATAATTCAAGACCCATTCGGTTCGTCTGGTCTTCAATCTCCTTGAATTAAATCCGTATATTAAATCGTGAGAATCAAAAAGGAGGAGAATTGGTTTGTCGTTTTTGCTTACTGATCTTTTGCACATTGATCGTATTGTCACAGACATCTTTTCACCTAATTTTACATAACTATTTCATTTGTACATACATGTATGTACATATATTATGTATGATTGTATGATGGCGTTTTGGAAATAACCGATGACGTTGATGTCGTCTGCGTATACTAACAGCTGAACAGATTTGTTGATGATAGTCCCTATCGTGTTCACTTGTGAACTGTGCACTATCTGCATCAGATTGAAAAAATCAGACGACAGCGCATCTCCTTGCCGAAATCCGGTGCATGTTTGGAATAGTACGTAGGAACACTTTCCGCGTGTTTTCCAGCGTTGCGAGGTGTTGGGGATCAGTTTTTTCGGGATCCTGAATTCGGGCATTGCCTTCCATATGCGTGTTTGAAGTCGATAAAAAGATTTTGCGTCTCTATTTGAAATTCGTTAGTTATTTCAAAATCGTGTCTTAATGTGAAAACTTGATTGATCGTCGGTCTGACGCCTGAAAGTCACACTTACGTACGTATACCGTGGAAAAAGGGTTCAGATGTTGACACAGTATGTTGGATAGGATCTTAAACGCGACATTAAGTAGGGGTATGCCTTTACCTTAGCATCACCTTCCTTATTATGATTGTTTCGTCATCGACCGTAGCCTCTTTCACCCATACTGGGATTGGTGAATACATCACAGCCATGTTTAAAAGGCCACTGATAGCCTTTGTTAAATATTTGATCAGAACATTATCCACCATCATATATCCAACCTTGCGAATCTGTTGTTCAAAAGTAAGTCCTGCATCTAGAAGCATACAACTCCCTTAAATATTGAATTACTTAGAACACGTTGGTTTTCCTTTAAAAAAATGTTGAGTGTTGATTGTTATAACCACATCTATGACGTTGAACTTGTTTCTTGTGATTGTCTACTTATGTAAACCGTAATGGGCATGCCATTTTCTTCTGGCTTAATTGTAACATCAGATGGTTAACCAAATGTATGGATGTCCACTCTAAGACATTCAGCTCAGTTTTCATAAAAACATCTTGTTTGTACCAACAAGACACAATTTCAAGGTTATACTCGTCGCATAGTCCACCTATGCGCTTTACACTATGATTACTCTTCTCGTGAGTTTTCTCTTTTCCTCTTTGCTTCAAGTCCTTGCATTTTATTCTTCAGGACAGCTAGTTGCTACAGAGATTTCCCACTCACCTATTCTAAAACAATAAATGTGGAAAATATTCCAATCGGGCAACGATGCTTCGTTTGGTGGTCTACTTCGGACTACTTTATCTTCCACACAGATTTCTCATTACCCTTAATTCCAAATTCCCTTCTCGACGGAACTGGTCATATGCCAGACAGGTCATTCATGGACGGCTCTGACCCCTTTAGGATAGTGATGAGCTATGAGTTCAGAAACTGAAGGACAGTAGGAGAATTTGTTACCTTTGGAACGTATCCCTGCATTTCCATACGTTTTCTAGTCTCGACATATACTTACACACAGTGTTTTATTTTACGCATCCCTTCCATACTCTTACGCATGTGGAGGGTTCAGTGAATTTTGAAGTATTCTACATTCTTTTTTTTTTCAATTAAACAAAACTAACTTGTTCTATGACAAGCTGGCTCTGACATGTGGTCAACAAAGTTCCGCAAAATAAATGGCCTCTCCTCGATGTCACTCTATTTAGACAAGCCACTGTGACACTCGTGTTTTGTTTTTTAATCCATTTCCAAGCATATCGGACACACTAAGCGCCACATCCACCACTGACTGGCATCTACTGCTGCTCGCCAAAACAAAAATAAACCAAAAAGGACACCCATACCACTGTCCAGTTATTCAAATTACATCCACCGGCACCGCAAACCGTGATGGTTATCTCATAGGAAATTAAACTAAAAACATATAATTTCGCGTGAGCATTCATGCGCCTTCCTGCTGTGTACAAGACAACCTCCTTTTCGGATCGTAAACGTGTCATTACTCACCTAACCTATATTTCCCGAATGTAGCGCGATGGCGCTCGCTTATACTGATCTCATCTACACTTCGTCATCGCTAACACACTACCATCATCATCATCATCATCAGAATCAACACAACAACTCATTCCGAATGGATAAACGAGTTCAAAACCAAAAAATAAAAATAAAAAAACAGAACGTAGTCTTGTGTCGCTTGCCCCCTGGTTCCGAGTGACCAGGAAGCGGCAAAAAGAAAAGACATAGTAAAAATGAAAGAGGAAAACGTAAAGACACTCCAGCCGCGACATGGGACCACTCCATTAGCCGCAATCTTCACATTTGAGAAGACCTGGGCTGGAATTCTTCATATCGATATGCATATGCATGCATGTGGGCATTCGGTTGTGGGTCTCTGAATGAAGAAGCCAACAGACCACGCATCGCGCTTTGTATACCTGTCATCTTAATCACTGCCAGATGAATGTTATGGGATTCTTCATTCATCGCGTGGGGAAAGAGACTTTCCTCCTCCTCCTATTGAAATTTGGTATTCCAGAGTGACCACGTGCCGCGTGCGAAGTCCAAAAGAAACTAAAGTCAACGTTTTCCAAGTCAATTAGCGTGCGCGCGTAGATGGAAATTCCGAACTAATGAAGACTGATTTAGTTGTCTTTGGAGAGAATTGTAGAACGAACAGGTGAAAAAAGTGAAAATTCATGTGGCTTTGAGCGACAGAAAGACAGTCAAATGAAATTACGGCTAAAGCTTGACTGGAAAGATTTATTGATGCTCAGACGGTACCATTGTTCGTAATACAAATGAAATTCGTTGTCCCGCAGTGCGTGTGAATATTTTGACAATTGTAGAATCTGTAGAATGTAGCCGGGAGTTGATTGATGCCAAAAGAGTTGGTATCTTCCCCAACCATACCGATACTGCTGAATAGATGTTTGTAAAGGGGTTTTCAGTAAGGACATAACATTTTTCTATTTAAATAAAATTACACGATTATCAAACCTCTCCTTCAATAGAGCAATTGTTTGACCAGCTGTGTGGCATGTGGTACCATCTTGTTGGAACCACATATCACTGATGTCAAGTTCATTCAATGTTGACTAAAACGTTGTAGTCCAAGATCTTTACACAAAGTGTGCCTCAACGTGAGCTGAGGGATTCCCACTTCCTGTGAAGGGCCTAGAATCGACTGATTTGGCTCATTTTAAACTGAACCACTTACGATTGGCGCGTTGTTTCACTGACATGGGGACATTTAAGAGTGAATATGTTTACTCAAATTTATCCATTATGGCACGCACAGCTTGTCTGGTGGGACGATTATTACATCCGAAGATTAGAGTAAGCCCCCATAAAGTTGCGACCACCGAATCAGAATTTCCGAAGTAATTTTTAAGAGTTTCCAAACGTTGTTCTTTCGTGAACTTCTCCATGACAAAAATGTAAACCTTCTCTTACGTTTTGACATTGACAGATCATAAAAAACTGTTTAAGGGTGCGGT
This sequence comes from Xylota segnis, assembly GCA_963583995.1. NCBI lineage: Eukaryota > Metazoa > Arthropoda > Insecta > Diptera > Syrphidae > Xylota > Xylota segnis. Next base: position 60,165,223 of record OY757237.1, read on the forward strand.
TGTATTAAGGTACGAAATTGTTAGGTCCCTATTGAAAAACTCTTTACATACGCGTGTTCCATGTTCGAATCCATGCATCAGAGGAGTAGTGGTGGATATACTAATATTTTTCTGTAATATATTTCAATACTTACAATATCCTCGAAATTATTCGGTTCCTTCATACCATGACGTGGGATTCTGCAATAAAGAGAAAACAGAAAACAAAAAATTATTTCCTACGACTTCAATGATTAATTTTTCAATATGAAATATGAAACGATGTGTGGAGAAGTAAGACGTTGTCTAACTGTGTAGTGCTTCCTGTTTTCGTAGAGAACATCAGCTGTAACTATTCCATTATGCTTCCTGTTTCTATCTATAGGTAAGCATACTACATCTTGTATCTCTTCCATTTGCTGGGAAAGAATACGAAGGAAAAGAATTCTATACGAGTACAAGAATATACATACTTACATACATATGTATGTACATATATTTACGTGTTACTTCTTCATCAAGTGATTCCTCTCTCTTGAGCATTCTAGTAAATAGAGCATAACTTCCTGTATTGCGGTACTTGCATGATTATGAACAAGAGGAGGTGTACTTCACTCTTCGGAGTGTGCTACAGATACATTGCTTGGAAAAAGCAAACCATTTAACCAAACGAGGGAGGGAACGATAATGATTATGCTGTTCGAAGATGATAAATTGCGATAAATTAGCTAACATTTTGCCACTTTATTCACGCAGTAGGCAGTTACATATACACAGTAGGGCATAGGTAGTTTGTTTTATCGACGGTCAGTGAATATTGATGCTTCGAAAGTGTTCTCAAAATGATCCTTTAAGTGGATAGGTGCACGCTTCAGAAAAGCGGCAGATAAATACTTATCTGACATTTGGAACTTGCTCATATTTATGTATATATTTAATTCTTTTATTGGTCAGCACCATAGATAGTCAACTTTCCATCTCCTGGCCACCAAAGCCCGCAAATTGGCAGATCTGAAATCCTTCCCAATAATTTCCTATCAATGAACGCATGTGTATGCTGTAGCACCCGTTGATAGCTCCAAATAGCCTTGAACTTTCCTCTGCTGGAACAGAGTATAACCCAATTCTGTCAACTTAGATGTGAATCTTCAATGTGTGTCGAGTACTAGCATATATGCCTGTACCTTCGTGCGCCGTTTTGAGTGGCTTTTCTACCAAATATTGGAAGAGATGACTACTTAAACTTTCAGACCTATAAGTACGTATGTCTTCCTTCTTACTCAAACCGAGTATGGAACCTCTATGGGAAATGTAACATGCAATACAGCGTGAAAATCCTGCGTTTCAATATCTAGTACCTAGAATTGAATGCCTGCTTATACAGAAAGAATTCGCCATAGGCACTTCCATAAATATAGAGGGATTCTTCGACAAATACGTCTATTGACTGCATGTCTGATCCTGCTAGACAACACAGGGTAAATGAAACATTCGTATTGGGAATCAGAGCAATGCTGATGGATAGAACTGTGGTTAAGAGGGATCCCGGTAACATACTTCTTCAAAGGGGTACTCTCAGGCATACGCTGATGTTTTTGCCATACTTTCGGTCGAGTCATGCCTGCAGACTGTGAGTGTTCAGATATCCTTTTAAATAATCGATGAATAGTGCAGTAGAAATGGGCCTCTTAAAAACATGAGGTTATTCTTCTTACAAGACGGATTATTGTACCCTGGTGCGTTTCAGCTTGAGAGTAAAAACGAAACCCACTTTATCCATCTTCCCAATATTAGACCACGCATTACGGGCGCAAATAACTGTCCTAAAGTTAAAATCAAATCGTAGTTTCAGTGTTGTTTAATCGATATTTCAATCAATATCCTAAAAAGTTGTGTTATTAGTTGGTAACGTGAAGATTTCAAACTCAACATCTTACGGCTAAATACGAGTAGATACGCTTCAATGCACTTCATGTACTTAATAATCTCAAGGAGAACTCATTGAAAGTTCTGAAATCGCTTCGGAAAAAGTTTCTCGGAAACCAACCACTCGATAACGTTGAAATACATAAACTATTCTACTGAATTGGGAAACTGAAAACAGTTAGGATATTACGCCTGACATTCTGTGGCTGTAAAATGTTGGACGTATCAGCAGTAAAAGGAAAACATTCGAAGCAATTCAAAGCAATTCCTTTCCAAAAAAAAAACCAATCAGACGATTCTCAGAAAAAATCCGAAAGACTTTCTAAAGATTTTTGAAACCAAATCAGAAGAAGTAGAGAACAATACACTTCCTAAGATTCATTTGCAAATGTCACAGAACCGTAAGATTGGTAGACAAAATAGACTCAAACCACGGCAATGCAACCGGAATTGAATATAGCACTGATGCTGTGCAGCACTCTCAGTATATCCCATGGCTCTATCTGATCTTCAAAAAAAAGTGAATAACAACGTTAGATAATCTTGTGAAGGAATTCAGATAAAATATCAAATTTCAATCCAATTACCATACACCGGAGACAGCGTGTCAAAAAAGAAACCGTTTTGGGAAACCAGTTAGTTTTAAGCACTTTGTGAGTCTACGATTTTTAAAATTTCTAATAAAGTACTGTCAAGTGTATTACTTTTGACAGCCAGGCCTACCAACCAACGCACATGTCATTCATCACCATTTGCATGGCCGTCTCGCGACCAAAGCATACAACTGTGATATTAACCATTGTGCCATGACACATTCTACATACTGACATATTTAGTATCTAGATAAAAAAAAAAAACAAAAAACAAAAATAAAATAACATACTTAACTGCGATATTATTAACGCAATGATTTATATCATCAGAGGCACCGCACCGATGGAACACCAAACACCAATGGGCGGAATACGCGTAGGCTGACTTAATCAACTGTGCGGCGTTGTGTATGCCATGTAAGCCGGGTTTGAATTTAGAAAAAAAAATTCCATGGCTAACCTAAACACACATACGCTCGTCTCCTATAGAGTTAGACATTCCTCCATCTCATTAGTGTCAAGTCGCAAACTAATGCGTGATTTTCGGCCGTCTAGCTGCAGCCTTAAACCGTCCCGACAAGCGCACACACACGCGCAACGGAAGTGAAATATGAATGACAATCAGTATGGCTTGAGAAAAACTACTAATTAGAAAGAGAAACAAGAACAAGAACGAGAAGATGACCTGCAATAGCACTGATTCTAATGCTAATCAGAGGTGTAACGAGATTACCTCGATTCTCTGGTTTGGTTGTGCATTGCTCAAATAAGTTCGTTGTTTCTCAGCCATGAAATTACTTTCAACTGTTGTTTTAAGTACTGAACAACGGTGTAAGCGCACAGCCAAGGGTGGGGTAATTGTCTTTGTTCGTTTTCAACTTCCTCATTGTTGTGTGTCATCGTCGTCTCTTGCACGTTGTCGTTCTACAGTGCACCTTCGATTACATCCGGTCACATAAAAATCAACAAGAGTGTACCAAAAGTCGTTGAAGAGCAGCAAATAAAAATGAAAATTGCTATTTTCCGATAAAGAAATGAGAAAAAACCAGGAAATCGGAATAGCCCTTCGAATGTCCACCGTGCACAGTGTTAACCACAAAAACAGTTTGCACGGTCAAACAGTCCTACAGACGCTGTTGGTGGCAACAATGGTAGCAATTTCATCTAGTGACATGGCGGACAGCGTCACGGCAAACAATATGACTGTTTTTTTCGTTTTTTTTTTTGGAAAGCGATCGCCACCATTGGGGGTGTATAACCGCAGTTAATTTTCCTCGTCTCGCCATTCAAGTGGAAAATAACAGATGGGCGAGAATGAATTGGTACCGGACGGATTTTTTCACATCCCCCTGCACGCCCGACCGAAAGGGTTTTCATTTTTGTTTCTGTCCCAACGGGACAGGAAAGAAGTCAGTTTTCCATTACACCGATGTGAAGTAGACTTCATTCACCATTAGAGGTTAGAGGTGTGGTGGGAAAGACAACTGACAGATAATGGTGGCTTATGTGCAGGAAAGAGTAATTTAAAAACGTTATTTTATTCATGGAGTTGAAGGGTAAGCAGATATAGATCTGCACAAATTTAAAAGAGATTAGACATTCGAAATAAGCAAGGTACATAATTTAAATGTCTCTCTCTCCTAAGCGGAAGGAAGGCTTAATATCTTACCATCGCTTTTCTTTTGCGCTTGAGTACATTGGAAGGATAAAAATAGAGTAGGCCAATTGAAATGTTTAACTAACTCATCACTCAGTGAATAGTCTTCATTCAACCCGAAAGAGTTTTGTCTTCCTTTGGCCTTCTACATGTAGACCGAACACTGACTAACCTTTTACGAACATGTCCGCAGCATTATGAACTTCTTTCCTAAATTAGAAAACAGAAATGTCGCTGTTCAAGTTCCCACAAGAGGAAGTTTTGTTCGCCCTTCGAAATGGTTCTTATAAACTTATGATAACTATATCTTGCTCTGAGTTTAAATTTTTCTGTACCTCACATTTTGTTAGCACTCTTTTTGTGGTCCCTTGGGTTTTGTATAGGTCCAAATAGCTAAGGTTGAAGGGATTCGACTGAAACTTATTTCGACCCCGCTAAAGGTCCTCTGCAAACCCCGAAAAAATTTGCACCTAACTCTATCGTTAGCTAGCTGTATTCGGTTTGAAACTCAAGTTTGTTGATGAATTTCTAATTCTGCTTATAAAGGTGAGCAAGTTAATTGTACCATTGTCCGTCTGAAAGACTTTTTGATTTAGAGCTTAGTCGTCGTTGTATTTGAACTCTTCTAACTATGTCATCAGGAAGCAGGACTACGATGTCTAGTTCGAGGGTCGCCCATTATCACATTTTTTTAAAGAATCTGCGATTACCGCTGTGTCGCCTTGCCACTGGTTTTTGGATTTTGCAACAGAAGCTCTTTAAAAAGGAACTCTTCATCATAAAACTTACGCACACCAAATTTCATCACAAGACTTGTCAACGTGGCTTCATGCATAATTATTGCATCGGACTCCTGGGTGGGTATATGGGATTCGATTCCCAGACAACACCAAAGCCTTTTCACACTGGGTTAGCTATCATAAAGACCACTTCTCGATCATTGATCTCCTTGCTACTTGATGGGAACGTTTCCCTACGGGTATCCCTAACCGTGGTTACAGTGGTGGTCAGTTCGGTACACTTTTACACGGACGGCTCCAAGACTGATGAGGGGCTGGGATGCGGTGTTTTTTCAACAAGCTCAATCTGAGCTACTTTCTCGGCCTTCCAGATTATAATAGCATTTTTCAGGCGAAAATCTTAGCCTTGATGGCCTTATCCTGGGTGAAATGTAAAGCAATATCTGTCAACGGTATTAGCATTTTCACTGACAATAAAATCCCTAGAACTGTGCTCTTTCACGTCAAATGACCCCCGAATATCTCTTCTGGAGATGACTGAACAGTTCAACATTCACCTATGCTGGGTGGAAATTGCAATACTGCTAAGTTTGCCCGACTCGGTACGACCCATGGAATCCTGCCGAAATGACGGATCTTAGGTGTACCTTTCGCTGCTCCAAATCTTGCTACGGCTGGACGCTTTTAGTAAAACCGACTGTAGGTGAAGAAAAACTCTCTACTTGCAACATTTATTATAGTTCAGTCATGTTATCGGTCTGTTCACTAGACAATATCTGTTAGGTCAACATAACAAAAGCCTGAGAATTTTTTCACATGATTTCTGCAGAAGCTGCTCTGAAGTCCAACTCTGTCTCACAAACGACTACTCGTTCTTATTTCAACTATGAGACTTGCGTCACTAGACTTCACGAGTGTCCTTTCCTGTAGCAAAATATTTGATTCAGCCACTCTAACATAAATCTAAACCTAACCTATACGATAGTGGGCGCCGTGGCTCAGTGGTTAGTGCGTTGGACTATGGAGCGAGGGGTTCGAGATCGAATCCCAGTTGGGGAACACCTAAAAAGTTTTTCACGGCCCACCTCTCGCGAGCGTCTGACAAACATCCGAGAGTACAGTTGTCCTGAGAAAGCCTCTCAAATAACAAACTGCCCTTCGTATACGGCATTAAACAGTAGGCCCCTTCCATTCGTGTAAAGAATATAACACCCACAACATGAATGGTTGTGACAAGCTAGGCCCTGGGTCCCATCGACCTGCAGTGCCAAGTATTTTTTTTTTTTAACCTATTGCGATTCGGAGACATACATACATACATACATAATATTTACAAAGTTTTGGTCGTTTCATAAGAAGGTACATAAAACCATCACTTGAAACGAAAGGAATCTTTCAAGGGCAAGTGACCTTTTAATGCTGCCTTATGGTATGAGGAATTTCCCAAACGACTCTATGCACATTAGCCAAGATAATTTTAAAGTCGAATAAAAATGGTGAATTGCTTACAATAAAGGCTCTACCAAAAAAAAAGGTGAATCTTTTCACAGCGATGTCAGTGTGTTTGGAAAGATGTTTCCTTGAGCAGCATTCAGTATGTCACCATTGTGCATTTAAACCTATGCACACCAGATCACCAAAAACTCGATTTCTCTTCACCAATATTACGTGAATTTTAGGCCGATGACAATCAGCCAATTCGGCGAATTGTTATGAAACATGTGACAACGCCTTTGTTGGGATTTAACCCACAACTTCTGGATCGCTGTCACCAGATAATATTGTTATAATACCAACGAATATGAAGAGTCCTCGCAAAACCATTGTATGACTCGAAATTTAATCCAAAAAAAGCTTCTGATTTCGATCCTGATTTTGACACCTCTGCACAATGCGCGGGTAAGTGTTACATTTCGCCTGCTTTCATAACCAGTTTATTCGTTCTCTATCCATCGACCAATACATACATGTAGTACGTACGTGACACAGTAATTGGAAATGTTCGATTTGATTGATAAACGAAACAAATTATTTTGATATCAATTTGAATGAAACACCAATCAAATCAAAAGAAAACACAAAGGTGAGAACTCCAATTATTTATGCAAAACAAAAAAAATAAATTTTATTCAACATCCATAATCCTGTGGCATATTACACACTTTATCCCTGAAACAAACACCGACGACCACATGGTATAAAAGTTCAATTTATCACGTGTATCTGTAGATAGAAATCGAAGCTCATGTTTATTTAATTAATAATTGTAACTGCCATACCTCCCTCTACATATATACGTATGTATGTAGTAAGTGCGCACTCAATTTCCTTTTTACTTGCACCTATACCTATAGGGCAAGTATTGTATTCGTGCAAAATTTAGAACTCGAGATTTTAATCAAACTTGACATTACTATAATGGAGAAGTCCAAAAAAGTTGGTCCGCCAATGCCGTCTGTCTGTCTGTCTGTCTGTCTGTCTGTCTGTCAGTCTGTCAGTCTGTCTGTCTGTCTGTATATTCGACTACAGCCTAAACGGCTGGACGGATTTGCTTCAAACTTCATATATAGGGTCTGAGGGATATTCCCTAGAGGCGAAATTTGAATTTTCATTCTAACCTCAAAATTAAGGGTAGTTTATTTAAGGCCGATTTCAGTTAAAATGGGTTTTCTCGAAAACGGCTCTAACGATTTCGATAAAATTTGATGTGTGGGTTAGTTTGGGCATATGCTATGAGGTGGCATACCACGTTTTTCACGAAAAATTCGAATAACGGTAATATTGAAAATCAGCTGTTTCTCGGGTATTTATTCGGCGATTGGGCTAAAAATTATTATTTGTAGGTTATAAGACAAGTGCAAAATAATGGCATACCAAATTTTGGAATGCCACGCCTACTTTTATAAAACTTATTTTTTTTTCAAAATGTTAATTACAAAATTAACAAAATTATCAAAATTACTAGAAATTGAGAAAAAATTATTTAAGCAAAGTAATAGGCCTTAAAATTCTCTATAATTCACTCAAACACCCTATCTGGCCACGCCCACTTTTTATAGGCATTTTTATAAAAACAAAACATTGAGTAAACTCCAACAATGTTATGACTATTATTCCATCGAAATGCGGAATGCCACGCCTACTTTACTGGGAAGAGCAAGACTTGGACTTTAATCCTGATAAAATTATACACTTATAGCATTACGGTGCAAGTACGTACGACCCAGTCGTGCACTTTATTTTTTGTATTTTAATTATTGCTCCAGGGCGAATGATGGATGAGAATAATAGGAGGGATGGTGGTGATATAGGTTACCACAAAATCCTCGTTGCGGTTCAGCCACCGCAACCAAAGCCGATATGTGTTAATGCAATTATTGTCATGAGTAGCATTTTACATTTTTAATTTCCCTGTTCTCGCATACCTTGATCGGCGTGAATTGGTATCGATTCGCTGTGAAATTGACTTTAATTGTTCGCTTCTATTAAAAATAAAGTGCACGACTGGGCCGTACAAACTTGCACCTATGTCTCAAATTCTTGTGTGTATTTGAGGTAAAAATAAATAAACGAATATATACATAAGTAGGTAAGCATATGTAAGTTGACTATAAGTAAACCATCGTTCTAAACAGATTGGCCAAAAACGTCATATATCATCTGTAGGATTTGATAAAGCTCTTGAAAATTAAGCATCGTCGTTAATTTTACTTCAATTTCACTCAAATTCATTGCCTTTGAACTCCGGTGAATATGCCAAAGTAAGTCCCTAAAAATGTAACAATATTTTCTTTCTCTCATTCTGTCTTTTACCCAATGAAAATGAATTTCTAACAAATCCAGTAGCACGTGCGCACCAATCAAAACCTGTATCGTAAGGAAAAAACGTTTCCATGACAACAGCTGTGTTCTAGGAAAATCTCTTGCAATGGTATATAATTTTGAAAATCGGTTCAGTAGGAAGAAGGAGGGACAAAATTCATGTTTCCGTATTAATATGATATGAAAAGCGTTTTTTTGTTAAACTGACTGCAAGGAAAGTAGAATTTTAGGCCGTTTTAACCAAAAACGTGGTATGCCATATTATAGAGTTTTGTAAAAGAAGCCTAGATATGAAAATAAAACAGTAACGATCGAGAAAAGTTTTCGAGAAAAGCGTATTTTTATGAAGATGGCTATAAGTAAAGTACCTTTCAAAACAGTTTTCGTCTAAAACGTTGTATGCCATCTCATAGGGTTTGAAAAGCCTTATTCTAATATAAAATTTAATAAAAATCGTTGCAGCCGTTTTCCAATAAATTGGCTCCAACTGCTCGATTTCGCGAAAAATACCGTTATACTAACTTTTGCCCAAAAATGTGACACAGTTCCTGATAGAATTTGAGATGTTTAATCATATGTCAAAATCTAAATAAAATCGTTAAAGGCACTTTCAAGCAAATCGGCTTTTAGTCACCTTGGTCGTAAGTACCGTTGTATCATACTTAGACCAAAACGTTGTACGCCATCATGTTGCATTACCTCGTACTAGTCCGAATATGAAATTTGAACTAAATCATTGGAGCCGTTTTCCTACAAATCGACTTTTTGTCAAATTGGCTATAAGTAAAGTACCATTGTTGCCAATTTTGGTAAGCAGCACTATACATCATCTGATTGCAATTGACCAGACTAATTCAAATATGAAGTTTAATCAAAATCGTTAGAGCCGTTTTCGAGGAAATCCATTTTAACTGAAATCGGCCTTAAGTAAACTACCCTTAATTTTGAGGTTAGAATGAAAATTCCGGTTTCGCCTCTAGGGATTATCGCACAGACCCTATATATGAAGTTTGATCTAAATCCATCCACTCGTTTAGGCTGTAGCCTCGTGCACAGACAGACAGACAGACAGACAGACAGATAGACAAACAGACCGACAGGCATACATACAGACAGACAGACAGACAGACAGACGGCATTGGCGGACCTACTTTTTTGGACTTCTCCATCATAGTAATGTCAAGTTTGATTAAAATCTCGAGTTCCAAATTTTGCACGAATACAATACTTGCCCTATAGGTATAGGTGCAAGTAAAAAATGAGTCTTTCCATAGTAAATTCCCTAGAAGTACATAATATGTAATCCGTCAGAAGTGCTAGGAAAAGCGGGAGAAGTGGTTCTGACAAACGACAAGAAATCTTAGAGATTGACATCGCTTGTATCAATAATGTCAAAGGTATTTGAAAGAGTAGTATTGAAACCCATCCGACAGGTCATTGACGAAAGATCCCTTCTACCTGAACAATTCGGGTTCAGAATAAAGCAATTCACAATGAACTAGGCTTATACGAGTAGAATAACCGATAAAATCGAAAAGGCCCTAAAGGAAAAAAACAGATTGGCTCTGATACTTTCTTGACTCATCTAGACCAGCGACAAGGTTTGGCACGGTGATAGCTTGAAGTACAAGCAAAGACCATGTTATATCTTTAAAAACAGATTATTTCGTGTTGAATACGAGCTCCGCAAGGAAGTATCAAAGTGCTCTTATATAGGTAAGCAAGTGCCTAATCCTATATGGACACTTCATTCTTACGGTTTTGATTGTATTATCCTGTTGATAGATAAACCTGCATGTTTCACCTAAAAGTTCTAGTGCACAGGGTTCTAATTTATTTGATATAGGTAAGCAAGTGCCTAATCCTATATGGACACTTCATTCTTACGGTTTTGATTGTATTATCCTGTTGATAGATAAACCTGCATGTTTCACCTAAAAGTTCTAGTGCACAGGGTTCTAATTTATTTGGTAGGACCCATAAATTAAGAAAACATTTCACTTTTTCTTCTTCAGAGACCATGATTCCTTAATTTTTGAAGGAGTATCCGTAAGAAGCATTCAGAGATCACTCTTTTCGTTGGTCTTTTTTGCGTAAGAAACTTCCCATCTACCAGTAGTCATTTTTTCCAGTAATCATATTCGACTGCTGTACTGGTATCAAATCAAACTTTTATGACCCTTTTCGTCACAGAGCTTGCCGACAGGTTTTTTTACTTTTTACGCAAAATATGTAAATAATTTTCGACATTCAATGACGTTTCGGACAATTGCCTACGGCTTTGGGCTTTTTTTGGCTTTTTTTTACCTTCCTAAGTCTTTCATTGGGCTCGAAGTCCCGAATATTGTTTATTTTTTCAAATTCAATGCCACAGTTCCTTAAATTTTTGGGTTGTACTATTTAGACCACCCAAACAATAATTCGATTTTTCAACATTTATTTTAAGAGAATACTACTTAAGTCCGTTTGTATGGGTATAACGAAATAGTTGCACATTTCACTCGACTTTTATAGAATAAAATATCGTAGCTCTTATAAATTCCAAGATAAATCATCCGAAAAAGAAAAACATCAATATTTGTAGGTATGTACATATTGAACTGATCTTTTCTAAAAAGTACATCCAATTCTATCTTTTTGTACCGCGTATAACAGAAACATTTCTTTTCTGACTTCAGATATGAAAAAGCCACAAGGAACGTTAGGAAGTTGTTGAGAAATCAATAAGCCCACGAGCATCAAGAAACCTCAAGACACTTGAAAAACAACTCAAAAATATTCAAGAAACCTCAAGACACTTGAAAAACAACTTAAAAATATTCAAGAATACTCAGAATACCTGAACATTTTTGTGGTGAGTGTTTTTTAATGTTACTCTATATCAAGACTTATTTTAAAACATGAACCATAAGGTAGTTAATATCGGAGAGGGTTAGATTTTGTTCTTTTGCGAAAATTGATTTTGACCTCAATGAAGCCTTCTTAACTCTTTAAAAATGAGATAAACTTTTAGGAATTGCAAGACATTTTCGCAAAACTTTTAATTGCAAATATTCCATGTTATTGCCGAATCCGTTCGATGAGGGCTGAAACTCAGAAGCATTCTTTTTTCCATAATTTTCTTTCGTCCATTTCGCTGAGGTTATATGGTTTGGAGTACATTTCTCTATGTACAGAGTTTCGGGGTTCCTCTACAAATGCTTCATAGGTATAGCTATCTTTTTTTTTCAAATTTTAGGTATATTGCGGATCCAGATTTTAAATTTTGAAAAATGAGTAATATTTCTAGTCATAGCACACTCTGCTACTATCCTCCGTATGTACCTTCCTTCCACTTAGAGAGTGTCAATGAACATCGGAGTTGTTTATGATACTAAGGCTCATGTCAATCTCTCTCCAAACAAACAACCCTTAAACCCCCGCTAATCGTGAAATGGTCGGTCTAGTTGGATAGTTAATGCCTGTCAGTTGAAATCCTGTGACAATATTTGTGTTTAGCCACAAGACAAGGCGGTAGAGGTTGGAAAAGTCTACAACCATATGTTACTATGAATCCTTTAAGTGGCAGCAAACCCACACCGGCTTTTCATGTGCCTCCGTCAGATTTCCACAATACCAGTCAGCGGTATTGTTGAACTATGTACCTTACTTTACCCAAAAACCTCAATATCATGCAATATGAACTTAACTTCTATTGGAAGAAAACTGGAGCATTTCGGGGCCAAGGGTATTTAAATGCAAGGACTCAATTGTAGTCGATAGTAAAGGTGACCTCTTGACTCTGCTCAACCTCCGAAACCACAACAGAAAACCTTCCAACTGTAAAGTGATTAAATCAGTTCCTTTGGTTCTATATAATCAACCCTCTGCAAAACTAATAGCAGAACCATTGTCCTCGACGGCCATTTAAAATGCCATTGACGGAACTTTTTTACCCCTCAAGTTCCAATAAGTTCTCATGCAGTGGTTGAGCATAATTGGAAATTCTTTTCCAAACAATCTTTTACTTTTTTTTCTCTTTCTCTCTTTTCCATCCATACATACATATGTATGTACATCCCGCTCTGTTTCTCTTGTCTATAATTTGCACAAAATTTTAATTAAGTGTCCAATTCTAGAGCTCACAACAATTTAATCCACACAAATTCGATGTCATTGAGGAAGAAGGGCGGACAACTTTGGGATGTTCCTTGAAAAAGGATTTATGCAAATTTAAAATTCCAAATACACGGCCAAACAGACAAGGACTCCTCTTTCCGAAATGGAAAATTTCATTTCCGAAAATTCTCTAAAATTTTGTGTAGAAATTCCCCAGATGAATGGATTTTCTTCATTTTTTTTTTTTTTTTTTGATAAACATTGTTGTAATGTTGTGGTAGTTGTGCAATTATCCTGGGACCACCCGCATCAGAGACGACAAGCGTTCTCTCTATTCATATCCCAAGTCTATGGCATATACTCGTACATACATAGATACTACTCCGTCTTGTCATTGTGATAATAATGCAGAGGGATTGCCCATGCCGCTGTTCATTTGGAACTTTATTCTACATACACTCCCCTTCCATTGACATTGCTGGAGGGAGCCCGCCGCCGGTTCCTCCCCCAAGTAAGTAGAACATCGCTGACTTCATCGACAATTTCCTAAGAGGCGATGCTGGCAAATCCGATTATGTTCGGTTTCCTGACTTTGCTTGGTCTTCTTTTCGTTCATGATGCTCTTCCTTCCTACTCGGGCTTTGGATCTCACTTTCCTCCTTGAGATGTGTGTGTGTGTGTGTGTGTGTGTGTGTGCCTTGCATTGCAGCGGGTGGTTGACGAAGATGGTGGTGAGTGCAAGGCAAACCAGATGAAGGAAGCGCATCAGAAAATTAACCCACCCAAGGGACTAAGTAGCGTCTTCCAATCCTCAAAATAGAATCCGATTTTAGGGATATTCCCATCAAATTCGAACAATGTATAGTTTATGGCTAGTAAGTCTCTCTAAATCCTCGTGCAGCGAGGGTGAGATACTTTTATCCCCAGATATTCACCACACATTTTCATTTCGTGGTGTTCTTGTAACATCGCTGCATGGTGGACGAGACTAAAGCTACTGATATCAAGTCGTTGGCATTGCACTACAAACCGCGTGCAATTAATCCGACCTGATTCTCTGGCGTGCTGGTGTGCTGGTGTGCTGGTCGACATCGACGTCGTTACCGCCGATGTAGCTGCACTCATTGCTGAACGTGACGAGGTATTAAAATTACCAGGCTTCGAGGAGGTAATTGCATGCACATTGCCCTTTCTCTCTTCGCTGTTTGTGTTTATTCTACAACGACGACGATGATTGACATTATGATTAGAAGTGACATTTAATACCTTCCTGGATTCTGGGCCACCAGCAAATGTTGGTAGTACGAGTAGTGTCTTTTATGGCATTCCAGGACAGAAAGAAACAATTTTACTGTTATTCTATATCCTGCGATTGTTTTGATTTCGCAAAATGGAATCTTATTGTTCTCTTATTCGCCCGACAATCATGGAGAGTGCAGCTAAATGTTTGATTCTTTGAAAGGGATACGTCTTGCGGAACACGAAATCGATCTTAAATTGTATACCTACTTGAGGGGTTGGATGGAAACGTTTATTTCCCGTTTCTAGAAAAGGATTGTTTACATTTTCGAGGAGAAAATTGAAACCGCTTCGGGTGGTACGGAACTTGCAACCGAATTGCGTTTCCGGTGAAATGTTTTTCGGAAGAGTTATCATTTGAAATACAAATGTATTTCTGCGGATGTCATTTTCTGAAGAATTTCAAGTGATTAGGTTGAATTGAGGACATGGAGCTAATGGAGTTTCCTATTTCTATTTTTTCGTTGAAATATGGTTTGCTTATCTGGTTTACAGCACGTCCTTCTGGAAATAATTGATCGCTATTTGAAATACATGTAACTTTAGACTTTAATATTTAGTCCTTAGCTATTTATACCGTTGCCAAAGGCATTAGAGTCTTTCATTCTCGTTAACCTCGGTCATATTTATTGCAGTTTGTAAGTTCAAAAACCTTGGCAGCCTTTATTGTTTACTGTTTAAAGCAGATGCTTAGCCCTCTTGAGTCTGAAGACTAAAGTTCAAATATTTGTTTATTTATTCGCTCGCTGAAATTCGATTAAAGCCAGGACTGAGGGTCGTTTTCTCCCACCAGGCAAACCGACAAGTCGGTCTGTACATCAGACACTATGTCCTGAATTTACACGTGGCGGCTACTACTTGCCCGGGATGCGAGAATAAGAAAGAAAATCTCGAGAGTTTTCTCTGTGATTGCTATATAGTGAACTCCAATCTTTTCGCCTTTCGACCCACAAATTGATTTGCCCTTTACTTAACTAAATTCTCCCTTATTCTCCTCTATCAGATGGCACTTCTAGAATGAAACACAGTGAGCCTTCGTGATGAAGAAACCATTTATCCTCGCAAACCAACTAGTCAACCATTTCGTAAATTAACAAGATCAGGGAAAAATATGTTTTCTCGATTTTTCTGAAAATTTTGACCCAAAAGGCGAAAGTAAAGCGTGGGCCATTTGTTCGGTTCTTTTTATTGAACAGAGTAAAATTTTGGATTAATTATGGAATATTATTTCAATTAAATGACTGACTCGGCTCATTTGCCATGGTAGTAGGTTCCAATTTCAGTCCCAATTTCAACCAAATTTGTTCTAGAGTGCCTGAACCGCCTCTAGATCGTTCGCAAGCATCGATTTTTAAGGATACCCCACACAAAAGTCCAAAGGCGTCAGTATTAAAATACCTTGTGACCAACCGATGGCCTAGTAGTACTCGTAGATGACTACACACACATTTCAGGCGTAGAGTATGCTTATGACTATACATACTCAGCTCATGATGTTGTGAACATTCCTTACCAGAGCATTACCAACATATTTAGTTTTATATATTATCCATCTCAAGCTCTTCCGAATTGGACTTGAAAGGGAAACTTCTTCATTGCAAAGATCTGGGCTTTTTTCATGTCCTAAAGAACTGCAACATGTCTACCATTTTCTGCTCGAAACTGTATTTTCAAAACTCCCCTGAGTTTGAAACCATGAGCCAGTTCTTTTTTTATTAAACTCCCTTATGTTCTTCTTGTTACGAACTTTGTCGATATCCATTCTTGAGGTTTCGAAAGCTTTGGTTTTTCTAAGACGACAGATTTTATTTAGCACCGAATTCAAATACAACTTTCAGTTTTTTTTCTCTGTGTCCAACTAGATTACCTAGTTCTACCAGTCATTGTGTCATGCCGGTAAGTCGGTAGTCAGTATCTATGAGTCCGCCAATTTCGTTTATGTGCCTGTCAACGGATTTTCTTCAAACTTCATAACTGGGGTCTTTGGGGTCACTCCTCGAGGCGAAATCGGAATTTCCATTCCAACCCTTAAGGGGCACAGATTTAATTAAAAATGGTTTTTCTTGAAAACGCCTCTAACGATTTAATAAAATTTCATATTAGGGTTAGTTACCACGTTTTTCTGTAAAAATGTATGTATATACATAACAGTACTCTTGAAAATTGATTATTTCTCGGTTATTTCTACAGAGTTTTAGATCTGACACGCCTACTTTTAAAAAATGTATGCCTTGTAGTTAAGGATTCTGCACAATGTATTAGATGATATATTAAAATTTATGTCTGGGCAAAATAACTTAAACAATTTACATTTCTATGCCGCGTTCCCAGGGCTCTGCTCTTACGATCTGTAAATTACACGAAACATTATGTTTTACAATTGAGATTCATTGTGCGAAGATTGAGATTGAACATGAAGTCCCCAATCTGCCGGGCTGACTTGTACATAATTCCACTTCTCAAATTTTTCTGATGACATAATCACGCAAACATTTTGCTAGACCTATGATAACAACAAAAAGAAGAAAGAAAAGACAAAAAGATATACGTATGTAACTACAATTTTGATTACAAAATATTTTTGTCCTCATTTCAAAGTAAAATACTCCTCTGTGCGACGTCAGCATTGAACAAAAACACTATAACAACAGATTATCTACTTCGCCGCCTTTTCAAATTGTAAATACCATTTCAATGGAAGAGAATTTTAATCAGCACATCTTATCTTAACTCTCAGATAGTATCTACAGCTTTCATAAAATCAGATAAGCTTCCTATTTGCCTACCTTACAATGCGCGGTTTTTGCCCATAATTTCAGCATTTTCAAGATAATAGAAAAGAAACACGTTTTATTGTCCAACTTAGCGAATAAGACTCTTTAGATAAAGTGACAATCACCACAATGTTCTACGACTTTCCCTCGAATTTAGTATTTTTCAAGACAAAAACAGTCTGTACTTACATCCACCGTCTAAACACCGCATACTTCTTAAAACAATTTCCTTAATAGCAATTCGAATTAACCATCATAAAAGAAAAAGACATAAAGAGAGCTTCAAAGTATCTTAACTATAAAATGCCTGCCTTCCAATAAATCTTTTCGCCATATTGCAGAAAAAAAAAAATCCAAAAACAAAGTAGTCCCGAAGAAGAAGAGTCGACGAGGTTTCTTTTGTTGATTATACCACAATTAGTATGCTATTATGTTGTCAAAGTTTCACAGCAACACACAAAACAAGGAAAGGACAAATCGTCTCTTTTTCTACTCCACCACCCCACCCTCATTCTGGGCTCAAGAAAGAAGGGTTACTCTCTCTATCTTTCCGGGTTGGGGTGGTGTTATTGAATTCGTTAACTCGCAAGCCTTGTACTAAAGCGTAGAGTTTTCTCCCAACGATGTACGAGTATATGTATCTCTTCGTGATGTGATGTCTGAACCTCGAAACCGAAAAAAAAGAGAAAAAAAAGGTGCTATGGCCACTTAAGCCGTCATTATTACTTCACATTGAGGAAATTGTGTGTTTTATTGGTTTGGTGAAGCCCGAAAATTGGGGTGCAATTGAAGACAACTGCTTTTGGACTGTTCTATGCCTTTGCCGTAGACGTTGCTCTCAAGTCCAATTAAGTTTAATTCCTAAATCGGGACGACTGCTGAAACCTAAACTAAAGATCGATTGCTCGCTGTTGTTGCTGGGTTGTTGAAATGAATTCCGTTCTTTGTTCAGAGTTTTGAAAGCGTACGTACCACCACCCACTTACTTTCTGCAGAAAGCGCCATACGTTGCTTGTCGCAAACAGACAGATGTGTACGCGAATACTATTTAGAGCGTGAATGGCACTGCAGCTGCATGTATGCAATGAAAGTTCAAGTGGGCGAAGTGAATGATGATGATAAAGTGATTTTTTTCCTTCCCTCCCTCGCTGCGTGTATGTGTTTCATTTACCTTGACACTGGTGCAGAGACGACAATTTAAAGCCTGTGACTAGATCCGTGGAGGGAAGCCTTTTAGGAATAAGTTGAATGGAGCAGAATGCCCTGGAATGCATAAGGTAATTGACGGTGACGTAGCTAATTACACTTAACTGCGGACCATATAAACTGAAAAGAAGTGGCTAGAAGGAGACCAAGGCAGCTAAATGATGGTAACGTGTTGTCAAAGGAAAGTAGCTGAAGAAGGGTATATGGAGAAAATCATTGCGGTGACTGTGTGTAAAAGATAATTAAGCCAGCATCAATTATTTCTTTGTCAGTCAGATGACTGGTTTCAGTGGGGGATAGGATATCTGTATGAATCAGCGGCATCATCGGGAATTTTTCATATACTATATCCTCCTTTTCAATTCTCAATGTTCAGCCCACCGATGGCAAAGGTGACCAAGAAATTCAAACCGACGTATGGAGCATTTAGCCAACACAATTAGTTTTGCAAGACTCGACATTAAAACTCTCCTAAAAAGGCGGTTTTAGAGCGGAAGGCTAATACCTCATACAGAGCTGTTTACCCTTTAAACATTCATTCTAAGCCTTGAATACATTGCCGTTTCAACATTTTCCTCTTCTATGAATGTTGAGTATCGTTGCAAGTGCCTTGAGAAGAACAAACGAGAAACTAATAGGGTTGGAGTCTTTCGCTAAAGTGTGGCCAAATTTACTGCTTTGGATATTAATACCACCTTCTTTCCCCTGCATGCCATAGATACCTATTGGTACACAATATAAAATTTCCTAATCCTGTTGGTAACCTTACAGGAGTTGGACGGTTGAATGGCGCGAAAGACATAATCCATTGCAGTTTCTTCAAAATCTATTTGGGTTATCATAATAGCTATTGGGTATCGTTGGCGTACTGCTTCCTGAAAATGAAGTTGGACAGATGTTCCTGAAATTCCCTCTTCTAATGAAGCTTAGAAATGGTGGGGCTTTTGCATTTTCGCAGGCCGTGCTTATTATTTTTTGGTCATCAACTACTTTTGTCTGTTAAATTGTCATCTTCAATAATCTAATCCGATTTAATTGAGTGAACTGGTTTTATGGCTCCTTTGAGTCTTGTTATAATTCTAAATATACCCTTGCAGGAAGGACACCCAAACTTCTATATCGATAGTTCTAAGTGGCAATCAGAGGGAAATATGATTTAGTGGATACTAGTTACTGTCAAGCCACTACCGCCGCTCGTGAACGTCTGACAAGCATTCGAAATATATATAAAGTCCTACAGACCTTATCAACAACCCTTCGGATACTGCATTAAACTTTAAGTCTCTTTCGTATTCGGAGAAACTCCTTGATGCAACATCTTAAAGTTACAGTGAAAATTGTGGTTTTTTTTTCTTGTTTTGAAAAATTCCTTTTCCTTTCCTAAATAAATGTTTATTAGATATCATATTTAATTTTACAATGATTTAAGGAAACTCAGTCAATTTACGCGCTCCACTAATATTTTTGAGACGACGTCTGATTTAAAGCCACCTCCCCGAAACCATGGTTGGTCTCTTTCACCTAGCTTCGCGTGAAACCCAAATTTCACTGAATTCTCATCAACAATTTCGATTGTCGCCTATTTCGGTACCCATAAGACTTTTCAAATGATAAACTCAAAACCATGGTTTCTAAAACTCTGTCAATATCTAAAATCGTTTGAGTAACTTACATTACAAACAGTTGATTCCAAGTGATACCAGCACACAATAAGCCGTCTTACAGTAGAGTTGAAATAATTCCGCTTTTACCAGTGCCGGTTACAAACAAGTATATGCAGATAGTAGGTAGGTACGTTGCGTTGGTCCAAATGACAAATAAATCCAAAAATTTCGCGCAAAACCAGTCAGCGAAGCCGATTACGAACGGCTTCTATGGGTGACGGCTGACGACAAGTACAGGCGATGATGGCCGTGGACTTTAATCAATGTGAGATTCTTGTTTTCACTTCTTTTGTATTTCTTATTTTTCATGAATGAAAATTGCATCTAATTTCAATATTTTCTCTTTTTCGCGCAGCAGACAGATATTTCTGGTTTTCCTCTTATTTTTTACCTTTTCGGTGTAAACACAATTAACACAGATACATAATTACACCAATGTGTACACACATTCACGAGATGCACCTGTAACACCTATACACACCTATCATTTACACTTATGCATGCGATCACGCATACACTCTCTTTCACAAAATATCGCCGCAAATCAAACGAGGTGATTGAAAAACAGAAACCAAAAAAAAAGAACACAAAAATTTCCCAAAATAAACAAAAAACAAAGTTGCGGCGAGAATGGGACCACAACTGTGGTCCGAGCAAGACACAGATAACTACGAAGCGAGGGAAAGAGAAGAATGCGAAAAACGATCAAGAAAAGTTTGGAATGTGAACGTGTTGTGCCGGACCGATCGGGCCACAGTGGGGTACAGGGCTGGAGTCGTAAGAATTTCTTCTCAAAACCGGGTTTAGAGTGTAGTCACAAAGCGAATTTAACTGAAAATAACTCCGCCGCGGTAGACACACCAACACACCGCTGAGCACACACCAACACTACACAAGGTACACGAATTTTATTATTTTTTTTTTCAACACGACACGACGGCCACCAACACTTTTTGTAGCATTTTTTCTTCACAGGATTTTCATTCACTTTTTGTTTAAAACTAAAAAAACTAGATCAATCGCCCTATTCGCAGGGAGTTTTAAGCGCAGAATTCAATATATCTATTCGTTTGCGGCTGAATTGAAAGTTACACGAGTATTAAGCAATTGATTTGTTGGTAAATTGGACAATTTTATTCAGGAAAACCACCGCGCGACGCAAAGTCGTAGACGTCTGCAAAGAACAACTCAGGTAGAAACCACTTGATCACCACCGTTGGAGTAGCACACGAATTTTTTTTTTCTGTTGTTATTCTATCTACCTGTCCACCAAATCCAAAGTGGCGGTTGAGCTGCGCTGACTAAGGTAGGTGTGCGAAAGAGCATTGTGTAGACTCTTTAGTCAGCGCTGGGTAAATAGAAATTACTTGTTCTAGCTACCTAACAGGGTTTGTGTGGCTGACATCATTTTGTTTATTTTATTTTATACGTAGACTTGTACGTGCCTTACCTATAGTTATGGTCAAGAGAGGAGAGACTTAATAATTTCTCCTGTTTTCTCTTTACAGACGAGGCGGACGAGATCGTATATTCAGCTCGGTTCTCTTTTACGATAGTGTTATAGGGCGCGATGTGCGATTGCTGGTCACAATCACAAACTAAACAACATTAACCAACCATTCAACAAGCAGATCAACTTAATGATCAGTAACGTGAGTACTAGATTGTAGAATAATTGTTGAGTTAGGAGCTTATCACTGTTTGAGATCATTTCTGTTGATAGGTTAGGGTAGATCAGAGTACTGATTGCAGGGACACAGATAGTTCATAGATGTGTTTACACTCATCAAATGTCTCACACACTATCAGTTTCGTGCTGCAGTCAAGGCTACGCGGTATCATTCCGAAACTCTCAGTTTTCCTAAAATTGTCTTCTGTTAGCATTTCCAATCCACTCTTGTTACATTGCTGTCTCTCATGCATCAATCTCCGTCATTCCAGCAAAACCCACAAACTATTTTTGCGTTCATCAGTTGTGGCATCAGTCCTTCATCATTTATCTTTTTCAATTTTCGTATCAGTCCAGCAAAATGATGGCCCAAAACTAGGCGTGTAGTCTACTTAATCCCTGTCCAACCAGTTGAGTCGAACTTTTTTATTCAACACGAACCCTCTACTTGATCCTGCCTATGTAGTTCATCAACTCATTCCAATTGTTGAACAGTCTCCAACACCTAGTTGATAAACTTGAGGGGTTTTGGCATAAAAATGCGTTGCTCAAGTTGATAAAAATTTAAAAACTTGAGCAAGAGCATATGCGACACATTACTTGGAAATGATTTCACGAATCGTTGCATAATGATATCCAGCGAGCAACTCCTGCCCATACTATATCGATCTCGCAACAATCTCAAAAACATTGGTTGGCCAGATTGAGAGCCATGTATATTACAACTACATATATGCGTATTACTGCTCCGGTCACACAGTGAATAGATCCCATTTTTAGAAATGTTTCTTGGGATGGGGATGCTCTAGAATTGTGAATCCTAGGTTTCCCACGTCAGCATATCATTTTCACTCAACAAAGAGACTTTTTTACTGTCCACACGGCCTGATTCTAGGTAAAGCTGAAACTCTCCAGTCATCTCAGCTGTTAGCTTTCTGGTGTCAGTTCCAAGTAGGTTTAGACCCTTCTACTTGTGGACGTCAATCAGAAGTGAACAAATTTTATTTTAAAGAATTAGATTGATAGTCTCCCAATATGGTAAAACAATTTACAACAATCAATCCGCCATTTTCCAGGTACACAAAGTGCTTTACTATCCCAAAGTTGTTTTATTACCTAAAAGTTGTAGCCATCTACTGTCTTCTATCCTTTTTGTTAACGTCCTTGGTATTTCCCTCGTTTATCACTAAACCCAGTTTGACAGATTCTATGTCAAACTTGCACTAGTTACATCGATTTATCCAAATATAACTGTGCACACTTTTGAAAGACTTTCCCTTTGGTTTGATTTTCAAACTACTGGCGACAATAATCACCAAATCGGTTAGTTCGAGAAGAAAAGGTCTCCATATATAAAGACTGGTCAGTTGTTTTCTCCCTATTCGTGACTGCACACTCTCCCAAATTCGTTTAAAAAGTTCTCGGTCTTTATACACAATCACTCAGTTTGGGTAATTGTCTGGGTGTGCTGTTTGTACGAGCCAGTAGTCCATGAAAACACACTCAGGACCTGGCATCGAATAAAACATCATATTTAGTGCTGCGTTGAGAAAGTTTTTGTCCTACCCATGATACAATGAGTGTATCTTATTCGTAGTGTAAAGGAATGGGGCCAATATTTCTCATTTTTCTATCTTTTGTTGAAGAAAGCCAAATAAGAAGAAATATTACGCCACCTTGTCTCTCAAACCTCAGATTTATCAGAAATAGGATACAGAATCTTTATTTTTACCCAGCCTAGATATTCTTAAAAAGTGGTCTTCCAAACTTTTTCTACTCCTTTCTAACCTCTTTTGTCTATCTTTTTTAGAAGGACAATATTCTCTTATTTCCCCCAACGAAAATGACTTTCCGACCCTTATCATAGTCTTGTCCTTTGCCTCTCATGTCTTAGAGGACGCCAACTAAGGTAACACAACCAATTTTAGTAAGGGTTTTGACACCATATCTTATCAATTAATTCTTTGGATTTGTCTGTTCTTCCCACCACATGGTTCAAATAGATACCTTTTTATCTCAAAAACCATTTTATAGTATTCTCTCCGGTAGGTCCTCTCTAGTTCTTTCTTGACCGCCTTCGGTATACTACAAGACAACCATCTAGGCCCCCTTCTTTTCATCCGAATAATAAATGATGTTGAAAGGGTTATTAAAAATCTCCTTCATTTCTCTATGCTGGTGAAAACAAATTTCCCAAAGCCTCCTTCAATATCCTATAACGATCCTTATAACTAATCTCCCTTTGAAGACCGTCTTAGCCTTAAATAAGCCTACTGCGTTCCTCATGGGAATTCCATCCATTGCCCATCTCTTTACAACTCCTTAACTAAACCTTGAGCGTCCATTCGATGCTTTTCTCGCTCCTTCAAACTGTTCTTGTTTGCTGTTTTCCTGCCATATGACTAGCCCAAAATCTGTACAAATGTTGTAGTCTGGCCTTTCCAGACCGACTATCAGTTTCCAATTAGGGGCAAGAGACAAGACATCGCTTAAGGGTATATCGCAGCTTACTTACCTTGAAAACCGATGTACTTTCCAGTTAGTTTTTATCAACAGCCTTAGCTGTAGGCAATACATTAATTATCACTCAATTACTTGACATTGCCTCCGCCTCATGATTTTCAAAAACATAATAGAGTTGGGTGGATTCCCATCAACAATGCCTTTGTCTCTCCAGCTTTTCGTTTTCCATTTTCTTTCATTAAAGACTCCTTTCCATGTTTTCTCTTATTGTGTTTTGTTTTATCAGCAGTTTTCTTCACACGATTTTTGAAATCTAGTTTTTCAAATTGAGAGTCAATTGAAAAAATTCATAAAATTGCTCCTAATACGACTAGTGCCCCCAGTCCCTGTTCATATTTTGTCTTTCTTAAAGCATTCCTTCGTTAAAGTCAACATTACCATTGACAAACATGTTGACTTCTCGATCTTCCTTTTGTATTTCTGCCGGTAAAGCGGTAACCCCCAAAATTGGCAAATACTTTTGATACACACTCTTAGCCAACCTGAACACGTTTATTACAGTCTTAAGTCCTTATATGCTCAGCAAATATTTATTTACCAAAAAGAACACACAACGGGGTGGATGTCCAAAAGAAACCTCATATATGTAGTATGTAAGGTACTTCATTTAAGGATGTTCATTGGTCCCCTATGAAAGACGGCACTCTACTCATGTTGACAATGTGTGTTTCCCTCTGACTATTTGTCATGAATGACTTTTGTGGCTTAGCCTCAGGGATATTACTAAGTTCATTTGACCTCTTCCTTTGTGTGTATGTTGCGGCAACGATTTTAATTGCTCCAGCAGTCTTATTTGTATCCAGTTCAAATTACTTGTGCTACAAAAGGAAACATTTGTTAACAATGCGTTGCGACATTCAGGCCATGAACTTGCGTGTGCAGTTTTATTATTTTTGCGGATTGGGACAGGAGTTATGGCTCTGCATGTGCCTACAGAAAAAGAAAACAAATCAATTTGCACTCCCTAAGGGTTAGGAAATAAACGAAACACCTTAATCATGTTTGTGGTAGGGATTTTAATTTTATTTGCACACATACGTATGTACAAAAGAATTAAAGCATGGTCTTGAGACTTACGAAAATATTAATCCGCGCTATAGTTTGATTCTCCAGTACAATTTTTATCTGCTCACTGAGGCACGAAACGTAACCAAGACTCTGTAAGCCTACTGTTTTTTTAAGAGTTTGGAAATAAAAAGTAGTGCCTTGAACAAGAACTCGAAGCTTGTCCTACGTCCTATCGGAAATAAAAAGTTGCTCATACGACAGAGTGTATGTGCATGTCCCAAAACTTGTTAACTATATGAACGAGTTGTTTGTACCACGTAGATTTTAAATTTTATATCGTCAGTTTTGCTACGTAGGACGACCAAGGTTTATACCACTCGTAGGTCTAAGAATTGAGATTAAAGTTTTAGCCATTCGTTGTGCTACAACACAAATTTAGCAAGTGTACTATTACAAGCAGTCTTTTTTGAAATAACTTTTTTTAGAAAACAAACTTGTTCAAATTACTTTTGAGAAACACTGTCAGCCAACTTTAAGTGGTTAATGCGTTAAGCTACTCAGCGGCTAAAGGGTCGATCCTCATAGAAAATTAAGGATTTTTCTCACGATTCCACCCCTCACCATTGTCTGACGAATATCTAAGAATATAACTTGTCCTGGAAGCTATAATTGCGCGGATTCATAACTAAAGAGTAGGTTTCCATTCGTTTTTGTATTTTGTACAAAACTACTATGTTATCTATCGGTAAACACAGAGATGGGACTTTAGCATTGGCATTGAAAATCTCATTGCTAATGAAAAAAAAAAAAAAATTGGCATTGATTTATTTAATGCCATTGAAATAGTAGTAATGCTGAAGAAAAATTATTTTCATTGAATGATAAGGCATTAACAAAGGTTTTTATTATTTTATTTATTTAATTCATTAATTTTCATGATAACCAGTTTTTTAAAATGGTCGTTTGACGACGGTGGTAGTTAACCATTCCAGCGGTTGAAAAAGGTCTCTCAACTGGGGCTGAAGACGGTAAGGGCGTATTAAATTTGTAAAACATATGTTTTATCAGTGGATAGTCGTGATTGCGCGAAGAAGAAAAAAAAACATTTCATTTATCAGTTATTTCTTAACTGTATAACTTTTCATTGAAAATTGTTCAATGCTAATGAAAAAAACAATTAATTAGCATTGAATTTTTCAATTATAATGAAATTTTTTTTCATGGGCATTACTTTCATTTATTGCTAATGCTACTTGCTATTTCATTAGCCAAGTAATGCATTACTCCCATCTCTGGGTAAACATCAGGTAATACTCGAGTGAAATCCTCTAAGATGGTAGTTGATTCTTGACAATCTTGTTATCTCTCGAAGGTGACCATCAGAGTAATCATCACATGTTTGCTATCGTTTTTGTTTGACAACGCAATCGTTACACGGAGAGCTAACACAGTGTTATCATAAAAGTTAACAAGTGTGACTGTCAACTATCATCTTAGAGGATTCCACTTCTGTTAACCATGTATACTTACAATTTTCCTCCTTTTTATACATATTCCTGGAGACCTTTTGCAAAAAAATAGCGGCTGGGACAATTATGTAACTTAGAGCCGTCTGTTAGTAATCTAGGACTCATATTGACCCATCTGCAGTTTTCAGAAAATAAGAAAATTTTTACCAAAAACCAATATTTATACTCTCTCCCGGAGGATAATCTCTTCCTTTTATTCCCAGAAAAAGTATCTATTGTTATGAGACAGTCAACCGTCTTCGTCACCTGAATATCCCCAGGGGGATCGAAGTAAATAAGGACCATACTGTAAACGATCAACAAGCACCCTGAAGCCGGAACTGAAATCTAAGAACCTACATACCTTAACTTCTACTTACGTTTTCTTTAAAATTTCTACTATCACCGGTCATTTCCCTTTTCGTTACTACATTAGGAAGATAGGCAGCGCTTCCCTAAGAGTACGTTCAATTACTCACTTTAAAACTAAAAATTTGTGACATTTTTATTTTCCTGCTAGATCGAATCGTTTTCCAGTGGTTTTGCTAATAAATATCACCCCAGCATATTAACACTCCAACTATTCTACATATGAAAACAATGAAAATGTTGTCAAAGTTGCAGAATCGTACCTATACCATGACATCAGATTTTAGATATACGCCATTCATAGTCACAGTTAAACGAAAATATTTCATTTTATTTCAACTCTCAATTTAAATGTACATTTTCATATATTTTTACATTTTCATATCGTTGCAGGCCAGACCAGACTTATCAAATTCAAATGATCCTACGTCAAGAAATCGCTAACCATCCAGAGGAACGCTGAGCTCTAGTCCAGAAGAATGTGTTATAATTCCATGCCAGCAGCGGCACACCATGGCGTTTCTGAAATCTTTATTTAATTAGTAATTTATTCATAGAATTGTTATAGTCTGAAAATAAATAAAAAAAAAACCATAAATCAAGTCAATTATTATGAAATGAAAAGCAGAAAAAGCAGTAGGTACACCACCTACTCAAGCAAAAAACTAAGCACTACCAATACTACTTACTCCACTACCACGGCAACGTAATCATAGAAAACGAAATTTTTCTACGCCCGAAACCAGCTGAAATACCAGGCGCCCATGAAAAACAGTTGGTATACCGAGTTTTTTAGCAAGCTGAATTTGTTGACACGAATGTGCATGTGTTTGTCACAGAGCTTTTGGTTTGTTTGCCGGCAGTATGTGTGTAAACACACCCACTGTCAATACTCAGTCATTGATCAAAATATATTCCAGCTGCGAAATTTGTCTGAGCTCGTGACCGGCTAAAGTACTAGTCGCCCATGAAAAGCTGTAGGTATACTCAATTCTCAGCTGAAGCTTTATGCGACATGTTTGTGTTTGTGTGTGGTGTGGTAAGCTTACCCGTGACATTAGTGAGCTGTCTCTTTCTGACTACGATCGGTCGAGTTGGCGCCAAATGTCAATAGCAGTTTATGTGTGCGTAAGCTCTTCTAGCCATCAGAAAACACCACAAACAAACAAAATTAAAAGTTTTTTATTCCCCAAAAAGCAACAAGGCAAATTTAACAGAAAATAAATGCTACGACTACGAGTATTGTTTGGAGGCTGGTGGCTCTTTGGAGGTTTGTCCCTTTCTTTCATACAAGCATGCCGACACCCCAAGAGTAAACAAGTGGGTATAACTACTGTCAAATACAGCGAAATGCACATTTTTCTAGTGTCGTACTGCACTTACATGCATTTCAGTCTAGGAGGCTGGGGGATTGTCTCTTTTCGAGTAGTGGGCGAGTAGTCGTTTATGGCGCCAAATGTTAATAGCATCCAATCTGCAAGTGCGCGCTTATCGGCTGTCACTTCATAATTGCTGTAAATAAAATACAAATTTAGATAAAATTCATAAATGTATACAATTTTCTATAGCTCTTAGTATTTCTAAACAGAGATAAATATTTACTTTTAATTAGTTAAGTGTGAATCACGTTGGTCGGTGGTCGTTTTCAGAATTATTTTGTCATATTGGGATGACAAATGGACGGGAAATGGGAAGGTAATCGCCCAACGAATATAGCAAAGGAAAATGTACATATTGTCAAATTAGACAAATTAGTGGATCTAAGCAATCACATAAGAATAGCGTGGGTACTTTGTACTATGACCACATTAATCGAGTAGAAACGTAAGGGAAGGAAGTGACTTGTTTTGATATCAAAGTAAAGTCTTTTACACACAAAATATTAGTTTTTTCTTAGGCAAATTACTGCCAGCTACCAAAATAAAGAAGATTTGTACTGAACTTGTAAGTACTTGTACCACGGAATTTCAAAGCAAAAGAAACGAAATATATCTATAAGTATGTACGTCAGTAGTTTTTGTTTAATTTCTATTTTTAAAACCAGAGTTCATTAAATATGTTCTAGTTTTCTAGTTTGTAACTAGAAATATTGGTTGGTATTATAGACTATCAAACCTACAAACAAACTTATGACCAACCTAGGACACTTATTAGATGGTTTTTGTCCAATACGGGAAATACTGTAGTTAACCCTTTCGCACCTGTTCGCATAGCCCTTAATTTGGAAATTTGCATCCAAAATGGGGGAATTAAATCCCATTTTTAACGAATTATTCTGAAGTTTAGTACCAACTGTGGCGAAACTTGCATTATCCCGAATCAACTTGAACTTCGACGGTCCAGCTATTTCAGAGTCTAGCTGAGTATATTGTCAGATATGTAGGTATGTCCAGAGTTTGTGCCGAAATGTTGTCAACAGTTATGTATGTTGGTAACAGCTACGTATGTAAGTATGTATGTATCCCAACTTTAAACATCTATAACTTTTGACTAGAGCGCAATTAGAGATATGCTAGATACTGATCTAATACATTAATGTCAGGATAAGCCAAAAACCGGTAACTTTTCTGTCAAAATATTCTAAGCGAAAAAATATCTTCGTCTAATAAGTTACGAAAGTTGTGTAGTTATTTTCTCACCCTGATTCCACCTAGAAACTTAAATAGTCGTGGACTTATGGAGAACTTCGACCAGGAAATGGATGGCTGCATTCGAAAACGTTACACTAATAGTGCATTGATTCGGTATAACTGCTTATTTACGAAGTCGATATACAGCTATTGCAGATGCCAAATCAATTCATAAATCGGTCCGATATCAACAAATTTAATGACATTTGCACATCACATGTGACAACTTTGCGAAAATGAACGTTTTGCATAGAAAGTACCAAGAATGTGATGCAAACCAAATGGTGTCGTAGTGAAACGATTCCGAATTGAGTCGATATTTTGTAATATCCTGTTTTTGGCACACAGCACATTGTACTGTACATGTTCGGTGTTCTCGAGACGTAGTCGATAAGTATCAGTGACCAATGGAGTAGTCTATCAATCTCTTTAAGTCACGTTTTTGAGAGAACACAGATCCTGGACCCTACACCAAATTTCTTTTCTTTTTTTTCCAGATAATAGTCTAAATCTTCTACTTACTACATACATAAAGCATCTTAGTCAATCGCCACAAACGTCAAAGACCAGTAGATCTGGGGTAAAAACATCGGGCACCACCGAAAAGATACCTGTGGCTGTGGCTGTAGCATCTAATATTTATGAGTGATAGGTTACTGGTTCGAGTCCTAATCACAACAAGCCAATTACATATTTTAATATTAAAGTTAAAACTCATTTCCTCCAATAAATTATGGAATTTTGACTAACTGAATGATGCCACAATATGCTCAAAACTGGGTCATAAGTGGATTGGGCTGGGGACTTATGAACCGACACCCTAAAGCAACTAGTTCTTCTAATTCTCCTGTACAGTCTCGAGTGCTGAATAACAAGCAGGAAAGGAGACCTTATATCGAGATTTTCCGAGCAAAAAATAAAAGAAAATATACATATGTAGAACCCTAAACACAACGAGCTGCACCAAGATGTGGTTGTACTCTTACAAATAACCTATTCTTTAGTAAAAAGCATCTTTCATTCAAGTTTTCAGGTTCGAAAGTAATCACGAAAGCAAGAGCCGTCAACAGAACTGGAAACAACTTGCTCGGGATTGACGAGGGTAAAAGGAAACACTGAATCGCAGGCAGGAATCCTACATAGTTGGTTTAAGACCAGCTTAAGTTGAAGAAATTCAGAGTTTTTGAAGTTACTTCGCAACTTGAAAGCATATTAATGTTTAATGTTCGTAGGTTCTTCAAATACATTCTCTGTTTCAGAGCTCAATTCCATAAACTTTAGTTTAAGACTCTCACGAGTGCATGTTCCGCAGAATATAAAAAGCAGGACTAAATTTTCTGACGTGAATCTTCAGATAACTGGCAATAAAATAAAGTAGGTCTGAAGATTGAACCTTGGGTTCCTCTAAAACTTTTGATTGTCATTCGACTGCAAAGATTTTTGGAAAGCTAGTGGCTTGAAATTTGGGATTTCACCAGTGAGCGGGTGGCAGTCAGAACCAACGGCTTTCGCTGACGATATTGAAGGCACTGCATTTTAAGTCCACTAATCCGTAAAAGAATGTGGACAGTACTATGTTCGCTTATATAAGTAGCTATTGAGAGAGTGCATACCTAAAAATTATAACTAAACAGTATAGTTTTACTTATAGTAATGGTAGGAAGGATTATAGTGGCGATACAGCGAATTAAAATCACGCATTTTAACCGGTGAAGTAGCCTATTATGCCGATAACCAATTTTTGCTAAAGGGCTCAAGATTTTGAGTTAAACATATCTTGAAGCGATTGTCTCATTCAAGCATTTATATTTTAGAAGAATTTTGAAAATCTAGAAGTGGGAGGAATATTTTGGAAAGAAAGAAAAACGCCGGCCGTATCTACGAGTAAAGAATCTTCACTCACTTCTGATATCCAATCCATTAGTAATCTAAAGTTTATTTCATACCAATGATTTCTTGGTTCGAAATAATATCCATCTGCTAATTAGGGATAGAAAAATCTCCAAATATGAGAAAGTAGGCGACAAAAATTCTGCCAATAAATCAGGCAAGCATTTAAAAGGCTTCTTCGCGAGTTCAACTGAAAATATGAGACCGCAAAAAACCACACCAACAAATCGGTGGTCCCCAAACTCACAATAAAACTCAAAATTTTCTCCACTCAATATGTCAAATGTGGCATATCTGTCAAGGCGTAAACCAACAAGAAGACCCATGATGACACATCTGTTAACGTGACGTTAAAGATTTTTGTGCAAACCACAAAAATGCGGCACATCACCACAGGTACAGTGATATTATGGTTTTCATATGCTATGCTGTTTATTAATTTTAAAACCACAAAATATTGACCAACATCATTGACAGGCTCAGAGTTGCAAATGGGATACTCCTTTGCGTGCATGCTACAACGCTCAATTAACACACAACTGCAAGTGCAATTATTTGTTTATGAAACAGGTACCTGATGCAATCGGGATTCAGCAATCAGGAATTGCATTAAGTTACATTTATTATGGAATGCCATTATGAGTCTATTTTGGGCACGTGTGTTGCGTCATGCATATTGATGAAGGCCAATGAAGAAAGACTGTTGGAGGCGAATGGTATTAAGTTCAACTCCGGGGCAGCTATCGGAGTTGAATGTGTGAAATATGATTTTCTTTTACATGTTTTGAGGCAGGCCAATCAGTGGGAAATGATGAAGTGCGAGCTTAATCACTGGTAGCATTCGGGCTGATTGTAGCGTGTTAATTACTGGTGCTAGATTCAAAGGGTGCTACATTTTGTGCGCTTACCTCCAATTAGGGTATGAAATGGGCAAAAGATGCAATGATATATGCATACATATTTATATGCAATATGCATGCACATACATACATATCTGTACAAAATAGCTATCACGTTCTAGACTAAATTGCGATAAAACCGGAGGGGAATGTATACATTTGCATTTGTAAAAAGAGTTAGTTGAATGTGATATTTTAAGAAATACTCGTTCATCTACTACTTACTCAAAAAATAAAGGGCTCACCTTACTATAAGTCCAATACATGAAGCTGGAGATGCCATAGATTTCAGTTAAATTAACAGTCAAGCGCTTTCACCATGTAAAGCCGAATCCCAGTTTCTACTTGCCGAGCTGCTTGGGTAGCTCGATACTCCCGTGGGTATTTCTTCCTGAAAATAAAGAAAATAGTATTTCTAGTTTGATTGATATGACAACTAGATACAGGTAGTAATTACAGCCAACAATATGAGCCATTACAACCATAACAACAAAAAAAAAGTTCTTCGTTTTGCGAGGCCAAGGAAAACTGAGCAGAGTTCGTATGCCAAACAGCTTGATGCAGCTATTAGAAGCAAGGAGTAAGGATAGAATAATGCGCCGCTTCCTTTGACAGAGAGGAAGAGGCTCCTTGCCAATCGGTAACCCGTAAAATAACTGAGTAAATATGTAGGTCAGTTCGCGTACTCTCCCAAAACAACGAAATTCACCACATCCTGTTCGAGTACGCAAAAGTTTCGTAGTTTTTCACAGAAGAGAGCGCTCACAAGAAAGTAAAAAATTTCCACATGCAGGGAATTTTAGTGCAGGAAATTTCTTTGCACTGATTTACGAAATCTGTCAAATCTGTCAAAACCTGTAAGAAATTTTTTGTTGTTTGTGTATTTGCGTACATTTGCTTTTGATGTCTAAAAAGTGGGCAAATTTCGTAGCGTTCGTTTACTTTTTTGTGATTTTACCAGTCTCTGGAAGAATTTTACCCCCATTCCTTGAAATTTCACGATCTACGAATTTTGGTGCAGAAAGTACGCGAACCTAGTATTTTCACAGAAGAAAGAGTCTTACATACATATGTATGTATGTACATATGTATACAGCGATTACAGCGATTTTAAATTAACTAAACTTACAATGGAAGAAAAAAAAGCTTCAAAAGGCAGTAAATAATATCTCAGAATGGACAAAATAAAATGGCAGATTAGATTAGATTGACTTAGTCAGTCCATATAAACTTTAGTGGAAAATGTGGAATGTAGTGAAATATTCAAACAGAACGCCATATCTAGGCATGACGATAGACCATAAACTGCGGTGGAAAGCGGATGTAAAGAAAACAGGAACGAACAAAAGCTACAATAAAATGTATTGGTGTATTGGAAGATACGCACCCCTGACCAACTACAATACATTATGAAACCAGTTTGGACCAACGGGCTACGAAAAATTTAAGAGATGTTGTCTTTTTCTATTTTACAATTACAAATCAAAATAAATTGCTCATTAGTTCAACTACTAGATACAAGTTTGAAGATAGGCGTTAGTCAGTCGTTAGGAGAATTTTTTAAGAGGGTTAAAGTCCCTCACTATTGCAGAAGGTTCTCTCGAGTATATGCTTCTGTAATGTCTATCTTTCATGGTATTCATGCAGAACGTTAACAAGGACAGTTCCAGAAGCTGCAGAATTACAGAAAAATTTGAGTCCATCCGTAGCCTACTGCTGTCGCCGATACATAAGACAAAACGTACATAATGAATCCTTGCACCATACGATTTGTCAACCACCAGAGCATCAGTGCGTCATCGTTAAACCATAATATTCTCGCCTAAAAGAATGAAAAATGTGAAGGAACGCGTAAGGATTTAAATCGTTTATTTGCTCGTCATTTTACCTATCGATCTCGAATTTGGTATTAACCAAATTTATATCACCAGATTGACAGATCGGATTGAAAACGGATTGAGTTTCGTTTCAGATTTTCGAGCGCGGGATCGAGTTAGTATCAAATCGAAAATCCATCGAGTTTAACACTTCTCCTGTGACTTTGACCCGTCTCTTGAATTGCACCTATTACAGAGATATTAATCTCTTGAGCATCGTATACAATATTTTATCTGGTACGTTGTGTGAATGACTAAAACCTTTCGTCAACTCTCTGATCGGACCCTATCAATGTGCTTTCAGACCAGGCAAGTTCACAGTCGATTATAATTACATACTTCACACATTCTGGAGAAAACGCAAGAAGTCCAAATAGATATCTAGCACCTTTTCATCGAGTTCAAGGCGGCATCTATAGAGACGAGTTTAGACATCCCTGTCAAATTCGTTCGGCTATACAAGATAACGATGGAGAACGTTCGTTGTTCCAAGGTCGGTAACAAACTTACCGAGATATTTGGTGTCAAAAAAAGACTTGGACAAGGTGAAGCGTTGTCATCCCATTTTTTCAACGCCAGAGGCACAATCTTTGAAAAATCTGTGCAACTGTGCAACCGTGTGCCGACGATATTGACATTATTGCTGCCGTTCACTCCTACTAAACCAGAAGCTGCAAAAATGGGCTTACTGATTAATGAAAGCAAAATCAAGTAGCCAACAGGAAGGTACACACAAAGGCGAATTTAAGAGGACGTCACAATCAACAGCTACAACTTCAAGGAAGTAAACGAAGAACAACTTTTATAAATCGTTGTATCTTTGCACTGAGAAAGAAACTGTGTAGTCCCATCTATCCCCTCTAAAGCGAATGGAAGCTATCCTCCGTTGCTTCGGGGGAAAGCAAAATTTTCGCGTACAAGTGGATGAAGACGTCAACGGACTTTGAAAGAAGCCCAGGTTCTCCCCGAAATACAGGACCACCAAAAAACACACAATAACACTTTTCGGAAAACCTCTGGTAGACAGAATAGGCGTCTCTTAAATGACAATAAAGTGATTCTCACGGTTACTCGTACACACATTTCAATGACATTGAAAACTCTCAAACTGCTCCCGGCTGCACACTAAACCTCATAAATAATCCCAGCTATTCGAGCCTGCAAGGCTTCCAACCGTATTATAGCCTAACAAGCCAATAATGCTCTTCAGTATGCAAATTAGAGCAAAGCAAATGTAAGGGATGCTCAGCTTACTTGAAAATTAAAACTGCTCTAGCCCATCTGTTGCACTACACTCCAGAGCAGAGCACCTTTGTTACAAACCCAACGACTCACATACTCGACTACTCGTACAAGCGATGAAAGAGACATTTTTATGTTCCAGCAATCAATTTGACGCTCCAGCTCCTTCCGACGATACGCATATTCAAATTAATTTAATTCTACTAAACCTTTTGCCTCAACCGGTTGAGGAGGACTCGCAACTCCATGACGAAGTACGAGTACTACGAGTAATCCTCTTCTCTGTTTCATTGCTTCATACTCGGTATCTGTGAGCACAACAGCAATACTTTTTTATACAAAAGCTTTGCATCGTTGTCGTGGCTGAAAATTATAATCAAAAGGCAGGGTGATAATAATGGCCACCATACATCACAGTATCGGGTATCCGTCGTCGTCCGTTCGTCCTTATTCTTTCCCCAAGTAAACGCAATAATACATATATATATATAGGGCTGCATTACTAAGGAAATCAGTTTATCCTTCTAAATCACTTCTGAAGATTCTGCAAGCTAGTCTCTCAATTTCATATTTAGTTGCCTGCACCAGTATCTTGTTACATAGTGCTTCGCCCACGTTGCGTTCTTCTCGAGGACTGCAAATTAAAGTGTGTGTCCTTCTGGCGGCGGAGAACAAAATTGAATGTAATTTCACTTTAAATGAAAAAAAAAAAAAAAAAAAACGAAATGAAAAGAAAAAATTCTCTAAGAAGGATAAGACCTGTGGAAATTGTGTGTCTACTGGGTGGACAATGGAGTCGGAATTTTAAATACACTATTGCGTTTAAGAAGTTATTTTCCCTGTTTCTTGGTTCTTCTCTTTCACAATTTTCTTCTTTTCTTTTTGTTTTTTTCTTAGAAAATAAGATTGAATCGTAGGTTGCTGTGTTGGACTCATCGGCAAAGGGCTCTCGGATCCACATGAAAGGAAAGATGAGCCTAATCGATTGGATTGTAGGATACTTGATTAGAGGGTGCTTTTTCTTCCAGGGAAATTGCTATTGAAAATAGGTTACCTACAATATTGAATTGAAGGCCTTGCTGGCTGGCTTAACTGATATTGTTTTTGAAGAGAACTACAAAGTACAAGGAGTTAAAGATTAAATTAAAGAAACGAGAAGCTCTTCCGTCATTTTAAGCCAACGAATCCATTTCTTTTGTCGGCGACACCCTATTCTCGTCGCCTATTAATCACTTGTCATGCTTGATAAAGTTCCCCGCAAGAACATACAAAAATAAAAATTATTTGATTATGCGTCATTTCACAACTTGAGGAAATCGTCGTTTGTCATAAGTAAACACAGGCACAATTTGAGTAAAATCTTCATGAATATATTTATTGCTATTTAATTAACTTAAGACTATTGTTTTCTTTTTAATAAATAAACTTATGTCTTAGAGACAAATCGAGATCACAGGTACTTAGCTAATGGGTTAATTTTCGAGAGATTTATTCGCTTCTCACTGAAGAGTTCACTATGTCGTTGATCCAGTCGATGAATGACGACACTTTGACGAATACAGATGGGGCGTTTGGTTGTCCACAGGGCATCTTGCCCCAGGAGACTATTCCAATGAGGGTCGATTGGCCAAAGTAGGTGTTCCGTTGAACCAGGGGGCCTCCGGAGTCTGCGGTGCAGATGCTGTTACCTCCGTCTAGGGGGCCTGTACACAGGTTCGTCTCGTGCAACGATAGTCCCACTTGGCCTAGAACTCTTTCGCACAGATCCAGATCTAGAATAGGCATGTCTGTGGCTTGCAGTTGATTGGGGAACGTAGGCACTGATGTGGTTGATATATTTCCCCATCCGTATAGAGTGGCTGCTCCATGGGGCAATGCGTCCTGTTCGGGCAGCTCCGCAGCTTGAACAAAGTTTGTGAACCGGAACGGCGTTTTGGTGTAGATCAGAGCGATATCGTAGGGATTAACACCGCCAAAGTACAACTCATGCCGGACGTAGTGATCTATGCTGCGGCGTTGAATGTTTGTATTCTCTTCGCTGGAATGAATGTCATGGCAACCGGCGACCAGAACTGAATTCTCCACTACATCCCGCGACTCCAGGCAATGGGCTGCTGTCAGTATCCAATTTTCATTGATGATCGTTCCGGCGCAGTAGTGCACCGTTCTTCCATTGTCAGTCAGCAGCTGGATGGACACAATATAAGGTGCTGAATGAGGTCGAGCCTCCCTTTTGGCCAGAAACTCCAGGGGCCAACTGTGACGCTGTTGTGCTTTTTGTAAATAATTCAACCGAACCGGGTGCAACTTGCCCGACACATTCGACCCGGTGACAACCATTAGAGTGATTAGTACGCAGACTACGAACAAAACAATAATCTTTGGAACTAATAACATTTCAAAATACTCGCACTCCTCCGTTTTGGAAAATACTTTTCTTTATCTCGTTTCTTTATTCTTTCCGTTGGCCTTCTTTCGACTAGGCCTGTTTGCGACTCTGTGCTTACTGCCGGGGCTGTGAGTACTTTATATAGGTTCATCCCCTCACTGGCGCTAGTGGTAGTGAGTAAGCAGCTGAGTGTCGTGTACATTTGACGCACGCCAGCGAGCGTAATTCAATGAGTTACTAGTGCTAACTGGAACACCGGAGTTCTTGGATTTGGATATGTTTTTTTTTTATTCGATATACCATAAAAGGAATTTCTTACTACATATCTATTCTGGGAATATTGGGGAGTCAGTGCGTTGAA
Source organism: Xylota segnis (assembly GCA_963583995.1). NCBI lineage: Eukaryota > Metazoa > Arthropoda > Insecta > Diptera > Syrphidae > Xylota > Xylota segnis. Next base: position 60,203,346 of record OY757237.1, read on the forward strand.
TTCTTTGAATTCCATTGGGATGAGGCATAAATGCCTTGACAGCGAGCATGCAAGGTGCTTCCCGGTTGAGTGTGCCAATGAAATTGAATTCGGTTTGCTTATCAATTTAAATGATTGAATAGAGGCACGCGCTGATAAGGATTCAAGTTGATTCATAAGACGGTTCATTGTGTAGGTATTTATTAATTAGCAAGAGACGTAGAAACAGACGGTTGTTTGCTTAGAAAATTCTCTTTTCTTCCAATTTGTACGCTTATATGTAAGTTTTATCTGCAAAGGTTGCTAATCTAGGCACGGAGATCAGAGACATGGACAGTGTTCACTTCGTGATATATCTGCGCACATTCAATTTCAGTAGATATACACATTCACACGTATTTGACTAGTTGATCAAAAACTTAACGGATGGCACTTGTCAAGGAAAACATAAATATGTATGTAGTACATATGAATGTACATATCGTAATCTTTTCGGCACACAAACATAACGAGTAAAATGTGTGAAACGCGTCGAAACATGTCGGAACTCGAAATCCAACAAGCAGTGAGATAAAATATTTACTTTGTTTAGGTTACGTTAAAGCCGGTAATATTGTTGAAAAACGTGATCTTCAATTCGTCGTGTTAAGATCAAGGTTGATACAAATGGGACTATGTTCGTCTATGTGGAAAATAAAAAAAAAAAATCTTAGCCAGGAGTGAAATTATTTATGTTGATAGTAAATAGTCAGTGATGATAGATCACACTTTGTTAGCTCTCTGTAAACCGATCGCGTTGTCAAACAAAAAGATCGCAAAAAAGTGATGATCGCGCTGATATTCACCTTAGAGAGAGCAAAAGGGATGATGGTGATCGTCAACATTGAACTATCACTCTGAGAATTCCACTCCAGTTCTTGGCCTTACGAGGGCTGTTCGATAAGTCAGTGACTTTGGTGCAAAATGACGCTCGGATCGTATAGAGGATTTTTTTCCTAAAATCTTTGTTTCTTTCTCAAATAAAATCAAATTGATCTGTCAAACACTTAGCTTTTTACAATGATCGAAAGAACTTTGGTTTGTGAGATTTAGCCAAAACGGAAAAAAGTGAGTTTCGATTTCTAATAAAGCATTACTTTTTGCGAGGTAAAACCATAAAAGAGACTGAAGACAGACTTAAAAAATATTATGGAGACTCCGCTCTCTCGTTTAGATTGGTTCACTGAATTTCTTTGCGGTCGTACGAGCACAAAAGATGCTGAGCACCCCGGACGTCCAAATAACGTCGCAACCGAAGAAATGGTCAACAAAATCCATTATATCCATATTTTGATGACCGGCTCAAGGTTCGTGAGATAGCTGAGATTCCAGCTTTTTCAAATGATACCTTTATTCGAATTTTTCATGACTATTTGGACATGAAAAAATGGCCGGAAAGATGGGTGCCGCATTTGCTGACAGTGGACCAAAAACAGATTCGGATGAAGATTTCAAAACAGAATTTGGAACTCTTCAAGCCCAATTCAAATTAATTTTTGCGACGTTTCGTAACGGTTGATGAATCCTGAATTCAGAAATGAAGACACAATCAAAAAAGTGGACATCTGCAGGCGAACGAGCTCCAAAAAAGGCAAAAACGGTTCCGTCGACCGGAAAAGTTATGGCAACGTTTTTCTGGGACTCCCACGGCGTAATCTTCATTGATCATTTGTAAAAGGGAAAAACTATCACCGGACAGTACTATGCCAATTTAGTAAACAAATTTAATTTTAAATTTATGAAAAAAAGGCCCCATTTGAAGAAGAAAAAAGTGCTGTTTCATCACGATAATGCAGCAGCCAATTCGTCCGCAATAGCAACGTCGATATGGGTTCGATATTCTCCAGATTTGGCTCCATGCGATTATTTCTTGTTTTATAATATGAAGAAATGGCTCGCCGGAAACAGATTTTCATCGAATGAAGAATTTATCGATGCAAAAAATGCCTATTTTGGAGAGTTTGATAAATCGTATTTTTTGGAAGGGTTAAAAAAGTTGGAATATCGTTGGGAAAACTGTATCGCGCTGAACTAAGACTACGTTGAGAAATAAATCCAATTTTGAGAAAAAAGACAAGTATTTCATCTCAAAGTCACAGACTTATCGAACAGCCCTCGTAAGTGTTTAATGGGTATATCAACCATCATGCATCACATTGTCTGATGGTGGCAACCTCGGACCTTTCTTTTTTTTAAATTGAGATGGAAATAGCGTTGCCCTCACTGGAGCACGTTACCCAACTACAATCAGTGATTATTTGGTTCCAAATTCGCGTGAATGTTCAGACATGTGCATTAAACAAGATCGCTCAACATACCATACTGTTGGCCAAAGTTATAGGTCGCGCAGTTGGATGATAGCATTATCAAAACATATAGAAAAGTTACAATCCGTCTGGAACGGAACGTATGATACCCTATTCTTTTTCCTATGCAGCAATATATGTAAATGTATTGTATTTAATTACTGAGTTACTACGATAACTTCAAAAGTGTACTGATGTTACATGCGAAATGTTATTAAATTCAGTTTTTGATAAAAACGCCTCCAAAAGCTGGGCGTGACCAAGAATAGAGTATGGAGGAAGTGTAGAGAATTTGAATGCCTAAATAGTAAAGTTATAAAAAAGAGGATTTAAAAAATTTGTACACTCGTACGACTTCTATTTCTCAGAAACCGAGATATCAAATTTTATTCTCCTAACTCAACATTTCAGGCTGGTGACATATGTACGGACGGTCGGAAGGACATAGGTTAATCGTTTTCACTATTCACGAAAATATATGTACTTTATAGGGACTAACGCGATTACATATTTCGCTATGTTAAAAACTAGGTATGTATCAAACTAAATACACCCTTAGGATATGGTATTAAGACGGCTATCTCGTTGAAAAATAACTTGCAATATCCTATACTTTGCTGCATATTATGCGAAAAATCTAATTGATGTCTGACTAGACTATCAGTGTAAAATTAAATTGCAGTTCGTAATTTTGAATTCACAGAGAACTAGCTAAACAGCACTCAGTTAGAATTCGACTAATATAATAAAGTGCATACGTACTTGCACCTTAATGCCCAAACCTTGCTCTCATAAAGTGGGCGTGGCATTCTTCATATTTTAAGGAATTATTGTAACATCGTACTGATGGTATTTGTGAGATTTTATATTTTTTTTTAAGTGGGCTTGGCAATTTTAAAATTTGTTACAATATTAATTTGCATTTGTCTTATAACCATCAATTATTATTTTAAGCCCAATCCCTAAAGAACTACCCGAGAAGCAGCCGATTTTCAAAAGTACCCTTAATTTTGAGGTTAGAATGACAATTCCCACTCACAAAAATATTATGGCTCCTTAAACTCAAAACTTGAGAATTTCTTAAAATTGAAAATGCAATTTCTAGAAAATAAAGTTGTACTAAAATCAGCCTTTTATAAAGGTTGGAATGAAAATTTGAGTTGCCCTACAGGCATGACCCCTCAGACCCCAGACCCCAGATATGAATATTGAAGGACATACAGACAGACATTGGATTAAAATCATTGAGTTTGAAAGTTTTCAGGAACCAATACTTGCCCTATAACCATAGGTGCAAGTAAAAAGGGGGAATTTGACAGTTTTTGACTAATGGAGAAACGCGTTTAACCAACCTTGGTCTTCAAGTCTGTAAGATTTAAATGAGACCATGAAATCATAAAAATTCCTTACATTTTTATTTTCTACCTTTTAGGAATGAAGAATTGGAAACGAGCCGGACCACTGAAGACTGCACTATGTGAGTCCACAAGAGAATTAGGAAAGCGAAGAGAAAAAGAAGCTTCAGCCTGGACGGATGTCCTCAAAGTGACTTACCAGGAATGACTCGCCTATTCGTTGAACTAAATGGAATTTCAAAGTCACGGGTGGAGATTATGATATCTACCATACCATAACTAATTTCGAATAAACCCAATCCGATTTCGTAATGTAAGGTCCCACCAGATAAAATAGGTAGCAAGTGCATACGTGTATATCACGAGACCTCTTTTCGATTCCATCGCTACCAAGTCGCACATACGAGTACAATCGTATCGTGTATAGTATCAAATTTCTGAATTGCAAACAATAAAAATAAAATAAATAATATATGTACATGCCTACAGGCTTCTTGAGATAAGATAACGTGTGAAATCCCGTGGTGATAGTATGTACATATGTACATGCTCTATAGATGTGATTGATATGATTCCGACCAAAGGTGAGTTAAAGTAAAAGTGTTACTTTCTGTTTTTTTTTTTCTTGAAAGGTTGATGCCTTCGTTGACATTGCCCGTAACCTAGTCGGTATCTACCAAGATTTTCATATCACCGATTATGTTTTGATTGGTGGTAGTTCGTGCTACAGTCGCTATCTGAAGTTTAATAAACCATGAGTGATACTCGTAAGTAAGAGTGCAATAAATATTATGGCGATAAAACAAAGCTTTTTTAATCAATATATGGCATTAGCACACGTTATAAGGAAAGCTTCCTTCAAACCGATTTATTGGTTGTCTTTTAAAATTTAACCTCATTGGCGGAGTAGAACGTACCAGTAATCCAACTGTTCCAGGCGCAGAAAGAAAAGAGGGCCATGTTTGCTTTACTATCCGCAAAGGTCCACAACTTACATTTTTTAATTTTGATGAAATCTTGTCAGCTTTTTTGCACACAAAATTAATCCAAAAGAGTAGTTTGAACTCATATAATTTCGATGAATTTTCGAGCTATCAAAGATTTCTTGACCGCTGTCAAATAAAAACTCTACACTCTCTTAATAATAGACGCGTTAACAACGCATACCAATTGTGCAAATTCACAACAAAAATGGTAAAGATGCAAACTCTTTCAAACATCAAACATCCAAAGTTTTTGACAAACTTATGTGTGGCATAACTAACTTTTTATGACAGGACCTCAAAACTGAGCATCCAACTTACATGTGTGTAACAGATTTTTGCTTTTTGGCAAAATATTGATTAGTAATTTCTTTTTGCATTGGAAATCGTATCCAGTTTATAAAAATTTGATAAACTTTTGTATAACCTTGAATTTGTTGATGCTACCTTCAGACTTTTTCGGAACTCTAAAAGTAACAGTTGTTGTTCCACCAAGGAGTCATATCTGACCCTTGCTCTTCGTTCTATTTATAAATGATAATCGCGCATATGGTTGTAACCAATTCTAAGAGTGTACTTCGTTTGATACATAGTTTATAGCATACAGCAATATTTTATTATTTCTAAAACAAAAAGGACAAGTTAGGACCTTAAATTTTGAGCTAGGAGGATGAAACTCATGATGTACTCATATTTGAACTTTTAAGAAAAAAACCCAAATATTACACTCCACCTCTACTTTACTAAAGCTGATAGGAAAAAACAAGAATAGGTACCATTCGAACCGTTCCAGACCTATTGTATCGTTTCCAAATGTTTTATGACAGAAATACTCTCAACTTTAAAAAACAGTAACCTTTCCAACCCTCTCCTTTTATAGCAAACCACCATTAACATATTTCACTCTTATCACTAAATCAAAACACCCGTCATCCATTCAATATTGTTCACTTTAGACAAAACTTTTGAGCTCTATAAAAATGGATTAAAGTGACAGATGCCTTCAAAATGGAGGGGTTGACATTATTAAAACGTCGTAAACCCGCTTTTCATGTGTAAAGATGTTCAATTCTTTTAAATGATGTCGTAAATCTGCTTCTCTCTTGCTCTTCACTGATTTTAATTAAAACAGTCAGCACTTGGCTATGTTACCGTCTTAAGTGTTCCAAAAACGCGTTGGAGTTCCCCCGAAAATAAAGTAAAAAACCAGCAAAAACGCGCACACAAATAAAATCTATCCCACTCGATAAAGGGTGGAAGGGTTACTTTCAGCACACCGCCGCCGACGCTAGCTTGAGTATTTCCACTGACAGGGCAAACATTATTCTCGTAAAGTAATTAAAGAACTTAAATGGCATCCATTGTGGAATTTATTATAGTAGAGAGGAAATTGAAAGTCCTGGGCTTCACATCTACCGAGTATTATTGACATTTTTGTGTGTGCGAATTACCCTTATTTTTGATTATTGAAATGTTTGCAAATACCGTGCTTTGTATTAGGAAACCAAGAGTACTCATATGTTTTATGGGTTTTGCGTAGTTTACTTATGAAAAGTTGGAATCAGTGCAAAAGGATGCATCATAAATAAATAGACCTTCAGTTCAGATGGGCTTTTTTCATTCAGAGTCGAATTTAGAAATAGACCTAAGCTAGCTAAGTTTTACTTTAAAGTGATGAATCGCAATTTTCAACAATCGCCAAATAAACATGATGGGCAACATTCTAATACCGTCAAATCTACAGCATACATAAGAAAAGTCTAAAAATGATATTTTATGTAAGACCGCGTATGACAGCGATATGTACAAGGAGATGTTTAAAGAACTCAGGACTTTTTAGGAATAGGTGTTTCTAGTGAGGCTACCTGCACGCATCAGAAAGTTAGAATTTCACTGCTGTCCTGTCAAAATTTCATGACATTTGCCTGAAAAAAAGCGCAGATACCCCATCTGACAGTATGTTTTTGTCGCTCAAAATGAGCATAGGACAGATTCTTTAAAATTTGGTAAACATTTTACCGAGACGTTTAAATTAATAAACCAAGTTTATGGTGATAATTGTTTATCCGGTGCCAGGGTAAGCCTAAGGAGCATTTGACTCGTTCGACCGTTTTTAACCACACCGCCATGATGGCATTTTCTCCATGATGCTACAAACCCACAAGGAGTAAGAGTGTCGGCTCGAGCTTAGAGACAAATACAAGTCATTATTACAGATGCAGACTCACATACAAGCCCAATAAGTGTTTTGGTCGTTGCAAACTACGTCCTAGGGATATCCCTCCAACTCAATACCCCTATATGTACTAAAGGCAGATCTGTTGAGACAGTTTTGCATGAGGTGGTAACAAGGATCGAAAGTTCACTACACCACAGAGAATTGAATGCATGCTCAAGAAGAAACACATCAACTCAGAACTGAATGAATGCCAAGTACATGCACTGGCTTCTAGAAATATCCCGCAAGTTGGGTACCTGCCCCTCTACTATGGATATTTGTCGCGAACTAAATCTTAAAGAAACTAGAACAAAGTGAGATCAAAGTTGTCGCATATCCAGATGCTTTTTTCGTAATGGCGACTGATAAGTTCAGTTACCCACGATCACCGAATTACTTCAATCTCCCTTCAATATCCTACGCAAATGGGCAATGGGTGGATTAAATCTGAAAACACAGATGGTCCTCTATACTAACAAGAGAACAATCAAACAGATCTAGCCCTTGAGACTCAACGGCACAACCTAAATTTTAGGTAGGGCGAGCTATACTATAGGTATACTCGACCTGGAAAAAACAGGTCAGAAAGGATAAGGAAGGCATACATAGCCTTCTTTAGCAAGAGATGCGGGCTGCAACCTACCATCATCCAGTAGATGTTCACAACCATGGTCAGACCCATTGTATCTTATAAGTGCTTAGTCTCAAAGGTCTGACCAGGATTCAGAAAAACACACGATATGGGATCAAAATGGATCCGCTAGTGATCCGTGTGTTGGCTGCACAACCTTTAGAAAGAAGATGACACGGTCTACCGCACTATAACAAGATGATTCGATTTCTTGAATAACGAAACCGATTACATCCCACAACTTCAGCCTATACGTTAAAACAATCGTTCCCTCGACAAAGGATTGGACAAACTAATGGACCTTCATAATATCTAGATTTTTAGGGCAGGGTCAGTGGGCTGACAAAGGACTAGCACCTGGTATATACACATATGGACGCCGTGGCTCAGTGGTTAGTGCGTTGGACTATGGAGCAACGGGTTCGAGGTTCGAATCCCAGTCGAAACATCTAAAAGTTTTTCACGACGCCACCACTCGCGAGCGTCTGACAGACATCCGAGAGTACAACTGTCCTGAGAAAGCTTCTCAAACAACAAATTGCCCTTCGGACACGGCATTAAACAGTAGGCCCCTTCCATTCATGTAAAGAATATAACATGCACAACACGAATGGTTATGAGAAGCTAGGCCCTGGGTCCCATCGACCTGTTGCGCCAAGTATAAATATATAGGTACACATATGATCCCAACATTCCTCGCCCACTTAGATTTCCAAAGCACAGCAGTGTGTTCCAAGTGGAAGTACTAGCATATACGACAATCAAGCCGTTATGAAGGCCATCTCATCCACAGTTGTCAAACCTAAATTGTTGAAACAATGCCGTGCAGCACTTACAGCAAACCACAACGTTACACTTCTTTGGGATCCAGGAGCGGCATTAAGGGAAAGGAACGGGTGGACGATATAGTAAGAAAGGAGTAACAATGGTGGTTACCTCTGCTGTACAGCTACTAACTCTTGTTAAATCTAATATAAAACAAGTCTTCGCGAATCTACCTAATGAGAAACGGAGTCATGTCGTCAGAAAACTTTGGACAAACCATGACACTGGCAAAACCAAACATGATGCCCTGCTTCACCAGAAAAACTAATTTTTGTCAGTCAATGTTTCTTTGGACTTAGTAGATAGCTAGAAGTTATACATTCAAATACAAGACTCTGGTGATCCAAACCCGGTTCGGCACAGGATGATAGATTAACTCAAGAGTTGATAGAGTCACTCTCAGTTGCTTTGAGAGTAAATAACTTTGATTTTTGGATTCGTCTGCATAAATAGTGACAACAACCATGACCTGTAGGAGCCATCTAGTGAAACCCAGGTGGTCAGAAGAGTACAAGATGATTGCGTCATGTAAATCGGATGGACATCAACCGTCCAACCCTAAGAGTCTTTGTATGCACACCAGAGGAAACAGTGCCAGAAACTGGATGCAACTTGTTAATAAGCGAGCTAGCTAAAGAGGCTTGTTGACTTAGGCCCAGTCGAACACCGGACCTTTATCTCACTAGATCAGTCATAAGCTGAGGAATATATTCAATCTGATAATGAAGAAACAAAATCCACCTTTTTGACATAAAATATCATTCAAGGCAGCGCAATGAAGCAGGGAGAGGGACACCCTGTTTGTATTTTTTCTTTACTTCTATGCGTAACAAATTATTAACTATTTAGGGCGTACTTTACCAACTGTGATGTAACAAAGTTTCATTTCTTTCAATTGCCCGATAAGATATCAAATAAGAAGAAAAACAAATTATAACAACAAATGAATTTCTCAGAACGATTACTTCTCTCTTTATCTAGGCAAACCGTACTCGAGAACTCGCAGTAGCAATTATAAGTCAATCACACTCACAGCGCCACTCCGAACTATTACTTTAATAAACAGAATTTTAATTTAGAAATCTCATCGCAAATCTTAAAGATAGCCAGTGAAAAAGACAAAGCACCACCATTATCGCGATAAATAAATACCCACGCTAGCCAGGGAGGAAATTCATAAGACTCCCGATCGGTATGGAGAACAGGGTACGGTACACGTTGGCACTGACCATATTTTTCATCTATAATGCATCCCAAACGCAAGGGGTTGCAGGTCAAGCACGTGTCATAGGCGGTAAAGACGCATCAGCTAACAGCGCACCCTTCGCGGTGTCACTTCAACAAGTTTCGGGCAAAACCAACACACATTACTGTGGCGGGACTATCATCAATGCCAATTGGGTGGTGACTGCTGCTCATTGCCTTTCGTCCAGCAGTCTGGTGTACAACTCAGTGATAATCGCTGGAAGTGTCCTTGTCACTGGCACAGCAAGTACAACACAAAAGCGCAATATAGACTACTACGTCGTGCATGACCTGTATGTAGGAGGCACCGCTCCTTATGACATCGGATTGGTTTACACCAAAACAGCCTTCCAGTGGACTACGTCCGTGAAGGCAGCTTCTCTGCCCACAGCTGGAGCCATTCCAACCGGAACTGCATCACTTTATGGCTGGGGAAGTACATCGACAACATCAACTGCTAAATATCCCTCGACTCTGCAGGTAAACCTAAGCACCTAAAACTAGATTACGAGTACTACAAACTCAATGGCGCATTTAAAAAACATTCTGCATGAGCTTTTGTAATTGGTAAATGAAATTATGTTTTCAGGTTGTCAGCTCGATCCCAATACTGACCCTATTGCAGTGTGAAAAGGCTCTTGGGACATTGGCCATAAATGTGCATGACACGAACGTGTGCACTGGCCCCTTAACTGGAGGTGTCAGCATTTGTACTTCGGACTCTGGAGGACCACTTATGCAGTCGACCACACTAATTGGCATAATTTCATGGGGAAAAATGCCGTGCGGCCAGGTAAACTCTCCATCCGTTTATGTACGCGTTTCTGCATTCAACTCATGGATCTCTCAACATCAAGTGGCTCCGAAATAAGGGTTGGAATAGCAATCACAATTTACAAATTCACAAGTGTTGGTTTTTTTTTTTAATAAGTGCTTTCAAGTCAATAAAATAAATAAAATAAATAAAACACAGCAATGTGGTCCTTTACGGGTAAGCAAGTTGTTTTAATTATCCTCCATCCCCCGTTTACAGAGGGGACGAACAACTCACCTGTGACCATAGAGGGTAGACAAGCTCAAGGATTATTTAAATTTAAGTTCAAGTAGATTGTTGAAAACCCTTCGGGTTGAATAATAAACAAAATTGAACACCCATTTCAGACTCAGTTTGAATTAGCAAAATCAACAACTTTTAGACAAATTAAGTGTTTGTCGGATTGAAATTACATTAAGTAGTATTTTCACTGCAAAGGAGGTGCCTTCGTCAAGCAGGATTTTAAACAGACTTAAACACTCGCACAGGAGTGTATGTATAAAAAATTAGAGCAAGTGCTCCGCTCTACAAATTGTCGGATGGTATGACAACTAGATTTCATACAGAATATGAAGGATGTGAAATTACAAAAGTATCTCAAATTGATTGTAACACAAGTTCTCTGTTTCTTTTAAGGACAAACTTCAAAAAACGTGCGTGACTATTTTTGTAACCAAAAAATACATCAAAATCTTTCCAAACATGTCCGCAATGACTGTCAAAAAAAAGTATGTATTACGATTTCGGAAACCCTTTCAGAAATGTACATATAGTCGTACTTCAACCTGAACAAGCAGAGTTTCTCATCAATTGGTTTGAAGGATACAAGCCAATGTAAAGGTAGACAAACTATACAGAAATGGGTTGATATATGTACATACAAACCAACCGTGCGAAGAAGAGAGAGTCCTGCTGATATGAACCCCAATTTGGTCCGAAAGGTCTATAAATGACCCAAGGGCTAGCTTCTTTCCATATACCGTCCTATTTTGTACGTTAAATATTTCACATGAATGGAAGAGGTTCCAAAATGTACACATAATGCAACAACAATGCAGCGAAGCAGAGAAGTAGCGGAGCAGGCGTTGAAGGAGTGTTGACCTTTTTTTTATTATAATAAAGTCAATATCTATTTTAACATAAATTCACTTGTAAAAGTGCAACAAAGTCACAATGAATATCCAGATCTCTCATCACGTAACTTTTAAGACGATCGTAAGTTTGAACGATACCGACGAACGCTTTCGTCTATAGGTTGTTCCATCGATAGTGTTTGACAGTTTTTCACGTTACTTTAAGCAAAAGCTGATTCGACATAATAATATCGCCTGAACGATAGTGAACGATGACGATCGTCGTCGTACGTGATGACGACCCAGTATTATACAATCGATCACTCCGCTGCCTTACTGCTTCGCTCCTTCTGAATCACCATTTTAAGAAGGGGTTGACTTCGATATCACTGAACTAGTTCCTAATGAATTTATATACCTGCGCCACCTGTTTTTACTTCCTAAAATACTAAAAGAACCAACAGACTTATTTAAAATAAAAGAAAATCCATTTCCACCTTATACCTTATACCAGGCTATAATACTGCGATATCACATGAAGAAGACCTGTGTTGAGTCAGTGGAGATGAGGAAGTTAATAAGGGCACAACCTACTTTCTCTTCCAACTCAGGTACAAATTCCACAGGCAACACTTCTTTCTGCTCTAAGAAGATATATCAAATAGCTCAGAGAACGGCATTTTAAACTACATTCAAGTTCATCACAGAAGGATATGAGTATCACGAGTCTGTATTCACCTGAGTGTCACGTCGTGGATTACTTCCTCTTCTTCTATTCACATAACTAACCTATTCAGTGGACACGGAGTGTAGTTTGGTATTCCATAATCGGTACACTTCCTCTTTAAAGCATTATATTTCACCCATACCTTATGTGGAGAAACACACACTTTGAGGGAGGTTTTTCTAAAAATTGACTTTGGACACCGATTAGGTACATATACGTATTTGTTTCCCATGCATTTGTATGAATATTTTCTAAACAATAATATAAAACAGGCGGCATTTCACTTTATGCTTACAAAAAACCAACTCGATTCAGGTAGACGTCGCAACGCGATATTGGTATATCTGTAGACTTCAGTCTATTTAACAATGAATAAATGGGTTTTTCGCTAAACCCTAGGGTACCCCAACCATATTGTGTATTGCTTTTATAGACGAAGTTTACGAACGTCAGTTCTTAGTGCGTCAAATTTCTGAGCCGGAATTCGAGGCCCGATTTTCAAAAAAACACCAAAGATTTGATCCAAAATACCACTTTTTATGTACATAACTTGACAAAAAATTGCCCATGGGACACGACATTAAACAGTAGATCACTCCTATTCGCGTAAAGATTTGCCTTGGATCAAATATTTATGTAAAAAATGTACATATATGCTTGACCCTTAGTACCTACCATATCAATTTCTATGAAATTTAGTCAGTACACGCAATATTTTCACGGCTTTCTACGAAATCACGGAAAATTGCCACCGCCTAACGACAGTTAGGTTGGATGGCACTCCCCGCTTAGCAGGGAATACTTAGACCATTGTGATATGACTATCGAAACCGGAGACAGAATTCGCTGAAGGGAGCACCAAGGTTTCTCGTATGTCTGTTTAGCAGACATCAGACATCATCAGTTTTGCAATTGCGGGGAACCATCCATGTGACTTGGAACTCAGCTTGTACTGTAAATCATAACACTACACGCTATCGAGTTAGTTGATAGTCATGCCGCAGCCTCTTACGCTACTCATGATGGTCATTCCTCCTGTTATAACAAGAGTCTACTCTTTTTTGATCTAAAAAAGTGCAATGTACTGTTTGTTGTTGCAAGACATTTTGAAACACATCTCTTCTGTTGATTTACTTTTCGATTGATAGACCTGGTTTTTCAGTTTGGTGCTAATATTGGTTAAATCAACAATTTCTAAGATTCGTGCAAAAATCTCTCAGAGATTTGCTTCTTGGAATACAATGCCAAATACCATCAAAAAAAGTATGAAGGAGCAAAAAAATATGAACAAAAGAAGGCAATATGGAAACCGAAGTGCCAACTGTACTGTGACATCAACCTGGAACACCGATGCTCCGACCCGAAGAAACTCTTGATACAACCCTTAGAGAATGCACAAAAGGGAACGTTCAAATCTCCTATGGCGTGCGCCACTAAACACAGTTAGCTAAGGACCTTTCTGGCTAAAGAAGTTTGCTTATCGAGGCCCTGATTGACTCCGAACTGCACCGCCAACGAAAGTTGAAGAAGTTTATACTTTTTCTCAGAAATTCAGAAATGCGCGAGCTCTTAAAATATAAATGGGAATTGTTTAGTCTCTTTATTTCGATTTAAGCTAGAACTCAGAAAAATTGTCATAAATTTATAAAAAAAAAAAAACATATACAAAAACATATATAAATATACATGATATATAAAAAAATTTCATTAAAATCGATTTTTTTTATGAAAACGCCTTCGAAAAGTGAACGTGGCCACTTATGTATTGACAAATTGTGGAGAATTCAATTATCTAAATATTTTGTCTCAATAAAATTTTTCGATTTCATACAAAATAGTTAAGTTATGAAAAACTGGGCGTGACAGTGGGCGGATTTTCTCGATTATTTCTCTATGTTACAAACTAAGTAAGTATGTATCAAACATAATATATCCATAGGATACAGCATAATGTCATTTTAAGGATAAGATGCTCGAAGATGTTAATTATGCTCGAAGAAAAGTTTGGTGGTGGAACAGTTGTCCGGAAATACTGGGGTCTGCATAGATCAACACAGATTCGTTTAAAATATTTCCCGATCCTCAAACACATCTGCTAGGAATCCTTGTTTGGTATGGAGAATGTACTCCGAATTACTAGGAATAGTATTTTGCTGAGGATACGTGTCCGGCTCATGTTTCAACAAACCAGTTGCAAGGATTCCCTACGGGAAGAAGATGATGCATAGTTTCTAGTGCAGGACGCAGGATACCCTTTAATTTCCGGAACGTTGGGCTTTGTATTTTCAACTTTTTAAGTAATAACTTTATTTATTTATTTGTTTGTACATTATTGTATGAGCGTATGAGGATAGCCCCGAATGAACAAGTTCAGTATCCAAAATGCAAACGACCTTTATTACCTGTTTAAGCTCACTATGTTGCCAAGAAAAACTTCCATAAAGAGAAAGAACTTATTACGATGTGAAAGGACGTTACCTTAACACAGAAACGTACCAAGAAAATGGCTGTAAGTTTTGGTCCACTCCTAATATGAAAATATTCGGCAAACAACGGAGCAGTACAGGTACAAATGAAAATTACAGGTTAACCAGAATATACACGGCCAGTTAAAATAAATTTTAATCTAAAACATACAAGCGGGAAGAAAGCAAATATTCCAACCAGATGACTTAAAAGAAAAACAGAAAACAATAAAATTTAAATTTATTTTCCATTCCAAAGGCGACGAAAAGAACTCCTCATCTCGACACTACTTGATTGTTTGCAATCCACGAGTTAAACGCCGAAACAAGAACATAAACCGATGGTGAGTTGGCTTGACCACATGGAAGCTGTCCCCACGAAACGATGCCGATCAATGTGTTGCCCTGCATAAGTGGTCCACCTGAATCCGCGGTACAAATACTTATGCCTCCAGTTAAAGGACCAGTGCAAACGTTTGTGTCGTGTAAGTTAAGCGACAAATCACTACCGAGGGCACTCTCACATGTCTCCAATGTTATAATTGGCACCGAACTAGCTACTTGCAGTGTCTGAGGGTATTGAGTCGTGGACGTTGTCGATGTACTTCCCCATCCGTACAATGAAGCAGTTCCGGTTGGTACGACACCAGCTGTAGGCAATGAAGCAGGTTGCACTGCGGTCGTCCAAGTAAAAGCTGTAGCAGTGTACACCAAACCAATGTCGTAGGGAGCCGTTCCACCCACATAGTTGTCATTTATTACATAATAGCTAATGCTCAGTGTCTGAGCTGTACTAGAAGCACCATTTACAAGGATACTTCCGGCCAGTATCACTGAATTGTACACCAAACTGCTGGATGACAAGCAATGGGCAGCGGTTACCACCCAATTGGCGTTCAAGATGGTTCCACCACAATAATGTTCATTACCACTGCTTGTGACTTGTTGAAGAGACACAATGAACGGCGCACTGTTAGCTGCGGCTGGAGTTCCGCCAACAACTCGACCTTGTAGCTTTGAACAACGCGAAATGGACGCCTTTAGGACAAGCAAAATGGCCACTGCCACCGTGAAACGAATACTTCGCGCCATCTTGCCGGAAACACACGAAATCTATCTATGGCGTCGTGACTCCATAAGTGAGAGGTATTTATGTGCGCTTACCGCAAGCTAGATAGCGAAAATTTATCTCACAAGTTCACGAGGCAATTGAAAATTAAAATTTTGTTTCGTTTTAATGAGATTGCGGTAGAGGGCTGATTGGCATGCAACTGTAATTGGGTGCTTATGTAGACGAATGCTAGATAAACAAACAGAAAATTCTTGGAAAAATGTTACTTTCTTATCACAAAGTATATGTATTATTGTCGACAGGACCCTACAGACACCTTTATCAATGCAAATGGTATTTATTTTTTTGTTTAATTTTACACTAAATGATTGACATTATCCCCCAGAAGCCAGCAGCATCAACATGTGTCTCTGGCATCGAATTTAATTTCCTTTCGTAATGCTACCTCAAGGCAATCGCAAAGCTACCCTTAACTGTGATTAAATGAAAATGAACCATGTGAGCTGTATCAGCTCGCATTATCTGTGTTGGCTTAGAGGTTCTTTGCCACATACTACTCTAACCAGGGCACCCCCTTTGATAAATTATCTGTGATCAATTTCGCAAATCATTTGTTTAGCGCCGTATCGGGTTAGGAATCAGTGTCAGCTTTTATTTAAAAAACAAAAAAAGAGAACACCGCACACTCCGATTTTAGACGGAACACAGAAAGGGATACGTTTAAATTCTCTGGATTAGGGAAGCCAGTTTGCATGAATTATTATGTCGCGTACGAGTACATATTGTGATTTTATTTTTAGGAACTTTTTAATAAATCGTCGTTGTCATTCTCCTCTGAGTGGTGTCTAATTGAACCTATGTTAAGTTGGTCTATATCGATTTTCTCCCTTGGTTTACATAATCTTAAAATGGTTACATTCGAAGGCATAAAGCTGACACATAAGAAGTAAATCCTATTTATACAAATTTGCAAATGACAGCTCCGAATGTCTCCCGCTGAATGGAATTCCTAGAGATTACATGAATCAGTTTCAAAGATTTCCTTTTGCACATAATGGAATGCTGCTCGTACGCAGCGAGCGAGCTTGAATAACTACCTACCCTTGGGTATTACGTATGTATGTTTGTTCTGGCAATTCAATATGTGGAACTCCAGCTTTCTGCGGTCGCCCGTTGCGTGGCCTTAAATATTGGGTTCTGCTAGTTGTACTTCTTCACTGAAGGAACCCAAAATATGTATTACGTGCATCGATTTCAGGTGTGGTTTATGAATGTACGTACGTATGTAGTTCAGTGTTGTGCAACCCGGAATCCTTGGTGTAAATATTTCAATGGATTAACCGTATTTCGGGGTGCTGCTCCCAAATTTGAATTTATAATCTCTTGTTGCTATGCTGAATGTGTTGCACACCCATAGATACTGGAAAACTATTCATATCCTTGCAACGTGTTTTATTACACGATGCAGTTATTGTATGTAATTGATCAACCAAGAAGAATTGGTATCTGGGCATTTGTGATTACATGGCAGAGTTTGGCAAGAGTTCAAGGACTGAGGTTTCATAGGAGATCTACATGTGTTACGCCATGATAATTTATAGTTCGAAAGGTAGC
The DNA here is from genome assembly GCA_963583995.1 of Xylota segnis. Taxonomy (NCBI): domain Eukaryota; kingdom Metazoa; phylum Arthropoda; class Insecta; order Diptera; family Syrphidae; genus Xylota; species Xylota segnis. The sequence continues at coordinate 60,220,692 of OY757237.1, forward strand.
GTGCTATTTGTAGGGCAAATTATGTACAATTCGTTTTTTGAAAAGGAAGGCATCAGGTTATAAAGAGAGGTTTTATACTCTACAGAACTCTGAAAGTATGTACCTATAGGGTATGTGAAAAATTTCGAATTTGAGGTCTGAATCTAATTTTACTGCAAAAGTCAAAATCTTGGAAACACCAGTTCTGTCTGTTTATTCTCTGACCATAATAAAGGGTCAGTTTTAGCGTTGTTTGTAAAGAATATATGGAACACCCTCATCCGGTAAGTTGACAATTGTCTGACAATATTGTTTCGAAATAGTTTTGCTTCACGTAACAGGAAAAACTGTCATACACTATCGGTGGATTGATCCCCAATATAGACTTTCGGATCAATATGAAGCATGGAGTGTTGAGTTTCAACTTCACACAGAAGAGGCTTGAAAAGTTGTTAGCGACACTTTCACAAATATTATGAAGGAGCGAAAATACGAACAAGGCTGCTTGGCGGCAAAGCCGAGTGGACCAGAGGTTATCAAGGAAGTAAGTTTAGTGGATTAGAGTCCACACTATTAATCAGTTTCGACTTAAAAAGATTTCTGCCGGCCAACACAATATAAAAAAACATATTCATATGTATTTATCCGAGAGCAATGACCCGTAAGAATGTCTGTCAAAATTTATGCACCACTTTTGGTCCTTGGTAAACCCTGTTTTCACATTGAAAACGCATTCAGTTAAAATATGAGCAGGACTGGGTCATTCAAATGGCTCGCGGTTATGGTCTCTTAAAAAAAATGTTTCCTATGTTGGTACACCTGTTATTTATTTTAATACTGAGTTTCAATCCAATCTATTGAGCAAAGAGTTCATTTTTTATTGAGACCGAATTACTTGTTCGGATGCATTGAAAATGTTGGAGAAAACCTACGATGACTCTGTAATACCGAGAACAAGAGCGTTTGAGTTGCGTAGCCCGTTTAAAGAGGGCCGTAAAATAGTTGCAAACTTGCCTCATCCGAGACGACCTGCAACGGCCGTTACTGAAGAAAACATCGACTTAGTGAAGAAAATGGTGCTCGAAACTCGTCACTATGCTTTGACAAAAACTATCCATCTTTCACGAATCAATGATGGATTAAATTTTCCACCACCATAATGTACCCTTTCACAAATCCATCCTTGTGAGCGACTTTTTAACTAAATACGCTACCAATACGATCGACCAAGCACCGTTTTCCCCAGATATATCACCTTGTGATTTTTCCTTGTGTGTTTCCAAAATTCAAATTACCAATTCATCAATTGAGTCAATTGAAGAAATAAAATTCCCTAAGGAAACTGAATGCAATCCCGGAATATGCCTATACATATACAAAATATACGGAGGACTGGATAGTTTTATGAAATAAACCCATCGTTTGATATTCTTATAATTGCCCCCCAGTTCAGAGCTCAAATTATTTCCAATATGTATTTTCAAATACGGAGGCAAAAATAAAACTTAACTAGACTAATCTAGAACTCAAGAAATGAGATTAATTTATGTAAGTTTGTTAAAATTCATTACACTTATCAGGATTAAGAATAATACACCCCTAATCATAACTCATCTATCCACTCTATGAAACATCTCTACAACGTGTACCTACATCGTTATAGAGCATTTTGCCAATAGAAAGAGATTATGTAAGTATTAAGAGTTCAATGAATACGGCAATACCTAACACGTTCTGCGATTCCTTTACGAATTGCCCACATGTTGGCGAAGATAATAATCGAAAACGAATAGGGATTAGAAGTTCTTCTTTCCCGCCATTAACCGGAGAAAGTTTTACTTCCATTGATGTGGTGGTTATTGACAAATCTTTTATTAGTTATATTTTTAGCCGTAACTACTGTGTGCTTGAAAGGACTTCATAGCCGATTAAATCAGTGCTTTTTAACTTTTCCGTCGTTTCATTTTATGAACAGTAAAACACTCGCAGTTGAATAGATTGGTCTAAGCTTGAGGTAAAGAGACAATTGTGAAACGTTTCTCCACTCTGATATGCCATCTATCATACCTACTACACGACTAGAACACGACCTGCATATGCTTCTGAATAGTTGCAATCTTCTGCAATTCGTAGTACATTGTCAATCTAGAGAAACAAAGCAAAGTAAAAGATAACAACTGTCAAGCAAAAACCAAAAAGCGGACAATGTCCGACAAAAGAAAAAGAATTACTAAATTCATTGATAAATTTACCTATTCCATCCCGCATTCTCTTTAACTTCCTTAGAATAAAAGAAAAGTAAGTCGAAATTTATGATAAAATTATCTCCATCACCCTTAACTACACAATTGTACATACCCAATTTGTGCTGAATTCCTACGTCCTTATCCATTACTCTAATGCGCTTATGAGCCGAATAATAAAAAATGTCTTAACTGTGATTTATGTAGGATCATCTTAAGATAGGGAAAGTCCTCTTCAAAAAAAAAAAAAATCTCTACAGACAAATCTGAAAATAAAAATATAAAAGCCTTAAACGGACGTGCTAAGCAACAATTTCTCATCCGAGACGGACGGCATGACAGAGGGTGTGGTATATTTAACGTTCCGCAAAATCATTTTAATTTAAAGCATTTCAGCAATAAACTACTTAGAAATTCCTATCACAGGGAACACGCTGACACACAGTCCAGTCTGATGACAACATTTGCCTACGTCAAACGCAATAAGGGTGAAATATCCTAGAGTGATAAACGATACCATGTCCATGATGTTTCACGAGTCATAAATCTGTAAAAGGATTGCGAAGAATCATCTCTTGAATTACGCTCATTAGCTTTTTTTTTCTTTCTTTCTTTTTGTGCTGACTGAGGTGTGATGGGGTTGTTAGCTTTTGTTAACCTTGTCGCAATATATCCTTGTTATTCAAGGAATTCAACAACTAACCCACTGGGAGTATGGTCTTTTATGAAATTGGCTTTGGTTGCTTTTTTATCTCCCCAATCAGTGGCGAAATACGGTCCGATATTATAAAATGATTTTTTCTTGCTGAATTAGACCCATGTGACACAGCAAAGCTCTGTTGTGTCTGTTGTGTTTTATTGAAAAAATATTCCCGCACTGCAGGGGTTAAAGGGTTCGATCCGGCAAATCCCAGTGGGTTTAAAGTTATTCGGTTATCAGAAAATGTTCATTAAATATGCAGTAGTTAAGGAAACAGCACATAACTGGTGTGGTTGAAAAGAGATTTAAATAATTGACATGCTTATTTTTTAGACATATTTTAAGCCAATACCTTACAAACTGGTTGACAGGAATATACGAATATGGCTTTGTTAGCGAGAAAAAAAACGAAGAGTTTGAGGTTCGTTTTAATCTTTTCCAATTTTACTACGCAAGTCTTCAATTCAGCAAGCTTATATGATGCTGATGATGACAAGAAAGAAATTGAGTTCCATAACGATGAATCAAAAATTGCGCTGGTGGGAGAGTTACTCAACTTGATAAGGCATTTCTTCCGAGTATGTAATGATTTTTGAACGTTTAGCTACAGGAACAATGCTATCAACCAATTAACCGGCTTTCTAGTAGAAGAAGTGTTATTCACACTGCGATAACCGATTCATCCCAACTGCTTGAATTGCTTTGTTTCATGTTGTTCCAGCATCATCAGCATAATATGTTGCAGCGTACGAACTTACCATGCCTTTGGTTTGAGTTCGTCAGTAGCAAGCAGTAGCCATAAGAACAATGAGGATTTTTATTTTTCGAACGACCACCTAGTTAGGGCTGCCTACGTACCATATGTCGTTCTACCTTGTTAGATGGTAGACAAATAACTCACTTTCACTTAGGAATCAAAACGATGTAACAAGAAAAAATCAGAATTCCTTTGAGACAGTTTATTGAGGAGTAACCATTAACACTGTTACCTAGATATCAGCTACACATTTTCTATCTAAATCCAAGGGGAAATCTTATAAAAGCTCATATGTATATGTATGTATGTACTACCTCCAAGGCGATTATAGTTACTAAATTCTTGTAGTATTAGATTTCTTTAACCAACAACAAATGCACTCGGATTTCTTTGAATAAAGTTAAATATTCCCGATTCGGTTACGTATCGATTTATTGATTTGTTTGTAACCGGTTGCTCCTTTCATAACTTTGTTTTATCTCTCTTACACTTACAGTATAAGAATTTACAAAATATGAAAAGAGAAAAAAACACGAATGGTACGAACCTGTCGCGTCATATTTGTATCGTGTTACACAAGAAAACTAATCCCAACATATTGTCTTCTGCAACTGCTCCCTTATTGCGATAATACGGCCAAAACTCGAAAGAAGATAAAAATATCAGTGATGCGATTGAGGTAGGAAAGATGGATTTAATAATTAAAAGAAGACCAAAAGCTCATATTATGATGTGTCTTCGATTGCAACGTCTACTCCGACTGTAGCGTGTTATACAAAAACAATTATTTACCGCAACACGCCTATGGGACCCATAGTGTTGTGTTATATTCTTTACACGAATGCAGTGTTCGAAGGCAATTCTTTATTTGAGAAGCTTTTTCGTAGTTATACTCTCGGATGTTTGCTAGACGCTCGCAAAAGGTAGGGCCGTGAAAAACGTTTAGATGTTTTGGAATATATTCGAACCCCAAACCCCAAGTATGTAGCACGACATAAAGAAAGACAAAGACAGGATGGTTTCATATCCCGTCTTCTACGGATATAACGATTCTGAACTAGATTGGTCGACAAGCTTTACCACTTATCGGGTAAATGCTGCATTTTATCCGATTATAAGATTGCAAGACCCCCTCCTCTAGAGATAGCAGTTCCAAAACATAATTGGAAATTATTTTTTATTAAGAAGGACCCCGCCAGCGCTTTTATGACACATTTTTTTATGTAACATATGGGGCTTAAAACGTTCAATCTTAGTGTAATCTTCTGCATACCTATCTAAATTAAAATCCAACAGAGACAAGTACTACTAAGGCAATATGTATACCCTTTTAGTTACACAACAACGTCATACACACAATGCGGAAAAAGAGGACTTTTCATAGTTTTTCACAAAACTAGAATTTTATACTTAAATTTACACTTACCCCCATAATTGTTTCGGCATAACCTCAGATATCCTCAAAATATAGAAAATAATTCACTGATGCTTCTTCGTTGTAGGAGGACATCCACAATAAATAGCCTGAAATCAATAACAAACTATTTACTCTTCATATGATTACAATTCAAATGAAGTGACCAACCTTAATTTTCTGTTGGAACACGACATTAAGCATTCATGTCGTTATCATATCTCCCCCATACTCAGGACCTCACCCTCGGAGAGACTGGTTGTCGTCATTTGAGCTGAAGGTTGATGACTAGCATCTATATAAATATCAATATCTGTTCCTGAATCCGAGGTATAGCTTGAAGTAGATGTAGATGATCTAGACACATCACAACAACGTGCATTACTTTTACTGTTTGCCCCACTATTCCTGCTACTGCTGGCACTACTATTCGAAGTGTTTGTGGATGCAGAACTGCTATATTTGGTGATTCTCCTACTACTTATTAATTCTGATCTCGAAGGAGTAAGCTTCTTTCTCACACCGTCACCTTTTATAATTGATTTTCGCCCACCACAAGCACCATCGTCAAGTGTAAGTGAATCAAGGAAAATCTCCACAGCACGCTTAATTTCCGCATCCGTAGGATATTTATGTCTATCTTCCTTTATCCTACCATCAGGCATTGCACTCGACTTAATCTTGTTTATAGTTTGCACAAATAATGGATTTTGCTGCAACTTTTGATCCTCACCCCCTGTTGGCGATGACTGCAAGTTAACTGACGTATCGACTGGGGGTGGCATTTGTAATATGGTGTGACTGCTATTATGTCGTTTTGCTTCAATGCGTACTAATCCTGGCTCAATCTCGTTCGGTTGCAAATCAACATTTGATGCATTGCCAATGGCTGACTTTTGGTGTTGAAAGCTTTGCTTCTGTTCTTGATGCTTGTGTACAGCGAAAGATTCAAGAGGCATAGCTTCATGGGCGGTACTACTTCGGCCTTTGAATGCTTGCACCGCATTTGGTACGTCATTACGTATTCTTGCAAATATCTTCGTGATGAAATCATCTTCGCTATAATTATCGTCTTCTTGCTTTGTAGTTGGGAGACGACCACCGTTTGGATGGTGGTGATGTGTTCTGAATGGTATCGAAGTAGTCGACACTGGTGGGGGTGGGCGTGGTGGTAATGGTGGTTTTAATGGTGCTGGCGAAAGTGGAGGTAGAGGGCTCTGTGCAGCGATTTCCTTATAATCTGTTTGCACGTACACTTCTCGTTGGGTTGGGGGATTTATAATGAAATCTTTTGTGGTTGTTGGGTGCGGTTGATCTGTTTGGGGCAACATTTCTTCAATATGGTGCACATCATTATCTGATGTATCAACTGAAGGTGGGCTGGTGGATTGTTCGACTTTTGAAGAAGAACATGAATACGTTGACGAAGTTCTCGACCTCATTTTGGGTGACAATTTGCGAGGAGATGACAAGGAGTCTCTGCTAATCGATGAGTTCTACAAAAGAAAATTAAAAAAACTTAAATAGAATGTCCCGATTGTTGAAACATGGTTTAGAAGATGTATAACATGTTAAGATTTATATTTTTACTTAGTTGAAGGAATTAAAGAGTCATATGTTCGTACATGAAGTACTTCTGTGACACATCAACTCAATATTGCAACAAACAGTAGACTCAGTGTCTTATTATTAAGAGGAAAGTTTCTGGGACCGCTTTTGTTATCCCTTAGGGTGAAAATCGATCAATAACGTTGGATGGTCTCCTAACTAATGTACCTTTACAATGGTCATGATTTCAGCTTCCCAAATAAATCTACAAATGTAACACCAACCATATGTTTAATTAACGTTTGACTTTTGAATCATACTTAGCACAGTCATGATCAAGGAATAGCCATCTTCATCAGATCTATTCTTTGAAATTAATGTAAAAGTTTCGAAGGAAGGTAAACCTAACATAAATACTGCATTAAACGAATGGACTTTGCTACTCACTTTGGGAAGTTTGATACATTCTAGCGCCTTAAAGAACTTATTCTCATGATTTCGAATTTTTTGTTTGCCATTTTCGACGCTTCTCTCAACTTTGGCGGCAGAACTCCCCACATCTGTCTTCTCCTCTTCATGTGTGCACTTAACGTATTTCACATTCGCTGGATAATCCTCCATCGCCGTATTCCTATCAGTGCCGCTTCGAATGGAAATGTTTGCCACTCGCTGCACTTGACACTCTGGGCGTATGTACATAACAGGAAAATGTTGAAAGCCACACTTTTTTTGCTTGGACAGACGTCCATTCTGCTTCTCCAAATGAAAGAGACCATTTGGTGGTTTCAAAATTATGTCTATGTCTTTCGGTTTTTTGATTTCAGGTTTTCGAATCTCCTTATGACTTCTGACAACCCCCACAGTCTTCTTATGGGATTTCTCTCGATTGGGATTTCTCAACAGCACCTCCTTCCAGGTTTCTCCAGGCAATGAAGCAACAGTACGTGACGGTTTTACTTTCGCTGCTGCTAAGTTAATGACATTATTTTCTGGCGAAACATTGACGGAAGTAGTCGATTTAACGTCTTTTCGCAATCGTCTTGGAAACAATGTTGCCTGATTCATGGAACTGTCCAACTCTAAATCGGGATGTTCCTCTGAAAAATTAATATTCCTTTTCGATGTTCCCGCGAATCTTTGAAACGGAAGTCTTTGAGCACTAGATGATGCCTTCATCGTTCCTTTGTACGATTCTTGCTGATTCTTTCTTACTTCAGAGTGACCAATCTTAGAAGTCGATCTATCCACCTTTATAGTCTTTTTTGGGGAAATGGTAACGCTGCTTGTCTTGAATTTATTTTTATCTACGCTAGACTCTTGCAGTTCCTTCTGTGACACTTGAGTACCAATGGTTGTAGAAACTTTTTGCGGAATCACTTCGGTATCCCTTGACTGCATATCGAATGATACCTGCGTTTGAGTTTTGTGCATCGAATGCTTGCAGCGCGACTGTTTTATTGGCTTTTTCGCATCCCCCCGTTCTTCCGATTTACCGGATTTACAAATAGTATTTGTATCGTCAACTAGAAAACCAGCAACAACATTTTTTACATATGGATAATGCATAAAACTATCCCAAATCGGAGGTAATTCCTGTTGCTGTTCCCGTGTAGCTAAGGATGGATCGATGGTTTGTCGCCTCAATTCCTTTCGCATTTTGTTTTGTAAATGTTTTGAAGTTTTCACAAGATCGTCGATGTCTCCATGGGACATATTATGTCTCTGATCCATTTTGAACAATATAAAATTTAAAAAAAAAATTGAGCTAAAGAAATCCCAACCAACAATTAACTTGAAAGTAAACAAAAACAATGGAATCTTGTCAAAATGACATTTCATATTTTCTTTACACTAGTTGCAGCGACATCTGGATGAATGTTTTAATATTACTCGAAGTGTACTTGGGGAATAGGTTCGGGTATTAGAAAAATGTGTAATATCGTAAACATCGTCGTCTACAATTATTTGAACTAGCAAATAACACACCATAGTAGATGTGGTGTATTTGGTATGAACTCCATAGGATGTGTATCTCGTAATAGGTACAAAAATATCGTCGACTTGGTGGTGTGCCACCAGAGTTCCACAAATATCCCGTTTTTGTACAACACCACAAACTATCTCGCGACTCGTCGACGTCCCGCTTTCAACGAGCACCTGGACGAAGCACGAGAGGCAAGTCTTTGATAGAACAGTTGAAAGCAAGTGCGATATCGCGCAAACGGACTCAAGTCGATTGCGATTGACTTCTTTCGGAGCCACATGGTTCGATTATGTCAATATTTATAAGGAGACATTGCGATTGATGCAAGACACTTTTCGAGCTCTTAATACTTCCTATGCCACCAGCATACTTATGTGCTGGGTTTCATTCGACCAAGGCTGTAGGTATTCTGAATATGACCCATTCAACATAAGTACATATACATACATATGTAGATGATGATACCATAAGCGTCCAGACCTATAAGCCTGACCAAAACATCACAGAGCAAAATTGTTATGGCCAGTCTATGACAAGAAGAGATCTGAGATCTGATCAGTCACTGGAATATCCGGACAGTTGTGATAGGACACAGTCTGATAGGCAAACATGCGGAACGGCTTAGGCTACCCTTCAACGACTTCTTCATAGAAAATAGAATCTACTCGTAAATTTTTCATCAAAGAAAGACGTTCTTGGGAACTATTTCCTTGCGGAACTGAATGATCTAGAAAATATTGAGCTCCTTAGACAAACTCCATACATTCATCTGGGTGGCGAAATTCAACTGTCCATGATTGAAATTAGGTTCTCAGGGGCTTCTATTTGGGCACAATGGGCTTTCAGTTAGCCTAAGTAAGCCGTTGCCAATGCCCGTCAACAAGCCGCGCATTAACCTGACCTAACCTAACCCCAGTCCCGCCAAAATTGTCCAGATTCGATATGTTTAACACTTCGGCCTTGAAAAAATCTCAAGAAAACCAAATCGACACTCACAAGGTGACGAGCCATGTGATGTACTTTAACAGCATACTTGAACGGATTGAGTAAAACCATCGAAACCGGTCGAAGAACATTAAGTCCCGCTTGCATCCCTAGGCTTTGGCTTTCAGAAGATTTAACGACTTCTGTATAGAAACAACCAGGAAACTGCCTACACCTAAGACATATTTTTTTGTCTCTGCGCTATTCTGATCCCAAGAAAACAAATTACGTAATGTATATGTAGTGTTTATGATCATAGAATAGATCGCCTCTAACATTCAACTTTATTCTTCGAATTTTCGAACAAACCATGACAATTCAGTTTCAACAGACGTTTCATATTCTCAGCTAAGTTTATCAGTGTCCAAAGCATCGGAATCAGTCTAGTTTGACCTTTTAAAAAGTAAGACTATATCTTTCAACATTGCACCGTTATCGTCCATTGACATATGTACGCCTCGACAGATTGCAAATACAAATCTCTATCCTTATCAACATTATCATTGCCAATTTGACATAATTTCAGTTTCGACCAGTTCATTACTTTTATTTTTCTCTTACAAAACATCGCACACGCTTTGACATTAGCCTCTGCTACTGCTGGCAGTTTCACTGAAATACCTTATCATGTTGGAACATGATGAAATTTCAAATGCATTCGCCCCGGTTATGAGCAATGATTTGCCTTGCTATCGCCTGGTACTCCAAGTTAACTTATTTCTGGTGCAGTACGTCGTTCTATGGTATACATAGAAGTACGTACTTAAAATTAGTCGCCCGATAAGACCTTACTGGCTCTCTCTTTCTAAGCTTATCGCTAAAGCGTGGAAATTTGTCTGAAAGTTCCATACACACATATGTTTATATATATATTGCGTGCTTGAAGCTGATAACGATAACTAAAAGAAACGATTTATTTGTTTTTGAATTTGCGTGGCATTGTCGATAAGAAAGACAGCGAGATACTATTCATGAACAAATTATTATTATTATTATTATTATTTTTTTTTTTCAAAGATTGACTATACATACATGCATAGTTTGATAACTTGGAATGAATAGTTTTCTTTAAAAAAAAAAAACATACCACGTGATTCTATTTTTCTTTTAATCAAACTCTTACTAAGAAGTTAAGGGTCTGTGAAATTTGTAGCTCATAGCCGCCGCAGTCAGGTATAAAATATACACAGGTATCCTACAGTACAGAGATGTCAATTTTTAAGCTACAACAACTCAACTTATTGTAACTCGGTTCTATTGGTCTAGGATGGGCTTTTTTCGCCGAGATGTAGAAAGAGTATATGACCCTTAAATAGGATTCCGAAATAATAATAATCCTACAATAAAACATCAGACTTTCTTACAGAAAAGACTAGTGATTACAGCTGGAATTCTCTGAAATATATGTTATTCAGTTTGTCTCTGCTGCAAACAGTTCTTTAGACGAAATGTTCCAGACGGATAAACGAACCATTCAAAGCCCTTTGCATAGCCCGGAGAAAAAGCGAGTAGAACTGATAGGTGTCTACTTTTTCCTACGTATTTCCACTGTTCTAAATCAAAGGGAAGGCGGAGACGTGCCTCGATATCATAATGGACAAAGCTGGCAAACTATGATAACATATTATGCATCGGAATGGACAAGCTCGGGAGTTCCCTATAAGAAAACATATTATGTGCCAAAGATCCAATCTCTCCAATCAACTGCCTTTTACCAACTCGGAACGTATTTGTGGAGGTGTATGCCCGCCTCTCGCAAAAGAGACTTGTAAAATGACCTAGATTTACGGAATATGCATTTTGCCCCCTAGCCCCGGCGACGTGGCTCAAGTGATTCAACTACGGAGCGAGGGGTTCGAGGTTCGGTCCTCAGACATCACCAAGAAGTTTCGAAACCAGAAACAAAGGATTTAACCATAGGCGCTTTCCATTCGTGTAAAGAATTATATGATTATGTATATAACAACAAATGGTTGTGACATGCTAGGCCTTGAGACCTGCTGAGTCCCATACGGTTCCATACGGATTTTCCGATAGTATTCAGTTTTTTTCGCAACTTACTGTAGGATGTGGTGTATTCTACGCTTCACTTCACTCTTTCACTATTTCCAGTTTTGCTGATTTGTCACTTGGCAGTTGGGTGATTCTTAACTATGTACTCATTTGAAATGTGTTTTATTTGTTGACATGGATCCGGCGTGAAAAGCTATCTTACACCCCTAGATTGTGTCCAAACCACTGCCACTTTTTCCTTTATATAACAGTATCTATAGGTTCATGGCTTATTCTCAAGATGATTAAATTTATTTGAAATCTATTTATTCAAGATCTGCGTCAGTCGTATCCACCTTCGAAGTACTGAACGCATATAGTACCAACTCTATGCATATATGTACATATGTAGCTTTAGTCACAGGATTGTTTCTTCATGTTGGCTTGAGAATGGGGGTTAGAAGTGTTAATGACTTTAGTTTGAGTATTTTATTTTTATCCGATGTGAATGATTAACAAATATTTTTAGGGTGCTCGAGGTGTTTAAGGTAAAATGCCATAGTGTAACCAGTTTCGTGGATACCTTCCATCAATCCTGCTCGCAGTATATCGCTAATGACCACAAAGAACAACAGCGATGACAGTATGCAACCCTGACGCACTCCATTTTGAGCTTTAAAATCGCTAGCCTTGCTAATAGCTATGACTTTCTCTGGGACGCCTACCCTGTTCAAAACCGACCAGATAGTATATCGATGCAATCTTTTGAAAGATTTCTTGAAGTCGTATAACTTATATGTATGTATGTACACATTCACAAATCGCTAAGTATCCGTACGGTCGAGTTATTTGATTTTTATCAAAATTGACCTTAGTTTCCATACGTTTTTTTTTTTCAGGAAATTTATAAAATTTACCGGCAAAGCTGAGAATTTTAACTTCCTACGAGGTACACAAAAATATCAAAATAATACAACTGATACGGATTATTCCCACAACAATGCGGAAAAATAGGTACATATGTATGTACATATGTAAATTCAGTCCATCATCGTTAAAAACATCCATGTACACACAGTAAAACCCCAGTCAACCTCTATTCATATTTGCCACCATAAAATCTCCACATTAGAGCTACTATTCGGTATAGGATGCTTCCAAGCACAGATTGGGGTTATTTATTCAGCTGTTCAGCACCAAATCATTCCTAAAGCTTCGCAAGAGGAAACCGAAGTTATTAAAACTTGTATTTAGTGACTTTTTGTCTCCTTTTTATTTATAGTCACATGCCACCATACATAATATGAATCTATAACGCAAATTAGGCACGTAGCACATTAATTTCGCCCCATGCTCTGGACAACTAATTAATCTTTTGAAAAACACTTCCATATTTCGAATCACCCATCACATCATTGCCGGCCGCCGCACCACCGACCCACCAATTATAACCACACAACGTTCATTCACGTTCCAATTTGCCGAGCTTAAGGGGGTGATGTGGAACAGCGAACAGCCCAATGGTGGGTACACAATTTTATAGTATTCACTAAGGATACAAATTCAAACCTCACCTCATTCTCAGAAATGCAGATCACTGTGATAACTTTGATATGAACACGAAACTTATTGGACGATTTATGAAGCCATTCAAAAAGGATTCACCCCCCAAAAGCGAAAATAAACCAACAACACGACGAACGGACTACGAAAAAAGAATACATAAAACCAGCAACAGTAGAAGGATGAATGCCATAAGAATATTGAAAGAATACCTTGGGCGCGTGTATCCGGTGCGAATACTAATCGCATCACAACCACCTCCATTCCATGTGGAATATGGCTTCACTTCTAGCAATTTTCACCACAGCAACTCCAGCTTTTCCTACGCTACTCCACCGTTCATAATGGAATCAGAAGAAACGGACAGAAGAGCAGCAATAGCAGTAGCACCACCACCACCACCACCATCAAAAGTATACAACACAGGATTGAGCAAGTGGTGTGCATACAAATTAACCCTGGCTTGGTCGTCTGTACAGACGTGACCAACATTTTGAAGGACATCCGTACACATTTCGATTGGAATCGTGACTGGAATTGGCCAAAGCGACGAAACACACAAAACGAATTTCTTTCCATTTGATAATGTGTGTCCTGTGAGTATGGTGTATGAGAGCAGGAGGAATATGGGGATGACATGTATCATTTTAAGCTCTTTTTTATTGGCAGATCTAAGTGAACTCGGCACTTGGAATGGGGTATGGGGTGGACCTGGTCGTATGTGCGAGTGCAATAAAAAGGACATCATCCCTCGCGTATAAACGTCAAAGGATTTCGCTTCCCTTATCGGCAACGGGGGAGAACTCATTCAAATTCCTTACACACCGGGAAGAAAAGTTCTTTCTTTCTCTTCGGCATCTAGATTGGCAACTTGTGCTGAACGTCTTCTCCTCTTTACGGCATTAGATATACAGAGCGAGTGATAGACCAAATTTGTTATGAGAGCTTAATATTTGTACTTAAAACTTGCTATATACTTACGTACATATGCACGTATTAGGCCTTGGCAAGTGATGTACAGTTTCCAGAAATGAATGAGAACACTAAATGATTTCTGACTGCATTTAGAGTTTAAAGTATTTCCTGGCCGGAATCTCAATTTAGTAGAAAATGGTTCAAGTTCAACCAAATATGTAATTGGAACCGTGGGTTACAAGCATAAGTCAAATATTTGGTTCTATAATTGTTTCTCGGAGACCTTTGACTGCGCCATTTAGGTAAGTAAAGGCTGTCAAGGAAAAGCTACCTACCTAAGAATTTTGAATTCAAAGTTCTAGACCGCTCTTGGTGGAGTAGCCAGCACCCATTATAATATTGCACGAACAAATGAGTTTACAAGGTTCCGTAAAACTTCTCACGAATTTGCTCACAAATGAGGAAGACAAACAGCACCATGTACATTCTTAAATTTCTCACTATGTTCAGAAGATTCCTAGATCAAACAATATTATCATGTCTACAAATATGCTGACAAGTGCTGACAATGCCAAACTATTTTGCAACGTTAAATTGTCAGTTCATAAGTTTTACAAATTTCTATCAATTTATTGACAGTGTTCTATTGTCAGATCAAAAATTCCCAGTTCACACAATTGGTGGTGGTGGTGAGGTTCACGAAAAAATGTGCAGGTCGAACCTCGGACGTAGCCAGACTCAATACGTTTCGCAGAACTTTTTCTTTCGTGCTGTGCAAAATTTTAATCGAAATGGGACGAAAGGAAGCACTTGCGATGATACTGGCCGCGTACGTATTGAAAAGCAGAAAAGATAAAGACGAATCGTCCTGTTTATTCAAGAGCTTGCGTACTCCACCGCCAGTTAGAATTTGAATTCCCCTTCGCTTACTAATGTTATTTTCATAGCACAAAGTCAAAGTTGAAACTAAAAAAGTAGCTGCACGCAGCATCAGAAATAACTATTGTATCACGTGTCCCAAATATCGAATATCACTAAAAAGAACAAAAAAGATGTTACAACAAATTAATAGTCAGATGTCATAAGTATCGCACATCTGACAATTTCCAATGAGTCTAAAAATGTCCTAAACGTCTGAGAATGGCCTGATAATGATACAAAAGAGTGTTCACACGATTGGCAGATACATACTTGAAAAATTCACTGTCAGATCCCAGTCAAAGAATGCTTTTCTTAGAATACTGTCGAACGAAAATTGGTAAATCACAGGATTGTCAGACTTTTGAAACATTTTTTTTTGTTTTATAGACCTGACAATTTGTCAATGTTTTTCAAACAATTTAGTTTCCTGCACATTGTTGTTGAAGCAACGCTATTCGAAAAATACAAATTGCTTTGAAGCCAAATAAGGTTCGTTGGGTTGATTCCGCTCAGCAAAGACACACTTAGTGCAATAATGGTGTCATCCCATCATTGAAAAATCGTATTCCGAGCACCGGAATATGGAAACATCCCAAATAGGACAAGAGGCATCCCAAAAAGTATGCATTTAAGCTTTAAACCAGCTAGACGAAACTTTTTATTTTTCTTAGTGTCTAATCCTGCTAGATAGTTAAGATCAGACAGTGTCCCTTGAGAGCGCCAATTATTTTGTTTCTTAGATTTGTCTAAAAAAGCAAAAAAATAAATACTTGGCGCAACAGGTCGGTGGGACCCAGGGCCTAGCTTCTCACAACCATTCGTGTTGTGAGAACCATTCGTGTGTCGTCCTACTGTTTAATGCCGCATCCGAAGGTCAATTTGTTATTTTGAGAAGCTTTCTCAGGACAGTTGTACTCTCGGATGTTTTTCAGACGCTAGCGAGAGGTGGGGCCGTGACAAACTTTTTAGGTGTTCCGACTGGGATTCGAACCTCGAACCCCTTGCTCCATAGTCCAACGCACTAACCACTGAGCCACGGCGCCCACATTTTTGTCTTATTGACGAAAATTAATCAACTGGTTTTGACATCAGCTTAGAATAACCCAAACAAATAAGTTGATACCTACATACATGAATACATCGTACATATGTATATCCATTGAGAAGTGTCTGTAGTCAAAACTGAAAGGAGAATTATTAAGAAAACGTTAAAACGTTAAAAATATATTTGTAAAGATCTAACAAACATAATTATGATGCCTATTGAACCGTCTCAAGGAAGGACCATTGCAACTACATATAACATTCTCCACATCCAGCACCGTAAGTGATGTTCTCGAACTAGACCGCACATTTCGCTACGCTTGCCAGCTGTTTACTATCTAAAATCACAATGCTTAAGCACTAAACCTGTCTCATATAATTTGCACATGTACCTATTCCATTGAAGGCTGTTTCATCTTCTTTGTGTCTATTGCTAATTTTTCGATTAATTACACTATGAAGTAAACAAATTCGCTACATATGTGGTTAAACAAAAGTATACATTTCTCGAATTAACCATAGGCACGTCCTTACCTTGAAGTACGACTAAACATATAAATCCGTATTATCTATTTAAAACATAAAGAAACTACACGTGTTTATTCGAACAGGCGGTGGAGGCGGTAAAGTGAACTATTTTGCGTCAGCGAATCGATCCAGCGACGTACTGCGTGACGAATATTAGAACTATGTAGTAATTTCTTATACATATTTTAAGTATAAGTAAGGCACGTCATAAATTAGGTCGCTCTTAGCATTCACGTAGAAACTCAAGTTTTATATTTATTCTCTGTTCTCCTTTATTCGAGGACCATATCACGTGTTCAATTCTGGTGAAACAGTTTTTTTTATTTCAATAAACAATATGAGATGTACCTAAATGCGATAAGTTCGCTTATTACTACATACATATGTTACTAGATAGCACTAGCACTGCATCAGCACTGCATTGTGATGCCATGATACGTACATATAATCACGCGAGACAAACGTGGCTCAACCTAAGTCGGCGCTAGATTATAAGCCTGGTGCGTATTCCGAGAACTCATTCTAGTTAACCTGTAGGAACGCTATCTGGTTATTCCACAGACTAGAAAAGACTAGGAAACTAATAAATGACATTTACACCCACTGTCCAACAGCCTTGCATAATCTGTAGAAAGAAGGAAGGTTTTTGTTCAAAACTTCTTTGAAGAACTTGTAAATACTGTCGATTCAGATCTCGAAAAAATATGCAAATTTATTCAGAAATGTCACTAGCCAAACCTAAGGTGAGGAGATGATTGCATCAGTCGTCAACTTTAGAAAAGGTCCACTGGCGTTGTAATAGTATGAGTACATATGTACATATGTACATACGAGTATGTATATCTCACCGAAAAGTGGATGCACTCTTAGCATCACAGTGTTGTGGTATTTAGAAAATTGTGCTTGTTTTAAAGGCTTTTGATAGGGTTTGGAAATATTCGAGTAGTTGGCATTTATGAATGGCCTCCTCAATTCAATTTCTTTTAGATGAAAATACAAATTTTGAGATCCCTCAAGGATTTGATTAGTCTTTGAATCTTTTTCTTATTTTCAGAAAAATTCTTTTATTTGTTACCAATACATTCTCACTTCTCAATCACTTCTGCCCTGAGCTCGAATGTAAAGCTCATGTCTGGTCTGACGCACCTAAAACTACTTTGCAACTCCTAGACAGGATACAAAATAGTGCATTAAGACTAATACGAAACAGATGTACAACAGAATACCACAGAAATATTTCCTACATGTAAGTATGTCTCCTTGCTTCATTGTTTTTCCCAGACAACCATTGGTATAGTGCGTGTTATTCTCTTTGCAAAAGTCAAAGGGGCCTACTGTTAAAAGTCGTGTTTGAGAAGCTTGGTTATAACGGTTATGCTGTTGGATGTTTGTCAGAACATAGTGAGAGATGGGATAGTGAAAGAATTTTTAGTATTGTCTGGAAATCAAACCTCGAACCCACTTTGATATATGCATGTATCTACATATGTATTCATATGTACTCGTAGGAAACCAACTACACGGTGCTATATTACGAGTATCATTTTTGAAAGCCTTATGTCGCAGAACATTGTGTGTCTTATTAGAATAGTGCCTTAAAAGGTAAAGTAAGAAACTTCGGATTAAGGTCAACCTATTTTCTGATAAAATTTCGATCAAATGTCATATTCCTACCCAAAATTGAAATTGTAAAAAAATAACAATGATAAGTTTTACTTAAAATAAGAAAAATAAGATTCCTTGATGTTATGCACATAAAAGATATGGGAATTCGCACATAATGGCCACGTTCTGCATTGTAGCTTCAGACATTGCATATGTAGATAGTAAAACGTTTCTGATTGGTAGACAGATACAGATTTCTCCCTTAATTTTAAGTTAGTTTGCGAAATGTCAAAAAAAAACAGTTGATCGGTTAGTCATTCCATTTACTCTTCGGCTATGCATTATAAAGTGAATGGATTAACTTCGAAAAATAAACTAGACGTAAAGTGTTTTCATTTTTTTTTCATTAAAACATAAGTTTTAGCCTGGTTTGAAGAGGAGTCCAAATACTTTCAAATACTAAAGAGACTTTGCTTACTTCGTTGTCTTTTTTTCGAACTTAAGCCATCTTTACAGTTTTCTTTAGCATCAAAATAAATGTATCACTAAGATATTTTGAAAATTAAATTCCATGCTTTATCCAAAGTGAAAACAGAGAATGAGGATCCGATTTGTGAAATATCACCTACCTTAACTAAAAAAGTAGGCCTCGAATCCAGAACGTGCTCAATATCAATTTCATTGGTAAGTATTCAAAAGAATTATAAAGAAGAAAAAATAACAATTCCTAATATCAACTCCAGCTTTTTGGTTCAGGTATCCATCAAGCCCAAATAACTATTCTATCATTGTTTTCAATCTATTAAAATCATTTTGATATAAACATATGTAGATACTTTCGTAAACAAGTCAACAAAAGGTGAACTTTCTACCATTGTCAAAAATAAGTATTATATCAATTCGATTTGAGGAGGAAGATGACAAAACGTGACACCACTACCATTTTCATTTCCCACAATTAATTCCACGTTTTATTTATATTTTTTTTATTTTTTGTTTGCCTAATTATTGCTTATAAGCGGAATGTCAAAAAACTTTTGGAATCGCCTGAAGGACGTTCTGCTGGTAGAGAACTCTATAGGTACGCCGAAGAATTCAAAATTGCGAACTAGTGAGTGAGTGAGTGATTCGTATTCAGCATACGTCAGACGTGTGTGTGTGGCTTCGCAAATGGCAGCTTTGAAATTTGGCAACAATGAGTTTTAAAAAATTGAGGCACGTACAACAGCGTTGATGCTCTGCGAATGCTTAACGAACACAAATCGAGTCTTAACAAAAGTGGGTGGTGGTAACGGCGGCAGCGGCGGCGGCAACAGTGGTCATCATAGGCACAACGAGCGGCTGTAACCAAAATCGAGTTTGACAACTCTACACGCAACGCACATCACACGATATACAGGTACACAATCTAACCGATACACAACATGTCATTCGTGCAGGCAGAATCATCATGTGAGGTGAATGCAAAGGCGTTTTTTTTTTCTTCTTTACGTGATGTTGTGTCTTTTAGCCGCTTCTCTTTTTGCTACTAGTTTTCGCTTGGGATCTTTATACTAGTGTTACCCCCATGGACTAAAGTAATTACTGACTATATGGCAAAGTCGTCGACTGGAAAAACAAAAAGTAAAGACGTATACCTTAGCGTGACTAAGTTGTGGTCTTGTACGTAGTGCATGCCATGGGAAGTAGTATGTATGCAGAGGTAGAAAGAGGTACATACATACAGATGGGTATATGTGCTTATGCGTAAAAACCGCTGGTTAATAAGAGTATTATTTTAAATAATACATACATACATACATATGAGTATGTATTGAAAATTTGTTGTTTGAATACGACTGAGTTGTATGTTCATACGTCATTAGTTCCCACCTTTGCGTTGTCGCACGAAATGGTTATGACTATATTTCCGTCCAAAATGCAAATTGCGATAACTGCTGCATGGTAGTGACTAAGTAAAACCAAACATCTTTAATATCCATCACTTCTTACTCGTACCTCCGCCTCTTTGTCTGCTCCTTGGAGAGGCTGTTCGTGCGCCCCATACCAAATTCCCAACAACGACAAGACATTGTTCGTGACAATTCGATATAATTAATTCTGTTTCAGTATTCGATTGAGTCCATCGAACGTGCTTGTAAGATTTTTATTTTTTGCTTTCTGAAACACTGCAAGGTTTTTAAGAAGTTAGCACAACACGGCTATTGAGATTGTATGTTTATTTACTTTTCTGCGTTTTACTGAAAGAGTAACCAATTGTAGGTATCATAAGCGGGCATTTAAAATCTGGTGACACCGCTTACGACCGTTTACAAACATTGCATCCATTCAGAACAAAAAATGCTTCCATTTTAGGCAGAATTAATATGGTACAGCCTTCAGGCAATAACACCTTAATGTGTACGCATTTTAATTAAATAATTATTAGAACATACAATACCCATCATTACAGATACATAATTCTGCAATCAACACGTACAAAAGAAATCAAATAGAACAGCAGATGCTTAAGGAAAAATACATTTTCAACAGGCTCATCCCCACACTAGGATCCTTTGAAACATTCAAAAGAGTTCGGTTTGCCTCACACCGCCTTAGATTTTATTATAGCTCCCCGGGTAATAAAGTTTATACTATTGTCAGATACAATCTCAAACCCAAAAAGCTTTTACAAGACAGAGACAGCAAGTCAGAAGCTTCGATTCCATAATCGAGCCTCCATTCAAAATACTACACCTCCGAGTCGTACGTAGACTTCTGTATCGTTTGAAGTACGCTGAACGATGTAGCAAAAGAGGCTGACGTAATATATACACACATAGCTACTGCCACCCAATGTCGACAGCTTTGCAAATAACCATTTGGTTACGAAACGCAGCCCTTCGCGACGACGGTTTTCAATGTATTCATACTGGGGTGAGGAATCGATAAGCTTACTACCAACGCAGTAATTGACATCAATGATTACTGTTCGCTTCCAAGTCCAAGCTTCGTGCTTGGACTCATCCTTCTTTTTTAGCATACACACAGGCACAGACTCACTTGTGCATCGTATTGAGTGTATTTCCTCTAGACTGGTGTAAATGGTTCAGAAGCTGAAGGCTCTACCGTGGTTGCTTTGTCCCAGACCATGGCCAACTTTTCCTAGCAAATTCATTGATTTTTCGCTCTTCATCCAGGCCAGGCTGACGCTACCCACACATATGCAAACCAAACCAGCGCGCGCTCCAACGTAGAAGAGTACACCAAGAGTACATATAAATCTACATAGGTATGTATACGCTTCACCCACTCTGTCAATCGATAAAGCTGTTCCCTATCCTCGAATGAAGCGCGCTGCTGCATATCCTGGGCAGGGTGTGTGCCCTCTACACGTAGTTTACGTGAAACTAATCGATAAACCCACACATGCAGAGCTTCTGGTTTATCCAACAATTACTTATACATTTTCGTATTGCTGTTGTTGGAGAATAAAGTGGTTGAATCTAGATTGGCACAGATATTGTGCGAGGCACGGATATGTTGAACTTGCCGTCGTTGCAAGGGGCTTTTCTACATATTTTTCCTTTTTTTCTCATTTCGTGCAACCATGGCAACCGCTTATGCGCGTTTTCTATATTCCTGTTTAAGTTGTGAGTGTCCTTCACCCTGGAAGTAAGAACCCATCGACGTAATATTCGTCGTCTCGCAAAGCGGCCAAAAATATTTTTTTTTCTTTTTTTGGTATTTTGGCTGCCAAAACCTATGAACATGCATATGTATATGTATGCATGTATTCTCGTATAAGCATGAATATGTAATGAATATAACTTGTTTACGTGTGCAGTTTTGAAGTATGTATGTAAGTAATATGAACGAAAAATCGTCAGGTGATGCCAGTCCTCCCCAAAGGAATAGCTGACTCTAATTTCCTTAGAGTTGGATTTCGACATGGAATAACCAAAAAATTAACACACCCTTGAGTTTTTATAGACCAATTTCAAGACTAAAGTTTACTTTGGGGGCTTATGACTACATATAATAGCAATTCGACTAGCATTAAGTCATACAATACAGTTTTTAATGAGTACCCTAGTTGCTAAGAATACTTGCATACATGAATGGATCCTTTTTGACTGCTCGGACTATGGCGTGATCATCATGAATGGTGGTTTTCCGAGGTCTTCCGCCACGATGGATAGTTTCAAGGCATCCAGAATTGCGAAACCGGCTTATTATACGGGAAATGACGGAATGGTGGATCCCGTATTTTTTACCAATGCAGTTAACTCCTTCCCCTGCATGAAAATCCGGCACAATTTTTTGCTTGAATTCGGTGGGGTATTTGTTGCGCGCCATTTAAAAAACTTTTTTACACTTAAAATTTCAATAACTCTGTGTCACTTATAACTTGCAAATGAGTGTAGTTTGCAACGTCAAGTGATCGTAGTAAATGTAACAGTTAATTTACTGTAATATAGAAACAAAAAAAGCAAAAGATAATCGGATGCAACTGGAGCAATATGCTCGTGCTTTAGTTTTGTCGCACCTGTTTTCATTGGTTTGCTCTATTTTGTGTTGTATTTTTTTAACTGTTGAAGTAACATCATTTGTTTTTTGTTATTTTAAATGTTACTAAGTGCCATTGAGTGCTATTGTTTTGTCCGACACTGTACATATGTACATAGATATTACGAAATTAGAAAGTCAATTCTTTTGTAAATTTAAAAGTTCACGTCCATGGGTATCGGAGAATAGTTTCATGTTTCCTTCCTCGGAGGTTTGCAGATATATTTATCCAAAAATTTTATTTCTATAAAATTTTTCTATTTCAGCTAACGAGACCGAATAACTTGTCCATCTAACGAGACCGTATAAATTTTATAAGATTTTAACAAGCCATGTCATCGAACAAGAAATGTACGAACATTTTTTTATTGAAAATCGTGCTGGTATGTAAAAGAACCTTGTTTTTCTTGCTTTTCTCCACAAAGATTCTGGATGTAGATTGGTTCAGAATTGTATCAAAAAAGAGCTTAAATTTTTTACTATGTCTTCTAGTCCAACTTTTCTTAGGCAGGAAGCCTCCACAGAACCTTCGGGAAAAAACTAGGATCAAGAAGTACACGCCAGAAATAAAGGTTCTGATCACGAGAAACATGTCATCCGATGGTAGTTTGGTAGGAGATAAGATCTCTACTCAGAATCGCTAACAAAATCATGTATCGTCTTCCATGAAAAAGTCCTTTAAATCAAAAACCTGCGAAAACCATCGATCTGTAGTAAAAGGCGATCATAAAATGATTCAATTCAATAATTGTCAAAGTTAGACTGTGGTGTAGGTTGGGGTTGACTCTAAACACTAGTAACACTGTTTCCTGATTGAGGACATAGTGAGCCAGATGCGACTGTTGATGTTGAGATATGATCGAAACTCTGCTCTGTACATGGAAAACTGTGGCTAGGGTGACAAGGAAGAAACAGACCAAACTCAATATCTACTTAAATTCTGCCTCACTTTAGTACTGGATGCTTAGCAGAGTCAACAAAATACAAACTTTATGAAACATTTTAAAAAGCACGAAGGTTCGAAGGAGCGAGGATAACACTTGTTAAATAATTTTCAAAGAGATACACCTTATATAACGATTAGTTGTGTTATTCCAATGATAAATTGGTTTATTTACTTTGGAGGACACTTCCTCCTTGTTCCTAAGAAAGCCAATTTTTTGGTTAATCTACGAGCCGTGATTGGAAAAAAGTTCAAGTCTTGATCCAGTACGAGAGTAAATTTAATACATAGTATGAATTTCAAGTTTAATTTACAATTTATCTTTTATTTACAAAAAGAAATTATATACATATGTATGTATAAATAACTATATTTTTTTTAAATACATATCTATGTATGTATATGATATTGATCATATTTTGATTACTCTATCTACAAATACTCTTCATTTTCCAAATTTCATCACTTATCTAGCTTCTCACCAGCATACGCGTTGTTCCCACGTCACTTGAATAAGACCAGTGGAGACAGCATAGAAAATGAGTACTAAACCTCCACGGTTTATTGTTAGCCTTATGTCTTCATAGACTTCAATGACCCCCAAAAATAATGTTAAGGTTCATAGAAACCATGTCAGCATATCAAACATTCCCTTGGATTTAATAAGATAACGCTGTATTTGCTCTTCCCCACCCAAGGGAACACCCCTATATTAAAAACTATGTATACCTACTAGGGTTTGGATCAAACAAAGATAATTACTTTTAAAATCTAAAAAAAAAAAACATTCAAACATACCATGACTAACTTTTTTTCTAAAAAAATTTCGAATCTACAGATCGTTTTTAACCCTACGAAACATCTATAAATATGACCAAGATCCACCGGAATGCCTTCTCATAGATAGTAGATACAAGGAAAAAGCCGTGTGTCCGTCGTCAAACTCAGAATAAGAAATCGTTAAGTATTTCTTGATCCAGATTTAACAATATAGACAACAAAGAATACATAGGTATTCTCAAAGGGTTCAACACCTCAGATGCTTCTTACGACAGCCAAACAAACAAATTCATTATCACACATTCTGGGAGTGATTATGAGAGATGGAACTTCACTTTTCAGGCGGCCTGCCGGTGCGATGATAACACCGCTTATCTAATCAGCTGTCTTCAACCGACCTTTCTTATCTGTAAAAATAGAAACGGCGTGACACATGAAGTCTCCCCCTTCTCTTGATACTTTGTGTTATCACCCGCTGTTTACTTTGCTCTATTTATCCGCCTCTTGCGTTATCTATATCAACGTGCTTACTGAAGCCAACACTATCTTATCAGAGTAAGCTTATCTCACCTTATTTTAATTTTTTTTTTCTAGTAAAAAAGTGCTGGAATCTGCGATAAAAACGTTTGTATTATATTTATTTACATTTTATCTGTAGGGACACTGTGGTGGGGCAACATAATGGCGAAGTAAACATTTGCCTAATCATCATACCGTGGGCAGGAAGCTACATATTATACTACATCCCGATAAGATTACGACGACGACGACGTGAAGAGTGCTTCTAAAGTGATTCTAATTTTAAGCGAATGAGGCCAGATAAGAGTTCAAACCAGAAAGCACCGAACGTGCGATAAGCAATTGTGCTTTCTAATTAATCAGAACTGATAAGGGCAATTCTTAAAATGTAGTATGTACTAATTTTTTTTAATTTTTTGATAATGAGTACCCAGAATTTTTATTTTATCAAAAATGACGTAAGAAATCGTACATATGCATTCTTACTATGTACATTTGTGCTGGGTTTGCAGATGTAAATTTTGTTCGATTATGTTCAGCACTTATCTTTGGGTGACCAGCACACAATGCGTTGGGGTTTTGGGTTTTGCAATTCAGATAATAATCGTCATTTACAGAATAGTCCTAGAAGTAGGACGCTTTCAATTGCCGACTTTTGTATAACTTAACTTCATGTGTTATGTTTTCCACGTCAATAGAAAAAACATATGTATGTAGTTTTATGATAGTTGTACTCTTAAATGTTTGTCAGAAGTTCGCGAGACGTGACATTTTTCTGTTAATTTGGATTAGAATCTTGAAATGTTGTATTTCTAGGCATATAGCATTCTAATGGAAACAAATTCAATTGTAATGTCTACTAGGAGCATGGTTTACAGTCTGCTAGCTGCCGTGCAGTAATGAACAATAAGATCCCATTTTCAAGCGTAACTTAGATGTATGAAAAGGGCTAAGAATATACGTGGCTTATTTCGATTCGATTTTTTAGATAATGTTGGAAATAGTTGTTGTTTTTGCAATCTAAATATTTAAACACACACCAAATCACGGAATAACTTGCGCTGTACTTAGTGCCCAATGGATGATGTATTTTTTAGCTGAAGACTTGGAATAAAAATTAAGGAAATGATTTTAGAGTAAGTTTTAGAAATTACTTTGATGGAAGTTAAAAAAACGGGGTCCTCCAATTACATATGTTTGTCTGTCTGTACGCTCGACTGCACTCTAAACCAATGAACGGATTTGCTTCAAACTTTATAGCAGGAGTCAGTAGGACAACAATACAAAGAAAAATCGAAATTTTCATTCTAATCCCAAATTTAGGAATACATATACATAACCGATAAAATTTAGTATTTTCACACTCAAATTCATAAGTAATCGAAAAATTTAAGCAAAATTTGTCGGCCACTTTTGAAAAGTGTTGTTATAAAAACAAAAAAATTGTCATAGTTCCTAGATCAGTACAATGTTTTTATTATAATTTCATCAAAAACGTAAAATACCATGCCCACTTTACTGGATTTCATCTGTAAGAAAAACTAGACTTGAATTTCAACCTTCATAAGATTTTTAAGAATTTACAGGAATGTGTACACATATATACATATGTATGTACATACATACATACATATGGAGATGTAAGAGCATATACACGCATATGTATGTAGATATCTCAAGCAAAAAAGTATGCATAGGTACATACATATGTACATATGTACATAGGTACTTCAACATTGTCAGACAAATGTGCAAAAATGTCGGACTTTAATTTCGGGATACCGAACAATGAAACTTTTGATTTATCAATGGGTCTGTATTAACAAAAGTGTGGAGTCGTGAATTACATATGTATGCACATACTACCTATCTACCCTCTGTTTCTTTAGCCTAGGTTTTTGAACCCCCAAACCCCAGAGCCTGATATTACCAACATTATTGAGCAACAACTTTTTTAAATCTCCGTTTTTAGTGCAACCTTTACCATAAGTATCTACATACACACATACATACATATGCATGTATAACTGCACATGGCTATGGATATGCTTTAGAGTAATTCAGTAGATGCTAATTACTTATACATATGTATGTATAACTGCACATGGCTATGGATATGCTTTAGAGTTATTCAGTCGATGCTAATTACTTATATAGATACATAGATACATGTATGTATGTACTACTACTACTAATTATTTTCGACAAACAATTTGTTATTTAAGTAGGTAGGTAGATAATTAAATAAATCTTTTAGGTATTTCTACACACAAATATGTACATATGTACATCCGCACATATGATACACATATACCCCCTTGAACCCTATAGTCGATAGTTAAGAATCGAAAACCATTAATTACTACTCAGCTAAAGATCTTTTCAGAAAAAAACCCAATATCCTTTTCCAATGAAATCTAAATGCACATAAAGTAAATACATACATATGTACGTTTGTATTCACATACATATGTTTTATTATTCCACGAAGGACTTGGTGCAATGATTTTTGTGACCTTATTCAGATAAAATACGAGGTACCTGAACTCATCTTACTTATTCAAACCAAAAAAAAAATTATCCGCATATCTATTCAATTAACATGCATATAATTTCAAAAACCAGTCTTATATTTGTTGCTCTAAGACCATCTGCAAATAAATGAGTTACAATAATAAAATTCAAGGAAGTCATACATTTTTTTTTGTCGCACAAAATTCACCCCTAATAATTTTTGAAAGTACAGCGAGCACAAAGCAAGCGCATCAAAAATATCGCAGGAAATAAATTCAAAAATAACAGATTTCAGTCTACTAATGACAATCTATTCTCATCTCGATTTTGCTCCTCTGCATCAAGCCAAGAGAAAGGAAAACTGTTCTGCAATCATTAGCAGTGCAGTAGTATAGTACACTGCTGTATCCATTGAGGGGAACTTGAAAGAGCACATAAGGCTAAATGAGAAACACACAACACAGCACAGCTCACACACACACAGCAGAAATTCGTTCGTGTAAACTAGCGTGCTCGCTCCCGTTGCCGTTTGTGTTTTCTCTTATTTTTAAAATATTCTCAACGAGCACACATACAGTATGACTAGTGCTCTGAAACAGCAAACAGCAAAACGAGCAGTCTCGACGAGCACCATGTGGACGCATCAAGCA
Source organism: Xylota segnis (assembly GCA_963583995.1). Classification (NCBI taxonomy): domain Eukaryota; kingdom Metazoa; phylum Arthropoda; class Insecta; order Diptera; family Syrphidae; genus Xylota; species Xylota segnis. The sequence continues at coordinate 60,248,823 of OY757237.1, forward strand.
ATCGAATGTTTGCTCAGCGAAGTTCGTAAACGTAAAAGTCTCTATGACCAACGTCACATTGATTATCTTAATCGCAACAAACGGCGATTATGTATGGAAAGTATATGCAAAATATTACTCGACAAGGAGGAACTGGAGGTAACTGTGGATGATGTTAAAGCCAAAATTCAAGTACTTCGCAGCCAGCTCAACAAGGAATTGCGGTATATGGCACGTTCAAAGAAATACAAACCCAAGTTATGGTGCTTCAAAAAAATGGAATTCCTCAAGCCATACTGTGGGCTAAGAACAAATACACCATATCCTCCGCCTGTTGTAAGTATTATTATTTTTTATTTCTCTTATTCAAAAACTAGTACATATACATATTAATTTTTTCACAGACTACCATTACCAATGGTAATCATAAGGGAAAGACTCCGAAAACTTCAGTAGATCAGAATGACAACATGTCGAGTAGCACATTGGAGGCAGATGTCCCCTCGTCATCGAACATTTTGACATCAAAGGTAGGTAGAATTCCCTCATTTGCGAAGTAGTCGGCAAATTCCTCTCGAATGGCTTCTGCGCTTTCATTGTTATTGATGGTATCGCTTAAACCTATTACTTCTGGACCAGTACCAATGTCCTCTGTACTGATGTTAGCCGCATACAGATCTGGATTGTTTTGCATGAGAAAGTTGTGTAAAATACAGCACGCTCGAATCGCATCCTCTACGTGGGGTTGCAAAATGCTCATTGGCGTTGAGAGGATCTTAAAACGCTCCAGCAGGATGCGAAACGTCTGGTCGGCCACTTGTGTGGATGCTTTAAGGCGGGCATTGAAAACTCGTCGAGCAACTGTATCCGTGTGGTTGAAAGGAGTCATTATGTGCTCATCCAAATCAAATCCGTTTTCTGCGATGAAGACATAAGGCAGCACCCGGTTTCTTCCGATTTTCTGTGGTGGTGGCGCGTTTTCCTGAGCCAAATATATGCCTTCTTCTTCTCGTTCAATGTCAACGTGCAAAAATGTATTATTTGCATCGACTAAGGCCAATACGTTAGCTGTTCTTGGAGTTTTAAACTTAAAGTGACGCCTCGTTAAGGCTCCCAGGCAAAGAGGAAACTGCCAGCGACTATCGAATTCTTCAGCCTTGCTAGCCCATTCTCCTTCGCACGAAGGCAACTGAAAAATTATTTAATTAATTTATTTTTCTTTTTTCTTTAGGTAGTAGAAACTGCTGAAACAACGGAAGCATGCAACGAGAATGATTGTAATAACTACGCAGATTTAAATCAACAATTCTATGACACAGTTGCTCTTACGCAGCAAATTGTTCAGAACCGCATTGCAGCGAAACTAAATAATACTGAAACCCCTAGGAAGCAGTCAAGCTGGGAAGGTGAACTAGTAAAAAGTCAACTTGATCTCATCACTGACGAAACAATTCGTAGTGATACTATGTGGGAGATACAATGCGTCCTCAGGAGAGGCATCGAGCAAGACCGTGTTCTTCCGCGGCGTCGCAGACATAATCGTCGATCTTCGTTAGCCGTATCAGAATTCTCAGCTGATGGCAGTTGCATTAGTTTGGACTCGAACGACAGTCTTGATAAATACACAGCGGTACCAACTCAGGAGCAAAACAATACTTCAGTTGAATAACTATTTTATAATTTGTTGTAATAAATAAATAAATGGCATAATTACCTTCAAATATGTGTCTTTTAAGTTTGTCCACAAAGCCTTGCATAGATGGGGCATGTTCACGCACAGGAACGATCTTGATACTTTTACGTTTTTTTCTATGGAATTGTAAGATTCGCCGGTCGAAAGATATCGCAATATGATGGCCAATCGCTGTTCCGGCGCAACTGTCATTCGCATGCAGGTGTTTTGATGTTCAATGTCCTTGCGAACGAGCGAAAGCAGCAAGTTAAAGGTACTTATGTCCATTTTCAATCCGTCCAAAAAGATGTTCATATAATCGGTGATTTTGGGCTCCGCGCAGAATAGTTCAAGGGAATCATTGGAGCTTAGACGAAGCAGGACACGTCTTCGGTCATCTTCGAACTTAGACCATTGGCGTTTTCGTTTTTTACCCGATAAAGACTGATTCGAATCCTCCGATTGATCAAGTGTGTCGCGGTAGGTATCATCCATGGCCTCACCGACCGTTGTGCTCTCCGCTACCACAACTGGAGCCAGTTCAATTTTGAAATCATTTATAGGAGCCATGGAGCTGTTGAATTCTTCCAGTTTATCCTCAAATGTTGTATTAACTGCGTCCTCCTCCTGCCGTATCTCGAAACGCGGACTTGGTATTTTTGCTGCTGGCATAACCCCATTTGGCGAAGGACTTCTTGTACGGTCTCCCACATCATCATTACCAAGAAGAACAGGTCGCCGGTGTCTGGCGTACTGTGGCTGCTTCAGTAAATGCAAAGCAACGGCTGATGTTACTAAGCTTAGGGCCAGCACTTCATCTTCGCTGTCAGAGCCCTCTTGAAGTAAAGACAGAGCGGATTTAGCCAATTCCAATGGAGCCAAGTGGCTTTCAGCCATTTTCGGTTTAGACGATCAATGCACTTATACTCACTGCGTGTGAACAGCGTTTTCCTGTCCAAATAAATAGATACACTAATGAAAACGTACGAAACCGCTCGTGTGTACACGTAAACTCGATCGTGTATACACCCTATGGCCTTAAACATACCCTGCTTTCTCACATAACCTCACTCATCCCAATATACAATACATTCGCTTATACACACAGTCAAAGGAAAACATGTCAGAGTAGTGGTGTCGTTGGTTTACCATCGCTCCCAGATTGGTTTACATAAAAAGATGAAATGAACTGCACGTGTATACGCGAATTTGCAAAGGAAAACAAGGGGAAAAAGGAATACAGAGTCAAAGAAATTTCTTGTGTTTTTTGTGTGGGGAGTAGAACACAATCAAGACCAACCAACATGTACAGCTACAGCTGTTGTGTGAAAGAGCGTCGTCGTCGCCGTCGTCGTGCAGAGCCACAGTCACGCAACAAAAGATGCATGAATGGGTTCTTGTTGTTTTATCTGAAAATATTGCGCTGTTGCCAAGTTGTACAACTGATGCTTTTAAACAAAAATCCAATCGATACATGGATACCTACATGTGTAAATGACTTTCTAAGGAAGAAAACAACTTGGATATGTTTGTTTGTTTGTTTGGAATTAAATTAACTGATAGGGTTCTTCGAAAAGTACAAAATTGAGTACAATAAAAGAAAAACACTTGACTAGGTAGGGTGAGACGATGGCTTCACCAGATTTTAGAGTTACATTCAGCTTCACTAGATTGTCTTAACAACAGCTTTAGCAAAACGTCATACTGTCTGAACGACTAAGGCTGTCTAAACGTCAAAAAATTCAAACGAAGACGTCAACAGACGGCAACTCTAAAAATTTTGCTTGGCGCGTTAGTAAAAAAGTTTCTAAAATCAATTCAATGGCCGGTGGAAAAGCGACAGCAACCATTGGAATTTCTTCACTTCTTTCGAATTTCATGAGAGCCTACGTACGGCTACGTAATCGTACATGCTGCCGTTGCACACTAACACTTAGGCACAATTATATCATTCCCGCTTACAGCATAACTGTTCGCATATACACGATGATGACTATACCGTATCGTTATATATACATATGCAGCAAGCCATAAATATGTCATCAGGATGGATTTCTGTTGGATGTATATACCTATATACATATGTATGTATCTACGAACGTTTTATTCTTCATTCCTTTGCGCCCCTGTCGGAAAACAACAACCACACTCATTCCCACACACATACCACAAAGAAAGTAAGAATTAAGCCACATATGTAAGTTAAAACCAAAATAGATGCATACATACCGATGTATGTAGCGTAACAATATCTACATACGTATGTATATCTATACGTGAGTATCTAACAACAATCAACGTATCTAAAATGAAAACATCACAACGACGCAAAACGATAAAAATTCCCCTTACCCGACAGACTTGCTGAGACCCAACCAACCAGTGACTACCACTAGAGCAAGTGAGATGGAACAGTGATGGAACTGTTTTGTGCCGGCGGCGGCGACGACGGGTAGAGTTTGGGGCTCGTCGACACTAGCCACATCCAAAATGAAAATTACGCTCCTCTGTGTGTATCTAATGAATAAAATATTTTCTCATAAAACGAAGCTTTTGTCGGTGGATATTTTATGCTGTTTCTTTTATACATCAATTTTTTTAAGGTAGATGTTATATATTTTTATATACTATTTCACGGAGCAACGTTGCCAAGTTTCTCGTTAATTTCCTTTCACAACCGAAACAGTTCGTCACTCGATGGTCCTCCTACCAAACCAACACTGTTTGTATGCATTTTTTCCTTACTTGCTTCCCCTTATCGACTCTTTCATCGTTTTTTTTTTTGTTTTTGCTTCTCTTTGGTTAAATCGATCGTTGCCGTCGACGTTTTCGTCGTCACAAACAAAATTGCTTTTGGCACGTATCCAATCCAGCATGTTCTCGTACACTCTGCACTACTACATGTGCATCAGTTTCAGCAAAGGCCAACTTACATATGGATGTATAGATGTGTGTATAGAAATATAAATAAAAGTTCTTCAACCAGAGAGGCCAGTTAAGGGTGAGTACGTTGGTTTGATATCGATTTTGGTGTATCAATGTGTGCGTGCGAGGTACTCACTGCTATGACGCAGTACGTGTCTGTTTCGTAGAAGCTATTTTAACTTTTTTTTGTGTACACCACTTTATAGGGTGTGCTATGCATTGATTATTGAAAAGCATATGCAAGAGAAACAAATAACGCAACAACAACTTCTAGTTAACATTAGTAAAAGGTTTTGTTGATGATAAATACTTATGTTCTTGGAATTGCAGTGCATTTGCTTTTGTTTGTTGCACACTCTGCGAAATGTGTGCATGCGCATACTAATTTGCGTACCAATAGCAGTAAACAATGTCTTCTAACGAACAAAATACAAATTCTAAAAGGACTTCGTGGCTGCATGGGGGTAATTAAATGTTGTCTTTTATAGATACTTCGTGGAGAACACAATTGAAGCTCTAAACACATGAAAAGATATAAGTATACAACAGCCACTATACTATTTCAGTTCCACCTCACAGGGTCAAAATATGTATACGTAAATGAATGAAAGAGTTTTCAGGTTAAGGATGGGATCCCCAACATCACAGACAAAATCAGGCAGTTAACTTGTATGAGTCAGTGCATAACGTATTTGAACAAAAAAGTTCACCGTCAAGCGAATTGGTGTCGCGCGACGGGCTGCGACTCGCACCCAGCGACCAATTATATGCAACTACATATGGAGGTGTTCATTGCGAGCGACGAGAACGACTGTTAAACACGATGAAAACTAGGCGAAACGGCTCTGTTAGAAACACTCAATGGATTGCGGTTTCCAATTTTGCTGGAATTCGTGCGAAAATCCATCGCATTTCGGTGAATACAGCCAACGGCTTTTTAATTTTTTTTTATCTTTTGAACCAAAATGAGAAATTCAAAAAATTGATTCTTGACAACTAGACACGAATAATATTTCGTAGACTGCCATACAAGTACATGAGGCTCGGTTCTTCTAAGATGCAGTGCAGCATTACTGCATTATTTTTTCCAGGAGGATTAAATGCGATTCAGCAAAATTTTGTGAAAATAACTAAAGCTCAAGGGAAGATAAAAAATAAGTTGAGCATATGTATTTCCAATGCACACTGGAAGAAATACCAAGCCCTGAAAACATGGTTAGCCCCCATGCTACAGTCGCATGTACAGAAAATACATGTCGAATGAATTTAGACAACTGGAGAAGGAAAGAAGAAAGAAAAAGATAGTTTAAGCGACTTGCCACGTAGACATTTGAGAAAAAAAAACAGGAATTGCTGGAAATGAAAATAAAAAGAAATGAAAAATACGTTTAAACCGTTATTTTGTTAATGCATTTTATAGGGTAAATTGAAATACTCATACATTCATCGCAGCCACCAGATATTCTTCCATTACGTCCGTACCCCACACTACTGGTGAACGCGTCGCACATTCCACAATCTCATCTCTATGTATTTGTCCGTCGCCCATTTTGCTTTTTCAATGTGTGTGCGCATTGGCCATTGCCTGATTCACTGTGTTTCGGTGACTTCAAGAATGTTATTTGGCCGCAGACAATTTTCCGAGTTCGGAAGGAAGGAGTGTATACGTTTTGCGCGCTACACAAAGAAACCAGAGCTTCGCAAAGGAAATAGGAAAAATTCATACCCAGTTGGATATTTGGATGTAACAAACAATTTTCTGCAGTGTTTATCGTTCCCGCTTGTGGATATTTACCTTTGGAGGTTAGACTTCGCGCGCGGTTTTTTTTTGAAAATATTCCATTTAAAATATCGCACCGTATTTGATTGATTGATTTCACTGATCTGAGAGAGTGTGTGGGGAATTTAGTTCCTTCTATTAGTGTGTGACGACGGGGCAAAATATCGTCAGCGAGTGACGACGACCTTAACGGAGGTGTGCGTATTTTTTTCGGAATACATTTGTTGGGCATTTCCGAAAGTGACGTGAGAAAAAAAGTATAAATTGAAATATAAAAGTGAATAAAATCAAATGAATGCAAAAATGCAACAGAAAAAATAAAATTGTAATTTTAGTGACACAGGTGCGGTTTGTGCAGCCGCGACATAATAGCGTGTAGCTTTTTTGATTAATTTTTTTTTTCAAATTGAACTCGTAACCGCCAAAATAGATCGCGATCACGTCGGTAGTTCCGCCCGGTTTGTCAGGATGTCGCTGCAAACGAAACGACAACACTGCTACCTGTGCGACTTGCCGCGTATGCCGTGGGCAATGATAAATGATTTTTCGGAGGCCGTGTGCCGTGGTTGTGTCAACTATGAGGGCGCTGACCGTATCGAGCTGGTTCTGGACACGGCGCGACAAATGAAACGTTTGCATCAGGCAGCAAAGCGTAGCCATGAGAATGGTGAAGTTGTTCCGCAACCACAACAGCATAGAAGTAGCGGCGGCGGAGGAGGTGTTGGAATTTCCGTCGGCAATGCCGGGCCCCAGCAACATCATCACGCATATACAACACAGCGGATTGGACCACCGCCACAGCCGACACTGATGGATTTTCCGGTCAAAATTGAATCACATGAAGGAGCAGTTCGTCCTGTTAGGATATCACCACACATCCCGCAGCATCATATGCCAATGCCGAATCGTACTTCAGTCGCTGCAGCCGCTGCTGCTGCTTCTGCTGGGAATGGACCACCGGTACCGGCCTCGTTGTCGGTGAATTTGAAAAGGCCACCTCCAGACGATGATGATGGGCATGGTCAACACGATGGACCCAGCGGAATGAAACGTAGTGCTTCAGCTGCGGATGATTCCCCATCCGGTGGACGGCCACCGCTGACGCGTGGCGATTCGTTGCCTGCAGTGTCATTCGTGCCGGATCGGCAGCAAGGATTACGCGATAAACACCAGCCCGTCAGGGCACCGTCCTTTGATTCAACCACATTTAAGCCAGGCGGTAAGTTTTGTTAGTATTTTTCTTCGTAATTTTTATTTTACTTTTTAGTTTTTTTGTGGAAGATTTGGTTTTTTCTATTATTTTTGTATTGGAATCACGTTCATTTTTATATAAATAAGTATGTAAGTATTTACGTTTAGAAGTCCGTTAATTCGTTAAATTGACTAAGATGACAGCTGAAACGTGACATACATAGCTTTGTATCGAACGTGTGAGAAAGTATTTTTGGGTGTCAAGTGTTAACGTTTCTCATGTCAAATGCTGGATTTGACATATCAGGCGAATAGGATTAGCTGATAGGTATCATTATGTCCAAAGATACGCTAATAGGGTTTTTCTAATAAGAATTCTCGTGAAAATATGAATCCTATTTTGCCTGTATCCCAGAGTTCAAACTTCAGTTTAAATAAGCCTTCACGGACTGTTATAATCAATGTTACTACAATCACGCACAAACACACACAACCAATAAAAATAACAAAAAAAAAAAGAAAGAAAAAAATCTGGAATTTCTAGTATTCTCGCGAACAAGTAAGAGGTGACGACAACTCTATCGTTTAGAGGTCAACAAACCTTTTCAACGACACCACAAATGTTATTAGTTCTGTTTTCTCCCTATCTTTCTTTCTCTTCCCTGTGGATTTTCTTCTTTGATTGGGATTCCGTTATTTTACGCGAAATCCAAGAAGAAAACGAATGACAAACAAGGCGGTTATTTTATAATAACTCACGCGACATTATTATTGTCGTGGACAAACTGACATCACAAACCTGTGACTTGTGTGTAATAAATTTGGATTGTCTCGACGACGAGCGCGCACACTTGTATAAAAATACAGTCAAGCACAAGCTTGTACAATCTATTTTCCAATTTCATTCTGCAAAAGTTGCACAAAATGAAATTGCACAATATAAATACATACATATATATGTATATGGATGAACATACGTATGTATGTATGTAGGTATACGACAAAAGAGGCAAAATACAAAGAATGCCAAGAGAGAAAGAAATTGAGAGTAGCGCTACGTTCGCGAATGCAGCCGCGTCACTTAGGGTGTCATAGTTTTGGATATCCTCATTGCCGTTGCCTTGACCGCTTGTTCGTGCTCAAAGTATTTACATAAGTATTTCTGTGTGCTTTTAGTCTTATACATCCATAAGAAGGTATGTATGGAAATAGGCGAGAAGAATACATCTAAAAGTTTTATCTAAGAAGATCTCAAAAGTGTGTACACCAGGTGGAACAGAGTGTTCTAGTTAAAAATTTTTAGAATAATTCTGAGATTGAAACTTGATTATAGCTACTTACCTACCAGTACTGAAGGGTCTAGTGAACTATAATTTTGCAAGCAAGCCTTCTCCTATAATGAGATACTTTAGGAAAAAAAAAGTCCTACTATTAACAATATACGAAGATACATACGTAAACAAAATTATTATAAATATCACATATGATTAATAAAGACCATATATTCACTCTGCTAAATAGGTTTATACAGATTTTCCCTCAGAAGTGTATAAACGAAAAGGCTTTGAGATCCTACATATAGCTCTAAAAAATTACGAACCTTAGAAAGGTTATTTTGAGAGTTAAAGGTATTAAATCTTTTACTCAGACCTTATCTCATTGGGTTATGCCTAGGTATTAATCTTTTTAAATGGAAACAATAAATGTCAAGTCATGTTGAACTAGCCATGTTCGTTTTTATTTCATTTGTTTATGTAGTTTACCATAAAAAATAGATACAAAATTTTACAGCAATATTTTTAGTATGCCTGGAACTTAATGAAATGATAAGTATGTACATAGATATGTGCATACATATTATATGCCGGCCATCTTCTTGACCACGATCAGTTTTCAGTGCACAAATATGAATGTCATCTCGTTCAATTCTTTATTTTAATTTTTTCACTTTTCTAGAAGTATTGCTTGCCTCTACTAAAGGCATTAGCAACTGAGGACTATGTACATATGTATATCAGTTCAAAGACCCTTAGTTTTTATAAAAGAGTGGTTGTTGTTTAGAGTCCTAAAACAAATTCAGGTACCCTCGCACCCAGTGTAGTCTTTGTTAAGAAGACTGAATGCAACAATAAAACGGTCGGCCAAAGAAATATTACATTTTATTCTGTTTTTTTCGGACGGGTTACCCTTTAATTTTACATCTGGGGAGTGTGGCCCCTCATCTTGAGATGAAAAATCGATTTTCTCAAACACGGCTTAACACTTTTGATAAAATTTTATGTTAGGCTATAGCATGTGACGGCAATTTTGAAAATTATCTGTTTCTGGGAGATTTTTTCATCGTATATTGCCGTAAAATGAATTTCTAAGGTCTATGTAATAATTGCGAAGCAAAGTTTAAGGTTTAAAATTGTCAAGATATATGAATTTATTTCTTAAATTTGTACTTAAAATTCTCTATAATTCACCTGAGCACCTTATACATATGTATGTACCTATGTATGCACAGCAAGCCCATCTTTTGAAGACGTTTCTAAAAACATATTTTTTGCCCAATCTCACAAAACCGCATCTGCACACTGTTATCAATATAATTCTATAATAAATGTATGCAGATGTGTAAAATAAGAAAAGACTTGGACTTCAATTTTGAGGTAACCTACTCACATCTTAATGCCATTTTCCTTTCCAAGTCCAAAGATTTTTTTTTTGCTCCTGGCAGGAGGATATTCGTTTTTTTTTTTTTACATATATACATACATATATTATTTATTATCGTAAAATGTACATTTTCCAATGTGTCAAATATTTAGCTCCGATTTTATGTTCCAGACAATTACATATTTTACGAGCTAAAGTAATAAATATTTTTTATATAGTCAATCTATATAACGTACCTTTATAAAGTTAAGAATTTAAGGTACGTAGGTACCGCGCTAAATTATATCTTTTTGACATTTATGTATATGGGAGCTGTAATTCAACGCTAGCAAGAATACTAGACTTAGCATTACTTTAACAATTTCCAAGGCTTCGTGTAGACTTTTGTGATTGACTGTACATTATTTAAGATGCACGAAGAACGAAGTGTTTTATATTAAACATTTAGTTATTTTGAGCATCATATAAAGTATGTAAGTACATACAAGTGTATGTAGGTAGGTCACCTAATATTCAACCTTATGGTTTCACGCCCTGGGAGTTTATACTAACCTTAAAGTTAAGGGCGCCGTGGCTCCGTGGTTAGTGCGTTGGACTATGGAGCAAGCCAGAAAACCTGAATCGCCTAACAGCTTTATCACGTCCCCACTTCTAGCGAGCGTCTGACAAACATCCGAGAGTATAACTTTGTCATGAGAAAGCTTCTCAAATAATAAAAATTGACATTCGGACACGGCATTAAACAGTAGGCCCCTTCTATTCGTGTAAATAATATAACACACACAACACGAATGGTTGTGTAAAGCTAGGCCCAGGGTCCCATTGGCCCTAGTATTTAATTTTTAGTGCTTTTTAGAGGAATTTAAAGTACATGTGTACATACAAACTTATGGCATACAATGTAGAAGCTCTCACGCCCGCTTTTCAAATATTTCAATATTTTGACTAAAGTTAAAAACAAAAAAAAAATCCAAGACCAATATACGACATAGGAACATGTCTACTTTTAAGGGGCGTTTTTTAAAAAAATCAACGAAACGTTCGAAATTACTGCGGTAGTTTCCTTAAAAATGCAAAATTCGTCATGTGAATTACTGGTGTTTGCGTAATTTTTCCATTATGTTTAAAATTGATTATACTAGCCAATTCCAAAGTATTTATACCATTTTTTTTTTTAGAAAATAGCCAGATATGAAAGTTGTTTGTTATTGGGGCTGATTACTGGTGATTTTACCTCTAGTATTTCAGATGTCTTTTGTTTAAGTATTGATATTTTAAGCGAATTCTTAAAATTTTAGATTCAGATGTTCACTCTCGATGTAGACTCTCGATTCATAAAAGTGACTTATAAGAACGACGGTGAAGGGGATCGAGGAAATAAGGTTGTTGTAACCGGCGATCCGACAAATGTTATATACGACTGGTCGCAAAAGTCGCAGGGATCCTTTCCGAATCATAGGAAGGCATAACACCTACCTGTAACATATAGTGACAGTTAGAGTTTTGTTCTGTCCATAAGTGAAACAGCTCTATCCTGCACCGAAGGTTCATAGGCTTAGCTTGCCACATCCACTCCACTTGAGCGAGTTATTTTTTTTTCACCAAACTTGAAGGAGCCAACTATTTAAATGCCGTATTCGAAGAGCAATGTTTTGAAAAGCTCTTCACGACAGTTGTAGTCTCGGTGGGTCTGTGAACATTTTTTGATGTTGCTTGGGATTTGAACCTCTAACCGCCCCTCCCGCTTAGTGGTCCGACACAATAACCTCGGCGCTCATGACACTTTTGCTAGACAATTATTTCATAAAATGTTTTATGCGAACGTCGGTAAAATATTCATAAGCTTTTAAAGAATGGCAATCAAAAAAAGAGAACTTCAGCAAAATTAATCATTTTGAAATAAAATAAATAAATGAATAAAGCATATCTAATAAATAAAAATAAACGATTATATGTGCGCATAATAACAGTAAATCAATACGATCCATTGACTTTATTTTTTGTACGTAGCCATGCCTACATAAATATGTACATATGTATGTATTTTAGGAACTTAATACGTTTATCCATATCTATAACGAACGAGGCAAAACGTCACATGCGCAATTTAACACGGCACGTCAGTAACAAAAAAGAGAAAAGAAAAACGACATCGCTTGCAATATGTAATGTGTTTGTGCTTTCGTTCCTTAGCTCCCCATTGAACCTGTGTGTATTCATTCTGTTGCATACTCCTCACAATGGCGGTAGAGAAACATCCACATTTCTTGCATATCCGTATAATGTCATTCGCACAGGCATAAGGAGATGACGAGAATGAGAAGAGAGAGAATATAAAAGAACACAAGTTCTATATCTATAAGTTTTCCTTTCCTGCTCTCTCCGTTTCGTTGCAAATAATTTTGTATGTACATGAGAAAAGTTTGTGTGTATCTACAGGAATAAAACACAAGCAAAGAGATGTAGAATAAAGTTGGCATTTAAAAACACACTCTGTTGTGTAGGAGTAAGTAGTGAAAGACGCATAATATGCAATGGAATGCAACAGCAACAGAAAGAGAAAATCAAACTAAAAGATCATCATCGGCATCATCACAATGGAATTCAATCCTATACCGTTAGGTCTGGAGGTAAATAAACCTAAAAAGAAACCCATTTGAAGGATCCAAGCCCAAACACATAATGCATTTAGTACCTGTAGATATGTAGATACATACATGCATACATGCATGCCCCCACATGCAATGCGTTCGGATAAAGTAAGTTTCTGAAACTGCAAAATACGTACTACCTAAATACGTACACTAGTGATTCACTGTAACCAATATTCAGAGAAAAAAAGACATCAACAGTAGATAGGTAGCTATAAATGTATTTAGTAAAACAGAAACTAGCAGACTTAAGTGCCTAAATGCAGGTATCTACGGAGATGAGATGTAAAAAACTCTCCAAGAACTACTTAGGTATGTTCTGCGGGATGAAGTTAATTAAGTACATAATAGTTATGTGATAGCTATTAAACCTAGAACGAACAAAACAGAAACTTGCTGCTGAAACACAGAGTTTTCCTCAAAACATGTTGATGAACCTATTCTGTAACAAAAGTTTATACCTAGTACATACTAGAAACTTCCTTTTTGAGAAAAAACGCGCCCATCAGTACCTGCCTAACTATTGTCTGTATCTTGTACTGTAATGTTCGTAAAACGTAATCAAACTTATTGCGAATTGAAATCATCTTATTTCCCGTCTATCTTTAGGCAGTGCATTCGTTCTATACTTGGACCTAATAACGTGCGGCCAATGAAACTAATGCCGCGGCGACGTTGCCGCCATCTCTAAAATGTTTTTATTTTTTTTTTGTTAGAGCTGCACATTAAGTCCTATGGATGTATAATACATATGTACGTACATATCTATGTATCTAGCTACAATTCTTTCTTTGAATATTATGTCCACATGAAAATATCTGTATGTAGTGAGACTCGCAGCTGTCTGTTTGTGTCGTAGTTGGTCGACGTCTGGCTGAGTTGGGGCGGTTGTTTGTTGACTAACTGTGGTGGATGGATGGATGGAGAAAGAAAGAGAGGGTAAAGCAAAGTGTCACGACGCACACGTCATCTGTCCTTGAACTTCAAAGATGAACGTTCATCGACGTGTATAGTAGTTGTTTCGAGCAGTAGTGACTGCCTTAACCAGCTGAGAAATGCATGTTGGAAAAGAATCAATTGAGGGCGTAGGTAGGTAGATACTCACCTACTACCGAAAAGGGTTTGAAATTAAATTTCGAAATTTAGGTAGGTATCTAGCTAAATGTTTTTTTTTCTTTGTTTCTACTCTGAATGTATGTACATATGAAAATTCATGTTCATTTGCACGTCGTGCGCATGCACTTTGATTACGTACAAACGTACATATGCACGTAGATGGAGAAAATTACACAATTTAGATAGATACCTACAAAGGTATAACAAGTCCCAAGTGCAACTAACCGAAGAGATGCCATAATAAAAATTATAAAACGAACGCGCCAAATGCCGTGCCTAAAAATGGCCAAATATCGATTAGTAAACACAACAATCCAAGTGATAAAGAGTATCTATGAAAAGGCCACTCACACCACAATCTGTGTGTGTGTGTTGGTGTGTCAGTATCCAGATAACGTAATCATAAGCGTGTATATGTTACTCCTCGGTTCATGTACACGTCGTCGTCATGGCATGTACGAGTAGCTAAGTATGCCTTTTTCTTGAATTGAATCGTAGAAGTCGTCGCACCTTCCCAAGGCATCCGTATATATATAGTATATGGATGTAACTCGTCTTTTCAAGTTACACTTGGGCTTACAGCATAACAGTTCGCATATACACGATTATGACTATACCGTATCGTTATATGTATGTGTGCAGCAAGCCATAAATATGTCATCAGGATGGATTTCTGTGTATTTGCTCTTTCTGTTGATTATTGTTGTACATATGTATACCTATCTACGAATGGTTCGTTTTACGTTTTTTTCTTCATTCCTTTGCGGCCCTGTCGGAAAACAACAACGGCACTCAATCCCACACACATACACACAAAGAAAGTAAGAATTAAGCCACATATGTATGTATGCATGTAAGTTAAAACCAAAATAGCTGCATACATACCGATAAATATGCATATGTATGTATGTATCAGCGTAACTATTAGGTTGTACCACATGAAATGGCCGATTTTCACTCAGTTCGCAATAAGAAGCACAAGAGTGATTATCTGTAGCAGAAATTGACATAAGATAAAGTGGCATGTATGTTTGACGTGTGTGACTTTTAGGGCTCGTTGCAAGTCCCTTTTTTTTTAGGAATTGTTTATCATGCTTTCGACGGCTCAAATTCGGACTCTCTTCCTTTATGAGTTTAAACTGGGACGGCGCAAAACATTAATGACGCATTTAACGATGTAGCGGTAAGCGAACGCAACATTCGACGTTGGTTTGGTAAGTTCCGTTCGGGAGATCTTAGCCTCGAAAACGAACCACGAGGAAAACCAGAAACAGTAATTGACGACGACGTTTTAAAAGCAACGGTAGAAACAGATCCAATGAAAACGGTATGCGACATTGCACATAACATGGGGGTATCCCCCATGACAATAAGTCGACACCTATCTCTCATAGGAAAGGTTAAAAACCTTGAAAAGTGAGTACCCCATGAACTAAACGAGGAAAAAAAATTATGCCGCCTAGAAATCTGCGCATCGCTGAGCTTAAGGAACTGAAATGAACCGTTTCTACACCGTATAATAACGTGTGATGCAAAGTGGATTTTGTGTGACAACCGTAAAAGATCTGGGCTGGTTGGGGATAAAGAGGAAAAACCAAAACACACCTCTAAATTAGGTTTTCAGTCAAAAAAGGTTATGGTGACAATTTGGTGGACATCAACAGGACCAATCCAATTTTCATTTCTCCAACCAGGAGAAACGATAAACGCACTCAAACACTGTGAGGAAATCGACATAGTGCGTGCGAAATTGGCTAAATAGCAGCCTGCGTTGGCAGGTCCGATCCTATTGCATGACATTGCAAAACCGCATACATCACATGTAACGGTACAAAAACTGCTAGAGTCGGGATTTGAAATTCTTCTGCATCCACCGTACTCTCCTGATGTTTCTCCAACGGATTATCATCTTTTCGACAGTCTCGAGTCATTTTGTCGGCAGAAGGTATTCCGAAGCCGAGCAGAGGTCGTAAAAGTCTTTGAAGACTTTATAGCGTCGAAAAACCAAGACTTCTATAAAGCAGGAATAATGGACCATGAATCGCGGTGGAAGAAAGTTATAGATGTCAACGGTTCATATTTTGACTAAATAAAAATTTATAAAAAACAAAATATTCGCTCTTAAACTTTATACCTCAAAACCGGACATTTCATGCGGTACAACCTAATATTTATATCTGGTCCTATGTATGGGTGTGTATCTGGGTGCTTTACATATTTTTTTTTGCTGAAAGCTCGACTACGTTGCAAATTTTAGCACAAACAAGAAAGAGAAAAACAGCACACGAGAAGCGACACACACCAATGCAATACTACTGTCTTCACATAACCCGTTTTTCATAGATTTCCAAATGCACTTGACACAGTAGATTGCAACAGTGTGTGTGTATGTGTGTGTTGGTAATTATTCGTATTCACGTTTCATGTGCCAATGCGAATATTGGGTTGTTTTTGCTGCATTAGCTGTACAAAAGTGTTGTGTGCATTATTTGCGGTCATTTGACTGGTAATAATGATAAATACTGTTATAATCAAAACGCAGCCGAAAAGCGTGTAGATTTCTGAACATTTGTTGTCCGTTTACAGCGCACACTTTTGCATTGAAGTGGAACAACCCGTAACACATGCATATCTATACGTATACACAGAAAGAAAACCATCAGAACTACAGTGGCAAAAATGACGTAGTACGTATTCAACTTGACTCGGCGGCCCGTATCACCACAGACCAGATGTGCACAAAAGAGAACTTGAAAAACCAGTTTTGTTGCTTTAGTCTCTTTTTTTGTTTTGTTTGTTTGATTGTTTTTTTCTTGCTGTTTTGTCAATTTTCCCATTCTACACTGTTTCTTGCGTGTTTCGTCATGGAAAATACTAGAGGGTGATTTGTGCTTCAGACACCATCATTACTGAGCTGTACACATCTAAGTTACAGTGAAGTCCAAATAAATGTGTCTCTAATTGCAAAAAAAATGTACATACATACATACATATGTACATAGGTACATAGTTATGTTCCTACTAATTTGGCGTCAGTAAATAGAAAGACACATATTTGTTGCATTTGCTCAAGGACTAACATGTTATGCTATATTAAAATTTTTAAGAAAGGTTACTGTCAAAAAGTCCACCTAGCTACTTAGCTTTTTAGAAACTATTTCAAGCGGACTTCTACACACACTTGGCTTGTTCTGTGCCGAAAAAATCTTTATCTAGCCCCTACACGCGATGGGTCTCTCTGGTGTGTTATTGTACCATTCGCTGTCGAAACGAACGATGACGTCTTATGTTTTATGGAACTTCAAAAAATGACAGCTGGTTGGGAAAGAGATCCCCAATGTTATAGTACTGGGCCACACACATACTGGGACCTCTTCAGGAATTACGCACTAGGTACCTGCGAAATTGTGTCAGACTAGGAATAGACAGACATACACACTCCTCCATTAACGTTTTACTATACATATAGTGATTAGAAATAGTATGTAACGTATATCTGTACATAAGTATGCATACATTTACTATCATGATGTGCAGATGTCATTACATACAAACAACGTATTTTGTTAACAAAAATTTCTGATAACAAGGCAAAACGTGTGACGCTCGATATGGACATTAGATAATCTGTGGTGGTTACTAGAGCTTGAATATACGTCAAATTGTGTGGCAAATTGAAGCGAACATTTACGTATCTCATATTGGCATGATTTAGCATTATTGTTCAAAAATGTGAATGGCAACAGGTTTTGACTTGGACGTGATTTTTCAGACTTAAAATTGAATTACGGATATGAACGATAACCTTGCATAAGCCATGATTTTTATGTGAAGATCTCTAGACTATGGAATCTAATAAAATTATAAATAACACAAAATGTCTAGTTAAATGGTAAAGCCCTCACGGGTACTTCAACGAGTATTTGTGAGGGTCAGTCCAAACCCAAACCCAAACATACCTTATACCCAGAAGTGCGCTTCTACATTTTACAAATATGAATGTTTTTTTCTTTTTTTAATGCAGAATGTAACGTTAAAAAAACAAACAAATATTTGATGTTACAGGTCCGTGTAAACCTAGGGCTCAGCTTCTCAAAACCATTCATGTTATACGTATTAAATTTTTCCCATGAGTGGGATTTTGAGAGGATTTCGCGAGAATTGCGGCTGTAAACCATCTACGGTCTGATATTCAAATCACAAACCTCCAACCAACAACAAGAGCACGCCCACTTTTGCAGCATAAAAATGAGAGAACATACAACGCACTTTGTTGTCTATGTGCTTTTTCAAAATAAATCTATGTTTTCATGAAAATTGATTTTCAAATTTTCCTTTGTTTGCGGCCATGTTTATTTGGCCCGTGTCAAGAATTTGAAGATACGAGGAAAACGAACTATGAACCACCTGTTGTTAAGCTGTCCTGCCCTATCGATTTTGAGTAAAAAAAACCATTGAGAAATACATACATACATACATCTTGGAAGTTGGTACCGATCTAGCCAGATTGGATTGAAGGAAAATCAAAAGGCTTGTCTCTGGTGTAAATTTCTTACAATTATTTTTTTGTGGTATCACATCGGGCTTCTCTGTTGATCTGCTTTCAAGGGAACAACCACGCACCCCTTATAATAAAACAGTAAACAAAAAAGCTGTGACTGATTTCATGTTACTAATTAGCAAAAATACGTACATTCGTCCACTCGCTTGTTCAAGTCGTTATTGGTTGAAAAGTAAAGATAGAACCATATTTCCTACGAATTAGGAAATCTTCACTCTCAAATTTATGAACTCCTAAGAGCTGTTTCAATTGCCTATGAAAACAGGTATGTATTACCTCACTCCGTTCCTAGATTTTCATACACCATTTACTAGCTAGTTCCCAAGCAGGGAGGAATGGAAGGATGGTCAGCCTGCCAGCACAAGTTCCACCTCTATCTATACAGATGGATCTAAGATGGATGTAGGCGTAGGGTCTGGCATTTTTTCTGAACCGCCGGGGATATCTAGATCAGTCCGCCTCCCGAACCATAGCAGTGTTTTCCAAGCGGAGGTCCTGGCAGTGACAATAGCTGCCCGTGAGACTGCGATGAAGGCAATACCACCGGAAGGTATCACCTTTTTCATCGACAGCCAGGCGGCAATAAAAGCGATTACTGCAATCGAAATAAAATCCAAGCTTGTGAAGTGCTGTCGCGAAGAACTCAAGGTTCTTGAAACACAGCACAAGGTTGCCCTCTGCTGGGTCCCTGGACACGAAGGTATTCCAGGTAATGAGAAGGCAGACGAATTGGTAAGAAGAGGCTCTGAATCTACATCGCAACAGGTAGACACCTCGGTGTTTACCCCGGCTTGCACATTGAAACAAAATGCATGGATTATGGCCAGAAGTGAGGTCAATAGTAGATGGACCTCGCTGGACACCTGTGTGATTACCAGAAGCCTATGGCCTTGCTTTGACAAGAATAGGACCGACCGAATTATGCTAAAGGATAGAAAGTCGCTTTCTGTCCTTATAGGAATTATCACGGGGCATAACTTTCTCTGTCACTGGCCTGGGCGGCTTATCCACCTTAGATTCAAATTTCTAGGGCGACACTTTGTCTGTGATCTTGAAGAATTAGCAAATAGGCCAATCAGTGAAATTTTAAGATTCATCAAACCCACGGGATGGTTTGGTGATTCACAAGATGTAAATTAGTACTAGGGTTTACCAATGGGCAAGGGACTTTTTCCCCTTTGGGTATCACAATGGGTCTGTAATGACCTGAGTGTGGCGATGTGATATTTTATTCCAGTCGCCTACCCACAGACCTAATCTAACCTAACCTATGTATACGATGTGCAACGAACCTATAATATGTACATACATATTACCTCAGCCAAAGGCAGATGCCCAACTGTGACACCATGGCCCAAATATATGTGCATACATACCTACTCATATAACTGATAGACATTGGAAATCTTTACCTTTAATTTTTTCTAAAATTTATAATGGAATATACAAGAATATGTACATAAAAACTAAAAATATTGTTGCACTCACCCACATTAAATGACGTATTTTTGTAATCCAAGCGTCTTCCATCTTTCATCAAACCGTTATTCAATGATTCCAATGTCTTATTTATGCGTTGTATATTAATAGATTATGTATGTAGGTTGTTTACACTGAACTAGATATTCACAAAACGAATTCACATTTAATTGAAACTACACGAAAATTCACTCAAATAAAATCAAAAGAAGTTTAGAAGATTTTGTTTCCACTTTCCTGTGAAATGGCTGACATCGCAAAAGCTCTGTTTATTTTAATAATCTCCGAATGCCGGAAAGTTCTGTTTATTTTGTATTAAATATATGTACATGTAGATATCTAATTATATTGCATTTTTGAACAAATGTATCGGGGATATACATATGTACATATATGTATGTGTGCATACATTTCCTATACGAAATTGTGTATTGAATCATTTTACCGGCCATTAGTCTGTTGTTGATAACAAGTAATTTTTGGCGTTTTGACATTCTCAATTGCATAATCGATTATTTCATTGTGGGCTTTATGTGTGTGTGTGTGTGTGTGTATAAGAGGTAAACAAATGTGTAGCAACACACTTTAGAAAATCCATTACCCACTATTTTCATTTCTCGGCTGAAATAAACTTTTTTTTTTTGGGTTGGACTGAGAGACGAATTTATGTCGTCATATTTTTTGTACACGTACCTGCATTAATACACACATACTACATAACATGACTAAAAAAAATACTATGAAGGACGAATACACGAAAAAGCGAATAGAACACGAATGAATACCTACAAAAACAGCATGAAAAAAAGCTGTAAATAATTGTATGTGCGTGTGCAAGGGGACGTATACAAAATTCATCATTGAATGACATCGAGGTGCGGCATACGAAGCATACAGCTTTGTTATGTAAATAAATGAATAAAAATGAAAACGCCGCAAAAAACATCACAAAGGCAGTTTTTGTTGGCTGTTAGCCAAACAAAAGAAAAATGTATATTCGTACATGAAGCATACAAAAGCGCTAGTTAAACTTGTGTGTTTGCGTGCGCAAACAAACGAAAGTTCTTGAGGGAAGACCGGGAGGAAAATTTTTCTTAATGAAATCATTGATGTAGTATAAATTGAATTTATTGTAACGGAGCGTGCTCGGGTTTGCATGTTAATATGTACTTCTAGCTATGAGGAACTGTACGTATACGTACAATACCTAATTGAAAATTATGAAAGGCGGGTGTTGTGTTTGACTTCAGACTTCAAATCAATATCTCAATAAAAAAAAATCGATTTAACTCCAAAACACGCTGGAATATATGTATGTATATGTACATATGTAAGCTAAATCTGCATTATATATGTATGTACCTACCTCTAGTTTGGAGTTCTAATTTTCGATTGACAATTTGTTATGCCTCTCAAGAAGGCTCATGACAAATGCCAAGTTTTCGCTGTGACATTTCGCTGAGAAAGTGTGAAATAACAGGAGATTTCCTATTGGACTTACTAAAGTTAAAGGAGATTTAAAACTTCCTTCAAAAATCACTCAAACTGGTTTTTTTGTGAGATGAACTACTATTTAAGTGCGAATTTTAAGAATAGTACTTTATGGGAACTGAGATTTTCCAGAACTTTCTTTGAGGAAGGAAGTTTATCTTCAAAATCTGCAACAAAAAAGAAATGTGTAAGTTGATTCCAGATTTTTAAAACTCTTGAAATGCAGGGTTGCATGCAAAGTCAATGAGTTAGACTTAAACCAGGAGAGTTGTTCTGCTATGGGCTAGTACTTTGGATTATTAGTTGTTATTTTCTATGTTAAAGCAATGTTTCCATTTGTGGTTTTAATTGAGAAAGTAAAGTGACAGGAAAAAAATTCTGAGAAGAGGAAACAGTAGATTTCCTTTTTTTTTGAAACTAAATAACAGACTCCTGTTATAACAATAGAGAAACGGCAGCACTGGTGACATTCCTAAAATTCTTACGACAGAAATAGAGGAGAAAGTTTAATATTTTATTTAAATTTCCTGTCTAGATGAGAGTCCCGCTTATTCGGAAAGTTCTGTATACTACTATTTCCTTTTCAAATGTTTTCTCATCAATCACGTGTACACCTTTATACGTCTTGTTAGCCTAAGCTTACGTATACCTACATATAAACATATTTACATACATATCTAGTTCTGTATGTATATTTATCATTTGAATCCTAATTCTGTTAAAACACCCACAACAGTTTTATGTGGCGGTATTTTTAAATGGCGCACACAGCTGACTCACAAAATATACATAAAACCAAAATAGAGTAGGTATCTACAAAAACAAAAAGAAAAGAAAAACGACGAGGAGCAATAATACAATCCAAAATTTATATTGTATCCAGATGAAAATTACGGTACAGAAATAAACGTGTTTACGACATCGTTTCATGAATACGTTTAAAAATGTCTAATCCAGCATAAAGATGTGGCTTCTTATTTTTTTGTTTGTTTTATGTGTAGACATTCACTTTTAGATCTGGCTATAATTATTGTGCTTTTTTGTTTTGTTTTTAAAATTAGTGCATGACATTGTATTTCCTTTTTGTATAAGATTTGTGTATTTAACTAAGATACAATGCAAATTAACCGAGCGCAGATTCTTGATCCTTTTCCTCCAATTCCCCTCTCACAAATTCCTGAAGTGGCAATTTTATTTTATCTATTACATCTTTATATCTGGTGAGTTTATTTTTCCTTAAGTTTTTTTTTTTAATTATTTCATACCATCGGTTTCATTCATATTTCACACTAAACAGTGATGGCTTTCATATGTTTATGTTTCTTTTTATTTATTTATTTATTTAATTAAACACACAAGACATACAATTGAGATGTCTTAATGTTCTATCACCTATCTTCCATAAAAAAAAAACGAAAGTATAAATGAACATATACTCGTCTTGAAAAACACGACCAATGGTGATCTTCAATTTTAGTTTATCCAACAATGCCACATCCGCCTGTGTCGCTGGGTAACTCAACGCCACCAGCATTACCAACATCACAACCACAATCAATACCACCACCACCTCTGCCACAATTACCATCTGCTTCTTCAGTCACTCCGTTAGGTCAAAGTCCGATGGCTAATTTAATGTCAATTACAGAGACATTACCTCCGGGTAGTCCAAGAAATGGCCCAAGCCCACCAGGACCCCCACCTCCTAGGACGGCATCACGAGGCAGTCAACATTCGCCAAACAGTTCTGGTAAGTTTAATTAAAGCCTTTAACTAAACCTTTTTGTTTAATTCATAACATTTTTATAGGATCATCATCAGGTCGCAGATCGTCGGGTTCAAGGCATGTATCCAGCACCACAGTCACGAGTACGGAGGTCCAATCAAATCAAGGACCTCAGGTTGGACCTGCGTCAGTAGGCGGAGGTACAGTGGGACCAATGCCACCCGGCTCAAATGGTTCGGATACTGGTGGTGGCGGCGGGGGAGGGACTATTGGTGGTTCAACTGGTAATGTGAATAGTGCCAATGGTGGTGGACCACCGGGCAGCGCCGTACCTACATCAGCAGCTCAAGCACCAACCTCAGCGCAAAATACAACTTTGAAGTGTACGTTATGTCAGGAAAGACTCGAAGATACGCATTTTGTGCAATGCCCATCGGTTAATCATCATAAGTTTTGTTTCCCCTGCAGTCGTGAAAGTATTAAGAGGCAAAATGTGAGTATTACTAGTTATTTTTATGTTTAACTTAATTTTGGCGAATTATCGAAAATATTTCCCGAAATTTTAACAAATGTAATACTCAAACAATCTCTTCGGATGCGCCATCAAACTTTTGTTTTAAAATATTACACGAATTTCATTCGCCACTGTTAACAAACACTCCAATTATCTGATTTAATATGAACAATAAACTAAATCATACCATCACTCCTAGGGCTCCGGTAACGAAGTCTATTGCCCAAGTGGTGAACGCTGTCCACTGGCCAATTCAACAATACCATGGGCATTTATGCAGAATGAAATTGCAACGATCTTAGGCGAGGAGGTCAAAGTTAAAAAAGAACGTGAATCTTAATGACTCTTTTACTCCAAGAAGGTTAGGAGAATTTTGAAATATTTTAAATAGCTGGACAAAAACAACTTAAAGTCTATCGGAAAAGAGAAAAATTTGTCACAGCACAAAATTTTTTGATGATACAGCTACTAAACGTTGTACAGTCTGGAACTTGTTGTGCTCTTTTTCGAACTTAACAATCGATTTTTTTTTATTTAGAATAAAGTAAACAAACAAACAAACTTTGGTCAAACCGAATAGAGCTCAATAAAGTCGTGATATATCCAGAATATCTTTTCAAATTCTGGTCAATCACATACCTAAAATTGGAAACGACTCTATTTCGGTAAATAATTTTTTGTACACAAAACAAAATAAGAAAGAGAGCAAGAAACGTTTTTACAAAACAACACAACTAATTAAAAAAAAAAAAATTTGAATACAAATTGAATTTTGTAAACATTTTACAACAATAACAAATTGTTATTGCAAATTAACCGAATAAATAATATATAATCTATATATAAAATATAACTTTAAATATATTTGATGGAAAAATTTTGTGATATTGCTACAAACATTAGAAAAAAAAACAAAAAAAAAACAAAACATAAAAATAAAATATGTAATAATATTTAAATAATAGCAATAACATATTTGGTAGTGAGAATTCTCTGTCTTGTGTGACAAGATTCGCAAAGATAAGCTTAGACCTCTGAATGTGTATTTTATAAATTGTAGTCGTTTACTTCTTCTTTATTTTTTTTGTATCTTTAGTTTTAGATATATTTATGTGTACCGAATAAGTAAACACCTCAAAGAGGTTGAAATATTGTCTAAAACAAGAAATTTGTGTAAAATAAAAATGTAAATGTGGGAAGATTTTCTCTGACAGCGCCACCTTAGAGGTGTAAAATGAAAGAATATTGAACTTTTTTTTTGTGACATTTCAATGTGGAGAAACATTAATTGGGATCCAAAATTTTTGTGTATAACTTCAGTGTTACACAAGACTAAGAATTGTTTTTTCGGTAACGTGATTACTTTCTCAGAACTGAAACAGCTATCATTTGAAAAGAACAATCAATGATCTATTTACGAATATCAGTGTGCTGTAGAACGATAGTATAAACATGTTTTCAACTATTTTTGGATCATTCTTCTAGTCTAGATTATAACAAAACCACGAAAGTTGTCTTTTTCATACAAAAATTGTTCAATGCCTTCTACTGCGTTAAATCGGATCAATTCCAGTTTAGTCAAATCATATAAAAAACAATAAGATGGGAAAATCTCGTGCCAACAGCTAAAATTCTTCTAGTAAATGGCTATAGCTTAACTTGTTTAAAAATCAGTTTTCTCTATAGAGTCCTTTTAAAAACACCAGAACATAAACAAAGCAAACTTATAACTAAAATTTGATTTCTTGCAGAATACCACAAATCATATTAGTTTATATCTACTTTTCTCATTAAGAGAACATTTGAGTAATTATATTGAAATGGTTTGCCATAACTTTCAGAACCTACATACATATTCAATTCAAAGTTGAATTAAAACATACATAGTTTCCTTTTTTTTAATAAAATCAACATCCCAGTATTCCAGCCCTCTTTCTAAATCATATCTTAACATGTATGTCTTATCCATAACACTATGACAAATATTAAAAACAAACAAAAAACTGTACTAAGAAATTGTACATGTACATACATCTATTATAATATTTTGTAAATATTTCTAATTTAACTTTATGTTTACTTGTTCAACGTTAAGAAGAAAAAAAACACAATTAGGCAGAAATAAAACAGAAACTTCAACAATCTGTTGCTGTTGGTTAAGCAATTTTGCAAGAATATAACTTGCATTTAAATTTGAATTAATTCTTAATTTTCTGTTCGTGGAGAAGGATAACAATTACATTAATTTGTTTATTTACTTTTTATTTTGAAGAAAAAAAAGAAAGAAAAAAACCTTTAGTTATTAAGTTATTTTATTATTAAAACAAAAATATCAATAACTTTTTTTTAGAACAACAAACACACTTGTACAAAGTTTAATTTTTTGTGTGTAATTATTTACTTTCTATTTTGGTTTTGAAACAAGAAAGAGAACCTAAATAAACAGAAATAATACATCAATACAATTTGAAATCCAGTGCATTTTTATTCATTTTTTCTTAGTTTTATTTTGACTAGGTTTTTGTTTCTGTTTCTGTTTTTTTTGGTTTAAGCCTTGGAAACGATTAATGACCAAACAAATTAATTACCTTAAGGAGGAATCTCAGTCAAATTCATTTAAAGGATCTTCAATGTTGACAGAGTATTTGCTCATAAATATATGGAACACACAGTTACTGGGATTAAAACTCGAATATATTCTGATAACTATTATTATTTGTTTTTTACAGATTTACTTTTAAGTTTGACTTTAAACAAGCTTGTATATGATCAATCCACTAAGATTTTTAAAACTTTTGAGATCATTCTAAGAGTATACACATGCTGTTAAAAAACAACCATTTTGCAATTGAAGATTATAACTCTTAAATAGAGTAACAACTAATAAACTATCAAATCTTTGTGACAGAGTATTTTTTTTATTCAAATCATACAAATCATATTTTCAAATAATGGCGAATAAAGAAAAAAAATATTTTTATTCATTAATGCTGAACCACAATGGAAAAAAATTCAATCAAAAAACAAAAAGAAAAAAGAAAAAAAAATAATAGAATGAATTATATTTTACACAAAAGTAAGAAAACAAAGAAGACCAAACTCGAATAAACTGTAGGTTACTGCAACCAAAGTGGTTAGTCCACGGGAGAAATAATTACTTGGTCATATCAGTTGGTTTTCGAAGTAAATAATTGGAACTCAAAACTCGCCATAAGTTCATGTAAATATGTGTATAATTTTAATTCGAAACATAAAATTAATGCATTAAAATCAACTTAAAACAATACTTTGTAATGTGTACTTCAACATAATAATAATAATAAAAATAAAATACCCAAATTAGTAGACAATTTCATAAAACCAATGTACTTAGGAAAAAAACACATGAGAAAGAAAAAAAAAAACTATTAGAACAGAAATATTTAGCAATGATTTTCCATTGGAATTTAAATAAAATAAAAAATGAATTAATCAGAATATTTAATTCTGAATACAACACATAATTTTCATCTGCAATTGAAAAATAAATGAACGGAAAATTAAAAACAAATGGAAGTATTTTCGTTAAGAGAATTTTAGTAACCGTGATAAGCTTTGGATAAAAAAAAAAATTAAAAATAATAATAATTATATATTGTGCATTGTGTAATCAACTGTATGTAACTTGTAATTGTAATAGGAATTTTGGTAGAATTAATCATTACGTTATTTTTTATTTGTTTTATATCTATCCTCTTGGAATGGGCATTTTTAATACTATTTGTATTACTAAAACTTTTAAGGAAACAAAAAAAATTAAAATAAAGTTTGAAATCTGATGAGTAAAATATAACGAATGTGCTATTGAATTATACTATAAAATAATAAAAAAAAATACTTAAAAGAAATTTAAAAAAAAATACATGAATAAAATGTAAGTTGAAATGAAAACTTTTCACAGCTGTTTTAATTCTAATAAAAATAAGAGGATAAACCTACATAGATACCTATAATCTGTCAGATACTGTGGACCACAAATAACTTTGTTGACAGGGAGTTGTAATTTGCGATCACCACCTGCACCCAAACTGGAGTAGAATCCTCTAAGCTGCATCCACTTTTAAGGTGATCATTTTATGGAGTGTGATTATGAACTTTGACTACTAATGTGTGCCGACTTGAAAACTATATAATATTCAGCCATTTTTAATTATTTTATGTTATGAGATTTACCCGTCATTGTCGTGTATTTGCTGGTGCATAGGGAGTGGATCGCATGTGGATTGTAAACGTACTCGTATGTACTTATCGACGAAGCGGGGTTCAAGCTATAGAATAATATCGTACACAATTCGTCTAAAAGAACTCAAATGCCACTCTGGCTCAAGATGAATATTTCCTTGCACTTAAAAGAGGTCTGTGATTGTCTTACATAACAAGCTGGACATTTCAGCTACTTAGTATATAGAATATTAGTAATAATAACACCAAACGATTAAAGAACCATTTTGCAGGTTGTAGGCTTAGTAAAAATAATGTAACACATTTTCGCATATACTTTATGTACAAACATATGCATTTATTCGACAAATTTTTTTTGTGAACAACATTTAAAAAGTAACAGCAAACTTTAGATTGCATCTTAATCCTCTCCAGGAGGTAATGGTTGACTGTGATCCGGAATTATTGGGTCGGTTGGATCTTCCTTTTCTTTTTTAATATTTTCCAGCATCATGAATCCACCAGAATCATCCTACAAAAAAAATAATTTAATTATAAATGACGCACTTGGACATATATTTTTGATATATATTTACCGTAATAAGAACATCCAAAGCATTTCCTGTAAGTATATCCATTGTCTGCGGTGATATAATTCCCATTTGGCTTTCTGTGATAGACTGTGCGTACTCGAGCAACGGTTGTCTAAGATCTGGACACTGGTTCAGTGCATCTTGCAATTGTGGTGAAGGTAATTGTATGAGCACAGGAAGGGACTGTGGTTTGAGTCGTTGACAACATTTAAGAAAGCCTTCCCATATGACTTTTTGCTTCCAAACTTGCTTTAAAATAAGTCGTTGGAGGAGTCCAACTATGAAACCGGAAAGTCTTGGATACAGAGCCAAGCTTTGGATAATTGTTCGCATAAGTAGAGTTGGAATAGGTACAATATCGACCAACTGTTGAAGACAAGCACCCAGAGTTTCCTGTGTATAGACATCCTTCTCGGCTAGACACAACGATGTGGCTTTTACAACATACTTCAGTTCACATTTATTTTGATCGAGCGTGTGGAGCGAAACCAGAATTTCACTCGGTGAGATTGGCATTTTTTGACTTGCGTATTCTATGCCAATACCTAGAAGCCGATTGAATACCTCCTTCACTACGATTGGATTTAGCTTCAGCAATTTCGGAAGAGCAGTTAGAATCTCATTTCGTGTCAAACCACTTAGTACTGGAATCAGTAGGCGGACGTCGTTTACTTTTGTTTGATATAGATCACGAACCTTCTTCACTAGATTTGCTGTGGGTATGGAGCGTTCCGCGAGGATATAGATGATTCTTGTAACCAAAGTTTCCACTCCCTTGGGACATTCTTCAATCAGTTTCAGAAGTGTTGGATTTTCTATACCAAGAGTTTTTATTGGCGTCTCGATGGAACGAAGAATAGTCCGCTTTAAGTCTGGTGAAGTTTTCGTATAAACGGTGCATAGACGATCGAGAAGGCCTGCAATTTGGAGTAAATATGTTTGATTCATTAACCACAAATTGTGACCACTTTTGTGCACTTTACACTGAATAACAAAAAAAATAAAAGAAGAGAGATATTTACATCGGAGGACATATTGGAGACAAAAATGAATATGAAAAGGTCTAAGGCCAAACTTAATACATAATATACAAGACCTTCATTCATTGGTAGTTGTTTTCACACGAAGTCAAAATAGAGAAAGATCTCCTACGGTTCGTAACTAACCAGAATGGTTCCTTTTACCATGGTAATTAGAATGATCACGATAAACCCAGTAAAGAGTTCAAGTGCGCAGTGCCCAGCGTCACAAGGCACCACATACCTACATATTTACATATTTACAAGTCTACTTATCTACCTAAGGCTATTTAATATGTAGGTGAAAGACTCATCACTACGATGCAAACCATGGCAATGATTGATCCAAATGGTACAATGCGAACAACACCAACAGTGGGCTTCAGGCTTTGCAAAATACTGCAATACTACCTCTAAACTTATTACCACGAACTCTGCGATTAAGACTCAGCCAAACTGAAGGCTTCAGGCAAGAGCTAAGAGACATTTTTAGATGATGTAGTAAACGCAGCCGTATTTAAACTTTGCCAGGTGTAAGTAACCTATTCTCGTTGTCATAAAACCAAACCTAAAGTAAAAAAGCAATCGCCCCCGGGTGGGCTCGAACCACCAACCTTTCGGTTAACAGCCGAACGCGCTAGCCAATTGCGCCACGGAGGCCATAAAAGCGTCGGTCATAAATGCACATTTCAGTTAGAGCACCGATTGGGTGAAATGAACTTCTATAATAATAAAAAGCTTTCTGCAAATAAATTTGTGCCGAAGCAACAAAATACAATTGCTTCGTTTATCCTCCACCTAATATGTGGCCCATTAGCTCAGTTGGTTAGAGCGTCGTGCTAATAACGCGAAGGTCGTGGGTTCGATCCCCCCATGGGCCAATTAATTTTTTATTTTCACACAAGTTGCAGCTATACGATTTCAACCGAATGCTTCTTAATCTATCAGTGGTGAAATTATCATCCTTTATACTAATATGATGGTCATTGTTAATGAATATGCTGCACAATACATATGAACAACTTAAATAACATATAAGAACTTAAAAATTGTACTCACTTTCTGAACATGGCAGCAGCGTCAGAAATGTTCCTAGGCAAATCTTTGCAAGGTCTTCTTTCCAAACAAGCTCAACATTGCTGCGTCCATAATCTTCGCCGAATATCTCAGGTGGTGGTATCTCTTTTATCAAATGATTTAGCCATTCCACAGCAAAATCTTCGATTTTCATTGGTAGCACTTTATGTACCGCATAAAGGGCGCGTACATGATCCATTGCACGTTCTCGTAATGTGACTTTTTCATGAACACAGAAGGACAATAAAATCCGTACAAAACGCTGCTTTCTTGGTGGTCTCAATATGGCCAAATCCTTGACTAGATCGACACAGTAGTTACTGGTGTCATCTGCATAACACATTTGAATCAGTTGAGTTACTGATTCATCAGAAAGTAGGGGTGCTTCAAGGTAAACTCTCCTCAGGAGTATAAGTTTATCTTTGAACTCGCAGTGCGCACATATTCCACTTATGATCTGATCGAGTAGTTCGTTATATGCATAGTCTGGGCGGTGCTCCGATTTGACATAAGAATGCCTTGTGAAACCCTGGAGTAGACAATACTCTTCGTAGAGCCAAGAAAATGCCAGATCTATGCGGCCTTTTATGTCCATCATGATGAATTCAAAAATGAGGAACCGTACATTATCGGGGAAAGTAGCTGCCATCACTGTTAGAATCTTGCGTCTTTTTACCGAAACACCTCCAGATATGCACTGTCGCTCTGCACTTAGAATCCGTTTTACTGCATCCACAAGGAACTTTGCCTTCGTCGCTCTGGGGAAAGGCTTTGTAACTTCTTGGAGTTTGAGCGTCTTAGCGCGCTGTTTCATATGCTCTAGTAAAGCTTGTTCTCCCTTGACTCGTTCCATATTTTCACGAAGCTTTTTTGTGGCTTCTTCCTTTCGCTGCTGTTCATCAGATTCACGAGACATTTCACCCATTTCTACGTCGATACTATCTGCTATAAGCTGTGGCTCATTAGATTCAGTCCGCCTTGTGGATTCCTTGGAGAAAACACTGGCACCAGGACCAATCTTCTTTTCAGTCATTTGAGTCCCAAGCAAGTTTGCGATTTTTGAAATTTGTGCACTCAATGGTGTGTCCCTTACAGGAACGTACTCCTCCATGAAATGATCTGGTGCTTCATCTGGCAAATTTTTCATATTTGCCAGCACCAAGTTAACAGCTACCTCGGCATTTCGCAGGTTTTCCACAATAAACTTCTCGTTCACTTTGGTCGACTTCGTCGCTCTTTTCTCCAGAAGATCATAGTCTACTTCCATTTCCATATCAGCTGTTTCCTTCTGAATTGCATTGCTCTCATCTGTATCTAGGCGCATTTTTTTACTCAAACTATGGGCCGCACTCTCTACTATTCGTTTCTGACGCAATGTTACCTCTTGTTTGTCCATCTTTGGTGTCGCACGAGTTATTTCAGACTGGGAGGTTCCTAAATCTACAAGCATACGCTTGATGGCACCTTGAAACTCGAAAGATCCTCTGTTTTTCAATAGACCAATCAGTTGCATTTTCAAACTCTTACGAACTGAACTGACCTGAGAGTCTGTTAACGTCGGCGGCAGATTCACACTGAGGCTCTTGAACGCTTCCACCACTGGGCTCATTAGACTGGGTCGCATTTTCGCAATGGTACTCAAGCTGCCTGTGCATGCTATCAAGTTCACAGAAGAAATGTGCGTAGCTGCGTGAAACTTAAGAAGTATATCAAAAATATTCATTGCTTCCTCCTCCAATTTCCTGCGTCGCATGATTTTAAGAGTCAGTGGGACGTCTTCTAGTGAAAAATCATTTTCTCTTTTTTGACTGTCTTCGTCGGGATATGTTTGAAGGATGACAACGCCTTCAAGGAATTTAAGGGCATTCGTCCGAATACCGTCGTTATCGTTATCAATCATATCTAGAATTTGCGCTTTTACCAAACTAAGGATGCTCCAGGCCTGCTCGGTACTATCTGTTATTTCAGCCCGAGTGCAGATCCACTGAAGGCCGTTTTTATAAATAGAGCCGCATGCTTGGATGACCCGTTTAATCACTTGTGGCGAAGAATCACGTAGCAACATTGAAATTATGTTTACTATCTGCGGCATAAACTCCACTTTTATTTTGCTAAAAAGTGAATCCTTTTAATTTCAATTAGGAACAAGTAAGAAATATGATCTTACCATATCTGTTCCATGAATCCAATTATATGCTTGCGCACCTCCATATGTGCGTCGTGGGCGAAGGACAGGATATGTTCAATGAATTCCTCTACCAGTTCTGGACAGGTGCCCAAAATTATTTCCTGAATTTTTGACAGTAACTCACATTTGGTGGCAGTATTTGCAGCCATCATCTCATTGAACCATTCAACCACCTGAAGAAGGAACATTAGCATCCCTATTACTTTTCGCAAATCGCTAGGACTTACCCGTGCCCGAGCGTTTGCCGTACGCTCATCTGTAAAAAGTGTTGATGTTTCTCCCAGGAACTGGGTGCGCCCAAGGATTCCAGACATATTTCAATGAAAATGTCGGTGCACTTTTAATTGTATAAATGTATTTCTGTGAAAAAAAAGGAATAAACGCGGCGGAGATCTGAGTTCCTTCAGAAAAATTGCGGCTTTCAAATTTGACAGCTGACGGCAAGCCGATTAATGTCAGTGTTGCCAAGACCAACCGATCTGTAATCCGTAAGGATAGAATTTATAAGGCTAATAAGCATTGTTCGCATATTAAGCTTGTTACCAAAAATATTATGAAAATCTATCGTATTGTTATGAACCTTACATTACTTACAGAAATGTGTGCTGTTCTGCAAAAATTTAATGTCAGGAAATCTTAGATATCTTCAATATCATTTTTAACCGAATCGTATAAAGGAAAGCCTTCTAGCAATTTTAAGCAATGTAAGTTGAACAAAAAACAGCACACATCCTCCTGAAAGAGGTAAAGGATCCAAATTTACAAGGAGTCTTGGAGTCGAACACATTTATTTTCGAGATGACTCTACTTGTCCACAGAGCCCACTGTAATCGCCCAAACTATAAGCAGATGAAGACAAGA
Source organism: Xylota segnis (assembly GCA_963583995.1). NCBI lineage: Eukaryota > Metazoa > Arthropoda > Insecta > Diptera > Syrphidae > Xylota > Xylota segnis. Next base: position 60,282,507 of record OY757237.1, read on the forward strand.
AATAGAAACATGACAGTTGACACTGGTATACGTAGAGTTTTTCTGCGGTGTGGCTTGCGGCATTTTTTTTAAATAATTTCTATTTGGTTGTGATTTTATAATTTTTACTCAATTCAAGCAATTATTTTGCTAGATTATGTAAAATTTTATTCCAATTGAAGTGTTTACAACGATTTACAATAGACAAAAATGTGGCACGAAGCCCGTAGACAGGAGCGGAAAATCCGTGGTATGATTGTGGATTATAGGAAAAGAGCAGAACGCAGACAGGATTTCTATGAGAAAATTGTAAAATACATTTTAAGCTATTGAACTTGTAAAAAAAAATAGCATTTTTCTTTCCAGAAAGCGGATCCAACTCAATTCATACAATTGCACGGACGCAAATGCAAAATACACCTTGATCCGGCAGTAGCAGCAGCAGGCGATGGCGCCGCTATCATGCAAGTGATATTTCGGATTTTCCGATAAGCAAAAGAAAATTCTCGTTTTCTATAATTTGCAGAGTGAATTTTTTTATAATGAAACCTTTTTTATTGCAGAGTTCCATGGCAGGGGCAACAGGACAATCTTATCGATCGATTCGATGTGCGTGCTCATTTGGACTACATACCCCCTGTATCGAAATCAACCGTGACGGAGGAGATTGGATCCGAAGAGAGACAGTGCAATTATGAGCGGTATCGTATTTTAGCGCAAAATGATTTTCTTAATTTACCTGAGGAAAAGTTTCTGCACCAATTGTACTTGGAGGAGCAGTATGGGGCAAATGCACAACTTGAAGCTGAGAGGAATTTGGGGAAAAAGAAGCAAAGCGGTGCTGCAATTGCTTACTCTTACGACGATGCGGATAGCTCAACGCCGTTTAGTCACATTCCCAGTGCAACGGTGCAACACGGTGATGACGATAATGACTCTGTAGGGTCTGAGATTGATATGGATGTTTCCATCGATATATCAAAGCTGGATACGTCGCAAGCGCATGAGTTGAATGCCTGTGGAAGGAACTATGGTATGCTTAGCAATGACTTTTACTCGTATCTCACCAAGGATGTAGATGAAGCAGATGCAATACGTTTAGCACGTGAAGAGGAGCAGGAGAAAATGATGCTAAGCGGTAGGAAGAGTCGCCGAGAGCGTCGCGCACAAAAAGAAAGACGGGTAGCTGGCCGTCCGCTTAGTCCGCCTAGTTATGCTGCTAAAGAAGAGCCTTCAGGTGACGCAAAAGACAATGAAAGTGACTCGAGATCACCATCGCCTGAGAATTCAGGAAAAATCACATATATTACATCATTTGGAGGAGAAGATGAACTCCAACCGCACCCGAAAATACTGATTAATATAAATAAAGCGGGAAAATCGGGACTGGGAGGCAGCACCTCAGCAGTTGGCCAGACTACCTATGCACAAAAAGTGAAGGAAAATCTGGAAAAAATGAAGCAGGCGAACGAAAAACGCCAAGAACGGCCGAAGCAGTATCAATATCGAAGTCGAAGTAGAAGTCATGGCCGACACCGTCGTAGTTCCAGTAGGAGTAGACGAAAGAGAAGCAGAAGCAGAAGTCGATCTCGCGGTAGAAGATATCGTCGTTCAAGATCAAGATCACGTTCCCGTCGATCTAGATCAAGACGTAGAAGGCGGTACAGATCATCATCGAGATCCAGTCGATCTTCATCGCCTGATAGGACGGCGGGACGCCGCAAACAATCGCCTAGAAACCGATCGCCATCAAAGCCCAACATAAAAGCATGGATGCCAGAGAAACCAGCTGGAATTGTACAACCGCCTCCTCCGCCAATTGTGGAGCCGCCACCAGTTCCTATAATGATACAGTATCCCATACTGCCTATCCAACGGAATAATCCTATGCTACAGCCACAGTCAGAACCAGTAAAACAAGCAGAGATACCTCAACCACTTCCGGAAGAACCACCACCTATTAAAAGGTACTATGGTCGCAAACGCCCCGGAGACACATCCGACTCAGACGAAGACCCTGCAGATGGTGCTGATCGGTCAGACGATGACCATAGCAACGATGACGATCGGGATGTTCAAGGAGTAATGGACGTTGACACATCGTAAGTAGAACTCTTCTAACATAACTTTCCTCACTTGTTTGTGTAACTGAATTTTAGTCTTAGCTCCGATAGGTCAAATCCATTCCCCCACTCATCCAGCGGAATTGGTTTTGGTGGATCCGGTACTGGTAAACAGAATAGCAAAAATCCTCTCTCAGCACATGGCACAAATATTTATAACTCTACCGAGACCAAAGTCAGTAAGAATAACATCTCTCTCTTTTGGCATCTGTCTGCCTTGTTGTTTCTCTATCTTTCTCTCATTTATAAAACTCAGTAAAAATAGATAAATTCCGACCATCAGCGGCATGATGACATCTGAAATAATAATAAGAACCAAAATTAATTCGATTCCCTAGCGTCAGGGGTTTCGTTAAACTAAAAAAAAAAAGAATAAAACAGATATACGAAGCCCCTTCCTCTTGTTTATACCCATTTTTTAATATTTCAAAGTTACTATTTGCAGGTGGGCACCAGTAGTGGCAATGGAAGTAGCAATAAAGTTTTAAACCCACGAGAGAGGTTAAAGCGAAAGATGCAGATACTTTTAAATAAGCAATGTACGTTGCAACTTCGTTCATCGAAACCAAATAGACTAATATCTGTTATATTCTCCTAGATAAAGCCGATAAGAAAGCTGAGATTGAAAAAACCGAACGACAACTGCAGCTGCAGCAAGAACGTGAAGACGAAATGCGTGAATTGGCGCTAAAATTACGGCGGAGGTATTACACGTTAATTTTCTTTTCAAATATCTAAATGGCTTATATTTATCTTGTCTTACAGACAACGAGAACTTCGTCATAAATATGGTACTCCGAAATCTAGCGATAAGAGCGGTAAGAGTTCTGATGATGAATCCGCTGATGTGTTGAAGATCAAACCCAGAAGCAGATCGGCATCTCAATCCAGCAAGAAATCGGTAGCAAGTAATCGAAGCAATCACAGAAATAGTCGCGAGAGGGAAAGAACCCGCTCGAGGCGAAGTCCTAGTCGGGGACGACATCGTGGGCGAACACGAAGTCGCAGTCGGTCGAGTCACAGGCAGCGGCGAAGAAATTCGAGATCAAGAAGTCGAAATCGGCGCAGTACCTCACGAAGACGTAATCGAAGTCCTGATCGGTTGCGGTATCGTGATTCCAGAGACCGTCGGGACCGACATCGCAGATCTAGATCAAGATCTCGAGGGAGATATAGAGAACCTGATCGTCATCTTCCTTCTCATCCAAGAAATTATGACAGACCATCCGACACGACACAGACTCATGATGGCGAAAGAAATAATCGCAATAGAATCGTTATTTCTGCTCCGCCTAAGTTAAAAAAACTCGTCGACTACTAACAAAATGTCTCTTTAGTTATAATAAACTTTAGAAATCATGTGCTGCATATAATTTGTAAATAAAAAAAATTGAATTAATTTTATTTTTTTAAACTCAAATAGGAAAACTCTACTCTTCGAACTCATCCGCGTCATTTCGCTCAAGTCAAGACAAATTACGAGTCTCCACTCTCCACTAACTTTTTTCGATTCCGTCTTCCTGACGTGCTGCGCATTCTTTCCGCAAAATCTTTAAAATATCACAGAATAATGGTTCAAAAAGGTGTCAATCCAATTGCTGTATTGAAAAGCATTTACAACAATGAATTCCAATGGTAAATATTTAATAAATTTTATTCAGAAAACCTTCCACATGTCGCCGATGGTAATATGTAGTTTGACAGAAGGTCATCGACGGTGCTCTTCCATGTTTTCGAACGTCGCGCTTGTCAAAATTAGTGATAATTTTTTTCGTGTTTCCAGTCAGTAATTTATTTTAAATTATTTTTAATTTCAATCTCAGGTCGGTGGTGAAAAGCTTCGGAATATTCCTTCTTGGCGTACGCATTGCTAAAGAATTTGTTGGCGTGGAGATTATGCCCGCCATTGCACCGCATTAGAAGATTAGACCAGACACGGAAGTACTTAGTATATAAAAAGCCAACACTCTTGTTATGCATTATTTAGTGCTATTTTAGAAATAAAAAGTTAACGAAAATATTTAAAGCGGTTTTAATCTGAGAAGTATGACTTGTATAGCATTAGTTGTGGTGTTGTCACTCCTTAGAGTGTCGGATGTGAGTAGTTCTGGTTTCTTGTGGAATCAACCAAAACCCAATATTCTTCTGATTGTCACGGATGATCAGGATGTTGTGCTACATGGACTTGTGAGTATTATGTAGAAAAGCAGTTTAGTATTCTATTTTGAACTGGTGTATTGCAGACACCAATGGTGAGTGTCCAAAAATTGATTGGATCAAATGGGGCGACCTTCTCGAATGCGGTAGGCAGGAAGTCGATGACAGTGCATACGTACAGATTATTTATGTTCTTTTACAGTTTACTAGTTCGCCTATATGTTGTCCATCAAGAGCTTCGATTTTAAGTGGAATGTACGCGCACAACCATTACACGTTGAATAATTCAGTGTCGGGTGGTTGTTATGGGGCATTCTGGAGGAAGAAGGTGGAACCGAGAGCTCTTCCAGTTGTCCTTCAGCAGAATGGATACGAAACATTTTTCGCTGGAAAATACCTAAACGAGGTAATAGATAATGAACAAATTTATTGGGATTTCTAGAAATGTTTGTATTATCAGTACTCAGGAAGGAATGTACCGCCTGGTTGGAAAGAATTCTATGGACTACAAGGCAATTCTCGTTACTACAACTATAGTCTCGTCGAAAATGGGCGCGTGGTGTCATATACTGATAAGTACCTCACAGATTTGCTGGCCGAGAAAACTGTTTCATTTCTGGAACAGCGTAAAGTTGGTGCTAAACCGTTTTTCGCAATGGTTGCACCACCAGCACCACATGCGCCGTTTACACCCGCGCCACGTCATCGAAATGCATTCGCTGGCCTTAAGGCACTTCGAACAAAGAACTTTAATATGCTTTCCGGTGAATTGGGTAGAGGATTGACTGAATTATGTGCATAGTTGCTTTATAAATAGTACTCCTCTTTTTTTTTTAGATAAACACTGGCTAGTTGCATCTGGTAGAGAGCTTCACCCGAATGTTCTTAATACACTGGACACATATTTTCAGAATCGCTGGGAGTCTCTACTAGCTGTAGATGAAATGGTTGCTGATCTTATTAACTCACTTAACAAATCAGGAGAGCTAGACAACACATATATCGTGTTCACCTCTGACAATGGCTATCATGTCGGCCAGTTTGCTCAGGCATTTGACAAACGACAGCCCTACGAAACAGACATAAGAGTACCATTCCTCGTGCGAGGTCCCAATGTGCCCAAGAAATCAGTTGTCACAGCTCCTATTAGCTTGATTGATTTAGTTCCAACATTCTATGAATGGGCAGGAATCATACCTAAGGGAAATGAAGACGGCATATCATTCCATGCATATCTAATGAATCCGAAATACAATCCACTGTTCGACAGAGGCTTTCACCGAGAAATTCTAATTCAACACTGGGGTGAAGGTAACGCCGAGACATACAATTTCCAGTGTCCATGGAGGAAATCAGATCGCTTAGCCGAGTGCACATTAGACGCTGATTGTCATTGTCAGGATTCGTGGAATAATACGTACGCTTGTATACGTCACTTTAGATTCGGCACCAACAAGTTGTACTGTGAATTTCATGATCATGAGGTGAGCAAAAGTTAGTTAGGTTTTAGTTTCTTTTTTAAATTTTGTTTTATAGCAATTTGTAGAGGCATACGATTTGGATGAGGATCCTTGGCAAATCGAAAATCTTGGCTATGAAATGCTTCCCATTGAACGAGCACTATATAGCCTTGCATTGCAAAATTTGACCAATTGCGTTGGAAGTTCCTGCAGAATTGTCAACATCTGAGAGGTTGTTTGATTATTTTACTGCACCGTTGTTTGTTGTATTAAAATATTAAAAGAAGAGTTGTGAATCCAGATGTTGGGTTTTAATTGTTGAGTGAAGTTCCGATTTTTTCAGAGATTCCTTCCGGGTTTTGAGAATGAAAAATAGTTAAGAGCAAATGAGACTGAACCATGGAATAAAAGGTGAACAAATAAAGAGTAGTATGGTTTCTTTACCAGAGAGAAAGGTCAGTTGATAAATTTAGAAGTTTTGGTTCAACGATTCTCGTCAAATTTTTCTAATCGGAAAGTTTACTAGAATTGTAGTTTCTGGAACTCGCTGTCTGCAACGAAGGGTCACATCATATCCACATATAAGATATTCGCATGTCTATATGAATTGTACTTATTATCACGTTCATGAGTACGAAAAATCAATGGTTCTTTGGTATCGCTTTAAGTGTGCATCGATTTAGAAGGAGCAAAAAAATATGAAAAACAATTTTCAATTCTTACACTTATCGTTTATTTATCGACATTATTGCAGACAATTTTTCACGACAAAAAAAGGAGAATTCATTGAAGAGCTTATTCCTGCCTAAGTTCGTTTCTTAAAAAAATTACATTTATGTTGCGTTAACAGCACATCGTCTCTCCCGTGCGATAACCTTGCACTAGAGATGATGTCCAACCTTCTAATATATGTACTTCACTTGTGATCTAGAACTCGGTCAGCTTAAGAAAAATATACATTTACATTATTATTATTATATAATACGAATTTAGTTTGGGTTCTTTTTGTTTTAGAATGGGGGAACACGGGGAGAGTATAGCTGTCCATGTATACATAGCTATTGTACTGCAGCAACCCCCGCTTACTGAGCTTTCTCCTTGTTATTATCTGATTTCTGCTCCTCCTCTGTATTTGATGCTGTATGCCAAGTCAGTCTCTCCTCGTAGAACTGAATAACGATTTGTGGACACCGTACATTGGCTTGTTTCGCTGGTACGAGATCTGCCTCGTCGCTGTCTTTCCATTTCATGAGGAACATCAATTCGCCGGATGAGTCTGTGGCGCCAAGAATTCGAGATGGTTCCAGTCCTCTATCAAAACCCAGAGATTTCCGTGTCTCCTTGTCTGAGTCGTTTGTGTTTTTTCTTTTCGCTTTCATTTCACTGACTGGTGTGGTGGACTGGCGCTTTTTGGCGCCACCCTCTAAAATGCAGAGCAGACAATTAGAAAAAAAAATTCATTCGAAAATTACGTGCAATTGCAGTGGGTTAGTACAACTTTCATGCCGCCTCCTCCGTGCACGATTAAGTTAGATGTTATTTTACCTTTATCTTTGTCCTTACTTTTTAAGGAATCTTCAAAGGCCTGAATCAAATCAGGACAGTCCAGATTTTCTACAGGCTCCCATGTATTTTCGCTGCGCGGATATCCCTTCCACTTCAAGAAGTATTCAACCTGGAATATAATAGAATAACATTGTTACTATAGTCTTTCTTTTCTTCTTTTTAGAGGGAATTAGGTGGAACTTACTTTGCCCTTGTTAATGCGTTTGTCTTCTATGCGTTCGACTGAAAATTCTAAGGGTTCAGCTTCGGCCGGTTGATCGCCGCCCATGGTTTCTGTTTGTGTCTGAATTTTAGCTATTTTATGCGAACTTTGGGGCAACACTTGCAATTCTATTTGCAAGTGTAAATTAATGGATAAATTTCCTGTTATTGAAGAAAAAAAAATTGAAAGGTTAGGTGATGGATGGAATTTCTGAAAACTCTGATATTAGTGACATACGAACCGGATTTGGATGTTAAATTATCTTCTAGAGAAATAAAATTATATTCCTCGGCAGCTTAATGTTATTTTGAGGTGAGATTTTGCCTTAAAATGCAGTTTCTTGGCAAGTTTTATGTAGAGCTGCGTCCTTTTCCACTCTTAAATTATTGCAATGAGTGAAGTTGGCCATATTTTCTAGTTTGATGCAAACACTTGGCGCTAGTGTGGGCATTTGGGTATAGTTTACATTTTGTATTCAGGAGAATTATATCTACCACACAAAAAGTCAAGTTTTGATCTGATTCATTTGATAAGAACAGTTTGTGTTCTAATTAATCAAATATAGCAGAATAAGACGAATTTGTATAATTCTAACATTTTTTTTTATAAGTGAATAAAACTAACGCTAACAAAATTTTGTGTTAAGGAAAGTGAAGGACCAAGCCAGAATCTACAAAAAAAAGGACAAGGAATTTCAATGCGATGTACTTAAACTAATAAAGAAAAGAAAATTCGAAAAGAGATATTTATCTGAACCCTATATGTTTTAAACAACATTAAACTTAAACCTAACTAAATCTAGCAATTTGATTTGAGATGGACAGATGTCACTAAGTGCCATCGATGGAGATACATATATACTCATATTGCGTAAAAGTTACTGTTATGAAATACATATTATGTACTGTCGCAAATATTTTCCACTTAATTGTGGAAATTCCTTCCAGTAAACGATTTCGTAATAAACTCAAGGTTATTCTTAAAACTTTGAAAACTGATCCATAATTTAGTTCCATTTAGAATCAAAAATTATGTTTCGGATGGTCACATCCCTGTTCGTTAAAGTGTCTTTATATTGATTAGAGTATCTGGCAACTCCTTTAAAAGTTCGTCTGGCAATTAAATGTCAGAAAACGTAGCATTCTCCTAGAATTTTCGTAAGTTTTTACATGTATTTCCTAATTTATATTCATTTAAATACAAAAAAAAATTAGTTTGCATCCTCCTTTATTTATAACAATTGAAATATTTCATTTATCTATTGTAAAACTAATCGAAAAGTGTTATTAAAATTTGTCCGCTTGACACGGTGTGGCATCGTATAGCCAACATGGCGACGATTCGCAAAACCTAACCTCATTCATGAAATCACTACAAAATTCCTTTCTAAAACGAACTTTACCGAAGTAAAATAAATTTCTTGTTTAAGCAGCACAATTTAAAAAAAAGACAACATGTCGAAGTTCTTCGCTACCGGTGGGTCAGATTCCGAGTCAGAGTCTAGTGAAGAGGAAGTTCAAGTACAAGCATTCGGAAAGCAACAAGCCTATGCAGTAAGTTGAAATATAGTTTCGAAGTAAAGCCTAGAATAACTACGATTTATTTCCACAGTTTAGTGATGATGAAGTTGAGGAAAAACGTGTGGTTCGATCCACAAAGGAAAAGCGTTACGAAGATCTTACAAATGTCATCAAGAACATTCGTAATTATAAGAAAATCAAGGATATGTCTAGTGTGTTGACCAGCTTCGAAGAACTTGTCCGGGCGTACACCAAGGCTTTACCGGTCATTTCCAAGGAGGAGAACGGTGTGACACCAAGATTTTATGTACGTTGCCTGGCTGAGCTGGAGGACTTTATCAATGATGTCTGGGAGGACCGTGATGGCAGGAAAAATCTCAACAAAAACAATTCCAAATCTCTGGGTACACTTCGGCAAAAAGTTCGGAAGTACATCAAAGATTTTGAAGATGAGCTAATTAAATTTCGTGAGTCTCCGGATCAGGAAAGCGAAGAGGAGGAAGAACGCCCTGAACCTGACTCCGAGAGTGAAGAGGAGGTTGTCGCTCCACTAAAGGCTGTATCATTTAAAAAGGATGTAGAGAAAGTGGCAAAGGTTCCAAAGGATGAAGATTCGGATGATTCCATTGATTGGGGTTTGGACAGTGAATCTGAGTCCTCATCGTCGGATGATGAAAATCAGTATCAGAGTATGCGTGAGCGTTTCTTGAAGAAAACCACGGACAAAGAAGACGTAAACGAAGATGAAAAAAAGAAGAAGGAGAAAAAGCCAAAAGAGCTAAAGATTCGCCGCAAGCGAGAGGAGGATGATGAAGAAGGTGAATGGGAGACTGTAACAAAAGGATCCACTGTTGAAAAACCGAAAATGTTTGCAAAGGATGCTGAAATCGATATTTCTCTGGTACTGTCGAAACTGAATGAGATTATGTCTGCTCATGGCAAGAAGCGTACCGATCGCCGTCTGCAAATTGACTTGCTCTATGAGTTGAAAGACATAGTCGAACAGCACAACCTCGGAAACGCAATCGCTGTAAAGATCCGTTTTAGCATCATTTCGGCTATCTATGACTACAACCCGAAAATTTCGGAGCCGATGAAATTGGAGCACTGGACTAAGTTGTTGCAAGTCATGCAGGACATGCTAAGCATTTTGTTGGCCAACAACGACATCTACATGACGGAGAATGTCGCCGAGGAAGCGGAGGAGTATACCACATCGCCATACTATATTCGAGGATGCTCCCTAGCAGCAGTCGAACGATTAGATGATGAATTCACCAAACTGCTGAAAGAATGCGATCCCCATTCCAATGATTATGTGGCTAGGTAAGTTTCTATACAACTTACACCTGATTAGATTATTTGACTTTTTTTTATTTAATAGGCTCAAGGACGAAGTTGCTGTAACCAAGATTATTGAAAACGTTCTAAAGTACTTTGAACGCGTTGGAAATAACAATGAAACCTGCAGAATTTACTTGCGTAAGATCGAGCATTTGTACTATAAGTTTGACCCAGATGTACTGAAGAAGAAAAAGGGTGAATTGCCAGCAACCACAAAGACTTCGGTCGAGATAATGGAAAAGTTGTGCAAATTTATCTATTCCAAGGACGACACTGATCGTATTCGTACACGTGCTATTCTCGCTCACATCTATCACCATGCTATGCATGACAATTGGTTCCAAGCTCGTGACTTGATACTCATGTCTCATCTGCAAGACAACATCGATGTAGCGGATCCGTCGACAAGAATTCTTTACAATCGTATGATGGCCAATTTGGGTTTGTGCGCCTTCCGCCAAGAAAACGTGAAAGATGCCCATCACTGCTTGGTTGACTTGATGGTTACCGGAAAGCCGAAGGAGTTGCTCGCTCAAGGGTTGTTGCCACAGCGCCAACATGAACGTTCGGCTGAGCAGGAAAAGATTGAGAAGCAGCGTCAAATGCCTTTCCATATGCACATTAACTTGGAGTTACTGGAATGTGTCTACTTGGTGTCGGCCATGCTTCTTGAAATTCCATACATAGCTGCTCACGAGTTCGATGCCAGAAGAAGGATGATCAGCAAAACATTCTACCAGCAACTGAGGTCTTCCGAACGTCAACCTTTAGTCGGTCCCCCTGAGTCGATGCGTGAGCATGTTGTAGCCGCTGCTAAGGCAATGCGCTGCGGGAATTGGCAAGCATGTGCCAATTTCATAGTCAATAAGAAAATGAACACAAAAGTATGGGACTTGTTCTACGAAGCAGATAAGGTGCGCGAGATGCTCATCAAGTTTATAAAGGAGGAAAGCTTGCGCACTTACCTCTTCACCTACTCCAACGTATATACTTCGATCAGCATCCCCTCATTGGCGCAAATGTACGAGTTGCCCGTGCAGAAAGTACACTCGCTCATTAGCAAAATGATTATCAACGAGGAACTGATGGCAAGTTTGGATGATCCAACAGAAACAGTTGTCATGCACCGCTCAGAGCCGTCCAGGCTGCAAGCCCTTGCCATGCAGTTCACTGACAAAGTCACCAATCTGGTCGATGTCAATGAGAAAATCTTCGATATGAAATTGGGCAACTTCCTACAGCGCGGGAACATGGGCAATCGAGATCGTGGCTACAATCGTAATCAAAATAACCAAGGCGGTAACTGGGGTGGTCAGCGCAGGGGCAACCGCAACCAACAAGGTCGTCAACAGCGCAATCAGCAACATCATCACCAGCAACAGCAGCAACAACAACAGCAACAAACCATCGAAGAAGAGTAAACTTTTAGGCACTCTTCTCTTTTGCAGCCCATTTCTATTTTTGATTAACCAAGAACTTAATCACTTAATAACTAGAGCAAATGTTGAGGTATGGTAATTCCGATCAGTGGTGTGAATCCCGGCCTAAGTCAGAACAACATCGCTTGTTCTGGCTTAGGCCGGGAGAAGAAAATAACGTTTCAAACACATGGACTTTCATGGGTGTGATTCATAAAAAATTTTCTTTTTATAGTATGATTCTAATTCTAATAATAATGTTTTACCTGCTAAAATATGAACAAAATAAATTCAACATAAAAGCTGCGCTTAAGACAAAAAAAAAAAAACAGTTTTATTAAAAGTACGTAATTAAGAAAGAAACTTAATCAATCCATCGAACATAGAATGTAAGATTTAAACAGTGTGATCGGATAGTTAAGCATACGTTTCACTTTCAAGTTGCGCAAAAGAAAGTAAGTATTTTTCCCAAGGTATCGACAATGTTAATAACATTTTGTTGTGTTTTTCCCTTCGTTGATAGGACATTCAAGATATCTACTCTATCAGATTACCATTTCTGGTGAGGACAATCAGCTTCCATTAATACATCTTTCAATCTAATAAGGCTTTAGTTAAGACCCAGCATTGGTAAGTTATTTTTTCGATTATCTTCCTAGACCTAGATGGTCTTTATTTTATTGATTTGTGGAGAGTTAGGCTGATAAGAATGATAGTTCTGCCGTTTTGCACTTTTTCCTCTTTTCCTTTAATTGAGTTTATTAAAGAAGAGCAAGGTTGGGATTGGGTACATAGGGGAGTGAGATTATCATAAATTGGAAGGATTGTTTTCACAGTTTTCAGAGAACTCAAAGCTAATTTGTAATCTTGTACATGTGTATGTACATATTTATAGTTCTTGTGAATGAGGGCAGGATAGTGATAGAAAATAATTTGTTCGTGAGTTAATAAGGGACACTGCCCAGAAAAAGAAATTCAACGATGGAAGTATTAGGATGACTGTAGTAGTCAGTGCCTATTGAGGGCACCTTAGCGAGAGATATTCACCATCCACAAGTGCCATCAATCTGTGGAACCAGAATTGCGACATCATTAAAACGGGTAGCCGAGATCATCATAGAATATCAACCCTTCCTACAAAGAGTGAAATGCGTATGCGTGAAAAACCAAGGAGAAAAAGATCCTGGATAAAAATAAACCTAAGAGTGCCATGATAGGACCCGTTTTATTTAGAAAAGGCAAACCAGTGGAAACTGGTTTCAAGTCTAGTCTATAACCCGGACTCTTGGAAACAGTGAAGGAATAGTAGCTGTATTGAATGAGGATTTTCAGGATGGCCAACAGGTAGAGAGAGAGGGAACCCTCACCCAGTCAATGAAAAAGTTGCATCAACTTTCTAATTTTGAAGAAGTTGACTTATTGAAAAGCTAAAAACAAAACAAAGCCAGACTTAGACAGACTTAGGACTTTTTTTTAGAATTTTGTGAGCAAGAGTTATCACGAATATACCTTAATAATTCTTATTTACTCTTACACGACACGTATGGATTTAACACTCCAGTCAACAGGCTAAATTTGGTTGATTCATGCTCCTTAATAAAATACTAGCGTTTAGACACACAATTTCGGTATTGACACGGGGTTCTTTGACATCCAACGTGTTGTTTTTCCGATTATGTCAATATCATTGCGATATACAAGGAATTTCATATAATTTTGAAAGGTTCTGTGTCTGATGTTGGCGTGTGAGTTCTGCGCAATTCTTTCAAGAAGAAAGTTGATATCGTTCACTTTCTTAAAGTTAAATCTGGTCTTTACGGTACGTAGTAATTTCTTTTCATTTGTCGGCTATGAATAAGTCCACAGCCAATAATGGTCAGAGTTAAATTCTGTTCTCCTGTGAAAATATGTGGGTTGGGTGTCGCATGGCATAGGAATAGGTGCGAAAATGTCAGTTTGTCTTTGCGGCTACAAACGACTCCAATTCCTGATAGATTCAAGTGTGTATGTTTTTGGATGAGCTGGCATATATATGTGTATGTACATCGTCCTTAGCTTCTCATTAAATAGTTAGAGTGATACAAAGTACGGTTAATTAATTCTTTATTTTGTATCTGCGATAGAGGTGTCTTTCAATTTGACTATTTGAATCAGACTCTATGTTTTGTGCTTACCTGGAAATAGATTAATTTCTTTAGTGCGTATACACTTTGAGTTTACTCTTTGAATTCACTCCACAATTATTGGAGTACGATACTTAACTTTCACGATGGAAGCATTGTACCATGGAAAACAATTAATATACCAGATTTCGTATGTTTAAAAAAATAAACAAATTTTTGGAGCGACATTTATTCCTGGAAGCCAATTTGTTATTTGAGAATCTTGTTTATACTCTTGGATGCTTGTCTGATTCTTGCGAGACGTAGGCACGTTTTATTTTGTGGATCGAAACACAAATCCATCGTTCCGTACTTCAACGCAATAAACATTCAGCTGACGTAAACATAACAACCGGAAAATGTCGAAATAAGTCCCTTCACCGAATAATTCATGATGAAGCAGCATCTTCAGCAACAATGTTCATACATACTTGCCGTCTTTTGCTAACAGCATATAGCGTTTTAGGTACGGTTCGATTCGTAGTAAGTCATAAGATCTCATTTACTTTCATTTCTTGTAGTATTCGAATGAATACGGGGCGAAACTGGAACTTATGAAATCATTTTTTTCAATTATTCCAGATAACTAACTAAAGTTGCAAAGATGTGCACTATTTGAGAGAACCGCGCAATTTAAAACCATATTCAAAGGGTAGTCTTTTATTAAGAACCCTTTTGAGGAATTTTATACTTTTGAACCTTTGCATAAAGCGGGGTTGTAACTAAATCTGTGTTTTTTTTGCGATTCAAACTCCAATATTTCGAAGCACTCACCACTGACCTACTGTGATATTTTTAATTTGGCTAGCTTCGCCATCAAAAGTAGCCTTGATGCAACAAAAAAATAATCTAAAATTTGTATAATAATATTTATTTTTATTACTCAATATATTATCTTTTGTTTTTGAATTACATAATATTATATATATATGTATTTTATTTATTTTTATTTTGTTTTCTTTTAAAGAAACTATTATCATCTCTGGCGTTATTTTTTTGTTTTCATTTCAAGTTCATATATACAAATAAATGCGCAACATTCTTGTGTTGTATTATTTCTTTCTCATAAAAGCCATTTTTTCTGTTTTAGTTTTGCATATTATTCATTAAATTATAACATTGGTTTTTTTTTGTTTCATGTATAGTACGTATAATAGATATTTAGATAAAATTATATAAATGTAACTAAATACAATACACACTACTAGTAGATATCTAATCATATTCAATGCAGTGAGAGTAATTATAATACGCAATGTTTATCTAGGTTTTATTATTCTCAAAAGCTTTTGGTTTTTCATTATTTTAAAGAACAAAATTAACATTATTTTTAGAAAATAGGAGTGTTTTGGATATGCAAGTGCATGTTTCTCTTAAACTTTTCATACGGCAGTACGTTTAAAATCTCTGCAGTTTGTTTCAACTACTAGGGATATGGCGCAGATGAATCATTACAGAACTTGTTCTGGTAGGGAGTTATATCTACATGTATAGATATTTATGAATTTAAATGAAATATTTTTAAGTTTTTTTTTTTTTTTGTATGTAACTAATCATATTCCCGTTTGCAAGTGGTTATTAACCAAACAAATAATAAAAACAAAACATCCGTCATTAGGTAACCAATTTGTAGACAAAAAAGTAGGTGAATTTTTATTTTCAATAAAACTCAGATTTTCTACAATAAGTTAAAATTTAAAACATGTAATAAGGGTGATTATAGATATATTAGTTTTTTTGTTTTCATACATGTTGTATATATGTATATATATGTATGTAGGTTCCTCTATTAAATTGGTCTAGGCATTCTATTAAGTTAATCAACTTTAGAGTAGCTCATTAGTGGTTATAGGTAATGACGGTAATAATAATCCGAACCTAATAAATTTTTTTTTAAATAGTTGAAGCATAGTTTTTGTTTTTTTTTTTTCAAATTTGTTATTTAAAGTATTATACTGTGGTATACATCAGTTATGTATTTTTTATTTGGCTTAAGGATACGCATTTGAGTAGTTTTGGTTTTTTTTTTAAATATACGAGTAGAATGTAGAAGAATTTGGAGTTGCGCTTTATTACTAATAATAATCATCTTTCTTATTATTTGTTTTTGTTGCTGTTATTTTGCATCATCGTAGGTTGTTTGTTTTTTTTTTGCTTTATTTTACGTACACAGTGTTTTATCATTCGTGTTTTGAAAAATAATAAAAAAATATTTAAAATACAATCAAAAACACTTGTTATAATTATTGCGTTTATTTTTAAAATTTTTTTTTGTTCATTTAAGCGCGGAACTTGGTTTTGTAGTTTGTTTTTTTTTTTTTAATTTTTTTGTTTAATAACTTTTGTTTGCTTTTATATTTTATTATTTAGCTTAAATTATTGCATTTGTTTTGGTATTTTAGTTATGAATTTATTAGATGAACGGATTTAGGGGTTCATTTAAAGTTTTTTATACCAATACAGGTAGTGTTCCCCATCTTCCACCATTAGTTCGTCAACTCCTGAAAAACAAAAATAAATGTTAAGTGAAATTGTTAAACCATCAACAGAAAATGTAAGCATAGTCCTGGTTTTTCGATTTAGCAGAGTGGTGATCTAATCTCTTACCCTGTTGGGTGTTCGAAACTTAGCACCCATTATCCAACGTTATTGTAACAAATCAATTCTAATGTACATACTATTCATTGCCCACGTTATTAGGTTCGATGCAAACAAATAAGTGTGCGGTGTCATACGATCGTTGTCAGACAGATTATAATTTTTCCATATGTTTTTAGGTCAACTCTGTCGTCTAAGTAGCGAACGACAGTAAATTTTATTTTATCTTCTAGCTAATTTCGAATTATGGTTAGTCAAAATTTTATGTTTTCAACTACATTTGTTTTATTGTGTTTGTGACTAGGTTTTCCATCCTCTGCCAAAACACATGTTTGATGTATTTTTCTTTAACCTTTTATATGTTTACCTATTACAAAGCACGAGCTCATTAAGTAATAGTTATTCATTTTCACATGCGGTTGACTGGTTTCCAGACACAAATCTAATCCGCTACTTAAAAAGCCTGCGAAATAAATCGATCAACAAAGTGTATTGTGTTAACCTTTTAGCGCAACGTGTAGAAATAGTGCAAACAACACTCAAAAATGTCAAACGTACCCAAAGGGGTGGTTTAATTCAAGTCACGGCCACCGAATTATTTGTCCGTAACTAATTAGGCAAATAACACCTATTCCCCGGTGTTGTTATTCCCTTGCTAACCATTAAACCTTTTCAATATCTAAACAGCTGGCCACTCATTTAATAGGGTAGAATACTTACCCACAGGTGCTATCAGCTGATTTCCTGGTGGATTAAAGGGATCAGGTAATTCCGGTAAGCGATACAGGAGCCAATAATTGTACCTAATAAGAGTAAATAAATAATTTATGGTCCATCATGAGAGCATCTTTGGACTTACCCCCTTGGTTCTTCTTTTTTGCTGGCTAGCGTGTGGACGTAGTGTCCATTGGGCCATTCTCTTGCTTCAAATGCGAATCTGATAAAAGGAAAATAATAAATCATTATGCGATTGTGAAAATTATTTCAATTGTACATACTTTGAGTCAATTTCAGCGGCTTGCGTCATTGCTTTGAAAAAACTTGTATTCTTTGGAGAAACTAGGGAGAGTGTGTGTGATTCTGACACATTCGAACCAACCCAAAGTGTGTATGTGTAAGAAACATTTTTAGTATCCGATTCTTCAGCCGACGTCAATCCGAATGGAACTGCTAACTTTGGTTCTCCATTTTCTAATGGAATGGAAATGGAATACGTTTACGTAAAATAATATCCTATGACTGTGGATAGTTACCTGAGACAGAATCACTGTTTTCCCGAATGACGTGATCACATTGGAGAGCACGAACTGCTCCCAGGCCTTTCCAGCCTAAAGCAAGAATTATATCCGCAGTGAGTCCTACTCCAATGCTTGGATCTTGTCCGTCTTGTAGAGGCTCTTCTGTCCAACCACCATCCGATCTCTGCCGGCTTAAAATCCATCTAGATGCAGCTGTTCGATTCCAGGAACCTGCTGGATCACGTTCAAGATCTTGCAGGGCTTGCATTGCCAGGGCTGTGCTGCGCAGTGACCCGAATCCGCCTCTAGGATCTTGAAGGCTAGCAAGTCCTCTTGCAGGACGTCGCACAAAGTGCTGAAGGTGCCTATGTCGATGATCTGTTACTATACATCTCAGAGCCAATATTACCATGGCAATGGTGTCCACACTTTGATCGGTGACTCCACTAGCAATGTCGAGTAGTCTTCGAATTTGTCGTTTTCTCACATGAGCAGCTGAGCTGCATGCAGACAATGTTGTTAAAGCAAATTCAATGTCTTGTGCTGGTTCGTGGTGTTGCAGAGTAGCTACCAAGTCGTGTCCGTGGAACCTTTTAGGATCTTTGCATAGCGAGCCTAATGCTAGAACATACCTTGCCAACTTGTCGAGATTCATTGGCTTTGGTAATGTGTGGTGGCGGTCTAGCATCGAAAGAATTTCAATTTCCATTTCTTTAACAGACAGGGTATCTTCCAGCTCTTGAATCACCTGTAAGTGTCCATCGGAGTCGGTTGGATCTCTAGCACCAGACAACTCTTTTGCCAATATAACCATGTGCGTATCATTACCCCAACCATAATCGGGTGCACGTTTTTCTTTTAACCAATCCAGAGCCTTAAGGATACTCTCTAGTTCTCGTTTGTCAGGGCCGGCGGAACCCAATATCTCATGTTCCACTATAATCGGATCGGTGAGAGTGTCAATTGAGCTCTCCTGTATTTGGGTTGTTAATGGTGGCACCTGCGTGGAGCTGGATGATGTCGTTCCCGATGGCGTGGCTGGAGATAGTGTAGGGTTTGACATACTGGAAGGCGATGCTGGCGACGTGCCCTGATCAGGGAGGATGGGTGCCGAATTTGCAGTGGAAACATTTTGCATTTGATTCGTGCTACTGCTGCTGTGCTCACCGCCATTTATCGCATCGAAAGCAAGTGGTGCAGCTGGTGGAACATCTGTAGGTAGCTGCTGTTGTTGACTGTTAAAGCTTCCGCTCTCTGCCAGGATTTGCGTGATTAAGATAAGAATTCCGACAAATGTCACGTGCGACGTTGAAATTTTTGTATCCTGTGCCATTTCTCTCAAGTCTTTATTCTGTCTGCAGAACGATGAAAACTAGAGAGGGAAGACGACAAAAAAAAAAGAAAAAAAAAACAAATGGTTACAAATAAGAAAGCGCTTTAATGGTGTACCCTTTTATGTGAACAAGCGTGAGTGTATGCATCATTAAGGACGTCGCTATTATTGCGCGAGAGAAGGATGGGTTAGCATCCACCCATTTAGGCCTCCCACATTAACTATGGGGTACGGTATAAACAGGGATGGTGTGCAATGAATCGTAAAATGTGTCGTCGTCGTAGTAGTCTGAAGTGAATAGCCGCGGGCTATTCAGGGTGATGATCAAGGATTGGTTGCTTGTTACTTTTTGTTTTTGTGCGTTAGGCTGGTTTCGGGGTGTTTAAATAAATTTAACATCAACTTAAAGGTTAAAAAAATTAGTAGGAAGATTTATTGTGCCATTTAAGGGATGAAATCAGTGGATGGTTTTTTTTTCCTGAAGCTAAATATCCCGAAGGATGACATTTGCTACATCTCACTTAGGTTAATTGGAAAGGAAAATTGTTTATAGACCTAAAAAGAGATGCGGTTCAATATAGGTAGGACATAACTTGGGCAGTGACCTTTATTTAGATGATAGGTGAATGGATTTCTTTGCAGAGTTTTTTTTTCACACCTAATAGCAACAATAATTCATAAATATATATTGTTTGAGTTAAAAACATACAGAAATGTTTATGGAGATGTAGTGTTATGTAGATTCGTTTGTAGTTTTTGTAGAAAGAAGCTACATAGTTCCAGTAGTCCACATACATACATATGTATGTATAAACCGAATACAGGAATCGCATTCGGTTGAAATTATTTATTGGAACAATTCATTGTTTTCCGAAAAAGTTGTAGTGAACCTACTATAATCTCCTGCAGGGTCCTTTGTGCTTGACATTCATTTAAGTACCTATGTTAGTACGTACGTATGTATGTGTGTGTGAAAATGCCTTTTACACTATTAGAAGAGAAATATAGTTTCTGCTAAATTCAGACGGTCTGTTTAAAAAGCGGTCTAATGAAAGTTATATTGCTCCGTCCCACTAAGCACTGAGTCTTTGTGGGTGTAATTTAGAAATAACGAGTACTGACGACATCATTTTCGAGTCATAGACTACCAAATAAATCTACATAGAACAAAAAACGACAGTAAAGAGAGAAAAAGTAAAGTTTGTCTTCAGGTATATTTGTGAGTAAATTGATAAATGACCTCATTTCTGTTCATACATCCTAGGAAAAACCTTTAGGAAATCAATTTATACGCCTCACACTGAGCTCCTTTTTAGGAATGGGTATAGTTATTGTTTATAGCACCAAGTAAGCCAATTTACTGATAAATTACTTATGTCTGTACATATCTCTGCCGAAAAACACTTCGAATTAATTATAAACAGATGTATTGGAGTTGGAGTAGATGCACCCACAATATGTCAGACATAGTTAATTACACACCTAGTATTTCTCCGAAGATTACGTCTGTATGAGCTCTCTGCACCACTCCTTATTGTCTCTTTCAAACAAATATGTTACGCTTATGCAGATAACCAGCCAAGTGGTGGCAACCTTCAACTGTCGTTTATCCCCGACGACTACTAACTAAGCTCGTATACTTTACACATACCAAGAGCAGGTATGTACATATGTATGGCTTTTATGCCAAGATTTTTTTTTTTTTTTTTTGTGAAAAAAACTATAAATTCTCGATTTTCCGTCATTCGATTTAATGTCCTTGCAAAAATATTGTTCAATCGATTTTGCATTAAGCGAAGCAACAAAAACTCCTAATAACTTCTACCCGAAAAATTTCACAGCAAAGTTCGTCAGGGTAATAAACAAAAATGAAGCCACCCTCAAGCCTCAGACCTCTTAGTCATTTCCGGCCTGTTTGGCGCCAGTGGTCTTGATGTACCCACCCATTTTTCAACCAAACTCCCAACCGATTACACATCCCCACCATTTGCATCATATTTACTCCCCTGGCTTGCAAAGTGAAGGAAACAAAAATTGTTTCCCGAGAATGTTTCCTCGAAGAGTCGTCGTCGTCATTCTCCTTGTTGTCGTCCAATGACATGATGACATGTGTCTATTCGCCGCCATCGGAAGAGTCGGGCGTTGGTGGATGGTTAACTGAGTGCCTAGATGGTTGACTATATGTTTGTGTCCAAACTTCTGTTGTTATTGGCAACAGGACAAACAATGAAATCCATTGTACATTTATAAAGTACAAGAACACTGAACAACACACCCGGCTCAGAGACTAACGAACAAAGGATCGCGACTATTATTTGTTGGCTTTTTGTATTTGTTGCTGCAAAGAGGTGATGTGGGGGGTGGCTTTATAGTTTTGATGTCTTTGTGCGTAAGGCTTGTTTGCCAAAAAAGGGGTAACAGTCGGCAGTGGTGAGATTTCAACACGAATACCACCCAGCAAACTTTGTCATCATCATCGTCGTCGTCGTCGTCGTCGTCTCATTGACCCCATCCTCCTATTCGTTGTCGGCTCTAGATGTCTTGTTTTATTGATTTATGTTTCGCAGAAGCGAACAAACTGACAAAATGAGTAGAGATAATTAAAGAACAACCAAGGGATGGTCCCCCGATTACTGAAAGCAGCTAAAGAGGGGTGCCATGAGATATTAAATTCTGTTTCCGTTTGACACCTCACTTATCAATTCAGAACTTACCGAAGATCAAAGCAACACTTAGTCCTTCCTATTGCATAAGATTATGTATTACAAACCGAGCATTTAAATTAAATTATGTCAAATTACACAATGAAAATTGCTTTAGAAGGACACTGCGGCATAGCACACACAGAAAGTCATTCCATCGATTTTTAATAAAAAAGTAATCAAAACCAAGTACAATTGCAATAAAATGAATGTCCCTCGAAACAGCTGATTGCATAATTCCTTTGAACCATGATACATTACACTCTTCACACCTATTACGTATCTTTCGGGATTGTCTTATAAATTTGCATAAATCTATTAAGAAATACCTACGAGTACTATGACAGAGTTTTTGCTGATTTTGCTATTTCCTTAGATTGGTATCAGTTTTTTTCTTTCTCCAGTATCGTCCTTGTTACTGCGGCGAGAACGGCGGTGGATCCTTGTCACAATTAAACTATCAAGTTTATTCCTTTCACTTCTAATTAATCAATAAATTATTTATGTAACCACTTGCACTTATACACAAACACCAACAGACACACACACCGGATTCACCGAACCAACGAAAAAAGGATCGAACAGAGGATATTCTCCAAAAACTTTTATCGTTTGCCGAGAAGGTATTCTGGTATTTTTTTTTCTGTTGCAAATTATGCGAAACGTCGTCGTCCTCCGTGAGTAGTATATGCGACTTAGTGACAATACCGACGAATGATGAGTAGAAAAACGTACACGAAAGGACAAAGAATAGGAAAAAAAAAAAGATATATACTATATATATGTATGTATGTATACTGTGTGTATATAACGGAAAACCACTTAAAAGCGACGTTGTCTAATATAGCCCGGCGTGTTCTTCCTTTTAATGCGAAAGAGATAAATTATCTGTGACTGCGAATGTGGTGATATATACTTTTTTTTTTGTTCCCTCTGCTTAAGTTAGTAAATCCACCCGCACTATGCTTATCGGAACATAGAACAACGACAACGGCAACGACAAAAGTGAACTAACTAACTGACGTTTTATCCTGAAAGTGTCATAAGGTGAAAAAGCAAACAAAAAACCAAAAAAAAAAAATGAAAAAAAAAACTAGAAAATCCCTTTTATTTGCTCCTTATTTGCGAAAATATCCCCATATTTGTAGTTGCCATCTCGTTTACCTCCGTTGGGTTGTCATGCGTATTCGCTGAT
Organism: Xylota segnis; assembly: GCA_963583995.1. Taxonomy (NCBI): domain Eukaryota; kingdom Metazoa; phylum Arthropoda; class Insecta; order Diptera; family Syrphidae; genus Xylota; species Xylota segnis. The sequence continues at coordinate 60,305,504 of OY757237.1, forward strand.
TTGAAATTCCTGACCCAGGGGGTGGTGGTGACTTTCCGATAAGTGTTGCAAAATGTTGTTTGTCTCTCTGTGCTGCGGATTCACATGTAATTTAAGGATTCGACTTTAAATGTTCCCTAATCCGTACTATGGCATTGTTAATCTCGGTGGGATGGATGCCTTTGGCAAATATTGTACCTACCCCATCCGTGTCAGTCAACCTCCGGTCGGCTAAATGAGGAAACGGGATCTTTAAACGATTAAGGGAAATTATCTTTACAGTGTTTGCATTGTTTTCATTTATTTTTTAATTAAATTTTCTTTTTTTTTATTATTATTAAACCCTGTAAGCGTCTTTTTTTTTCAACGTTTCTATCCGTTGGATTTTTGAAATTGAATTAAGATGACCAAGTACGTCGCGATTGCTCCACTAATCTGTAAAAAGATATCTAAAAAATGTAATTTGTATCTCAGTACATATAAGTTATATGTAATCGTACAGATGTTAGAATTTCTCTGTTCACCCGACATAGACCACAAGCGGAAAAGGTTGCCTTATCTGCAAGTAGTTGTTGCCAAAAGTTTCGAATCTATAAATACAGGAAACATGTTATAAAAAATATCTTTTCGTGTTAACTAATTTAATTCAATTTAGAGTTGGTACTCCATTGAGTAGGAATCAAAGTAAAAGCAACCAACCGACCGAAACGGCCGCACAGTTGGGAAATATTGAATTATTTCCAAATGAGTTAAATTGACTGGAAAGGTTCGGATAAGGGTACTTAACTCTCTAAATCTGTATTTTCGAAACGTAGGATAAATTAAGTTATATATAGCCATTATAGCTATGGACATATAAATACATATATATAAGTATATATTGAGGAGAAATCAATATTTAGTTCATCTAGGAGTAATGGTTGGACAAAATATTCGCATAAAGGGCCCAATATTATGGACAAAAGACTTGTCTTTATAAAGGTACAGCATCATTTTTGATGGTTATTTAAAGCTGTGAGTGGGGTATAATAAATATTTTTGTTTGTTGATGACGTGGGTAGATTTTCTCATTTTAGTCTTACTGTATTTTCTGTTATTATCGAGCCGTGGAGAGGGTTTGTGTGAGACACAGCGGTCATCCATTCTTACCCATTTCGCGTTATCCCTCTTCCGTCCTTGTAGCCACTTGCTACCTTGCTGAAATCTTGAAAGAAATCCAACGTGCGTCATAACCGGATGAGTTTTCCAAGACTTTATTTGTAAAACTTTGCCGTTCTACAAATGGTGTAGAAATGGTGGGTTTTTATTTGGAATTCGTTGGTTTAGTTTATGATTTGTAGCACTAAAAAACGGAATCTTTTACCCACATTTGTGTGAACGTGCTGATTAAGACATACCATTTAGTAGTTGTGAAAGAAATATGCTCTGAAAGCTCTTAGAAGTAACAATTGTGCTTTTCTTGTGAATCGAGTACAAAGAACTGATAATCCACATCACCTTCAAACCAGTCAAACTCGATCGATAATTGGGTTCATTGGGTTCAACCAAATAAAAATATTTGGAACAATAGGTCCATAAGACCCAGGGCCTAGCTTCTTACACCCGATCGTGTTATTTTTTTTACACGAATGAAAGAGTCCTATTGCTTTATGCCGTTTGCGAATAGCAATTTGTTGGTTGAGACATTTTTATTGACAGTTATACTCTCGGTTGTTTGTCAGATGCTCGCGATAGGACATCAAGTCTTTATTTTGAAGTCTAACGTACTAAGCACGTGACCCACGGCGGTCCCAGGATTTGTTTTTCATGTTTAGAAAATGATGGCACTGTTCATTAGAATTAGAAATAAGGAAAATCATAAAAAAATATGAGAAAGGATGTAAAATCTTTGAGGGTTTTTTCCCATAAAAATTCTAAAGAAATGCATAGTTTCTTTTAAAATTAACCTTCATAAAGTAAGTTGTGCTAAACAAAATCCAATCACCATCGAAGTTCATCTTTTTCCTATTCTTGTGTTTTTACAGATAGCATACTATAGACTATTTTGAATGATTCATGTGTTAACTTTAAAAGTGCAAGTACGTACAGATATGGCTACAAAAATAAGGTGTACGACTGGGTAGCACATACTTGCACCTTTATGTTAAAGCCTTGTTCTAATGAGGGTGTGACATTCTTCACATTTAAAGGAAATATTTTAACATTGAACTGATGGTATCTGGGAGATTTTTTGTTTTTTCTCAAAATACTCTAAAAAAGTGGGCGTGACATACATAAATGGTCCTCAGGCGAATTCTAGAAAACTTCAAGGCCAATGAATTTTGCGTTAACAATTTTTTGCGATCTTGAGTCAAAATTTTGCAAAAAAATTAATTTTTAAAAAGTGGGCGCGGCAATTTAAAAACTCCGTAGTCTATTATTTTGCATTTGTCTTATAACCATCAAATTTTAATTTTAAGCCCAATTGCTGGAGAAATAACTAAGAAATAGTCAATTTTAAAAGTACCGTTATACTTATCTTTACGGAAAATGCTATAGCATATACCCAAACTAACCCAAAAATCCATTTAAGCCAAAATCGGGTCTAATTTTGAGGTTTGAATGAAAATTCCGATTTTGCTCCGAATTGTGACTCCAGATATGAAGTTTGAAGCAAATCCGTCCAGCTGGTTAGGCTGCAGTCAAGCGTAGAGACAGACAGAATTGGCAGACCCACTTTTTTGAATTTTGCTATCATAGTAATGTCAAGTTTGATTAAAATCTCGAGATGGAAAATTTTTAAGAAACCAACACTTGCCCTATAGGTAACGTGTAGGGTCAAGTAAAAAAGTTAATTCATAGGGCTTTATAAAATATCTCTTAATTGTAAAGCAAAATATTTTGAAATCAATTAAAAAACTTACACTTTCGTTTAACCCTGTATCATTCGGATTTTGATTTATCTGACAGAGTAATGAGATCGTCTGTCGAGCCTGAAATCATAAACCTCAAAATCTATATAAACATTTTTTTACAGAAATTCTTTAAATCTACCTCAACAGTAGTCAAATGGCAAGGTTCAACAATCATCAGTAATCGACATACGTGAAAAACTATCCACAAAACCTGCAACCAGGAGTAGACAGTATTTTTGTTGCTTAAAAACTCTAAAAACAGGAAATAAGCTGTCGCAACCAGGTGAAGTAGACAAGAAACAAGCATGAAAAGCATTGCCAATCCATACGATCTTTAAAAAAAACATACATACATACATACATATTTATCTCAACGTTTTAGGATTAGATATTGCTTACCCTGAAATGTTTTGAACGCAAATACCCAATGATTCATGAATTGCAGCTAATCTGTCAATCGTGTTACAATTTGTGGCTGTAATGAGTTTGGTGTTAAACATTTGTACAATTTTTTTAAATATGTCGCTTTTAATTACAAGTACTAGTCGGCGCATCTATGCTAGGCTTCTTTACAGTGCTCGTTTCGTTTAGATCCATACTGATCGTCTTTACTGTTGTTACTTTTTTGTACAGTTTTGGCGGAGGATGTATTGTTTTGTCTCCTTAAAGTTGTATATTGAATTTTTGGTGTAGTCAAAGGTGTTTTAAACAACTTACCACTTAGGAACAATTTTTTCAGTGTTAAATTCAATCTTCTGTAACGCCTGCCTATGCCGAAGGTAGTATGTGCTATGCTAATATGAAGCCCAGTCAAAATATAGTATAGACTATAGAATGGTATGTACCATTGAACGTTCATTTCTGTGAAAAAGTTATAACTATTACCGATCTTAGTATATGTATATTTATACGTTACCAGTATTTTCTTCATCGATTTTCATATCTCCGGCAACTCTTATCCATGTCCAAATGTCAAGTGCTTTTTATGAAAAAAGGAAAGCAAATATTCTTGACAATGTATGTAGGTGTGTAACTAATCAGTTTTACTTACTTAAAAGAACCGAAATAAAAAGAAGTGCCAACAATACCATAATATATGCTCTGAATTGCTCCCTTCTTTGACTCACGAAAGAATGTAGTGTTTCGTCAATCTTTATGAAATAGCATGTTATAAGTTAAAATGGTAGTTACAATCTGCTAATTTTACCTTATGTAAACGTTTATTGAGCTCTTGAGTAGATTTCAATCCCACTAGTCCACAAATTACTCCAGAAGTTGTTGACAACACTACAACAGATACATCGAGAGCTGTTACTACTTTCGAGGTGGCCGATTTCATTCTAAAAGATGCGCTTTAGATGTGGCAGTTTCCAAAAATAATTAAATTGTTGGAATAGACAATTCATATAGAGATAAACGACAGTTAAAGAGAGAGAGAAAGAGAAAGAGAGAGGGATAAAGTGATAGATAGAAATTAAGAATTCAGATAAATTAGAGAACTAAATTAGTTGCATTGTAAGAGTCTATATGTGGGGGCTAAAAATACTTTGATTCTTCATGAATATGCATACAAATAGCAAAGACAATCAATTAATTTTAAATGCAAAACTGAAGCTGTATAACGGTACTTTTGCCACGATCAGGTGGTTACAGTCACTTTTTGACCAAAATTGATTTGAACGTTACTTTACTTAGAGTTCTCTTGAAAAAAAAATCACCATTAGGGGACTGCATTTGACTAAAAAAAGTTAGACCTAGACTAAGTCTTATAACTTACTCAATAAATTTAACTCTTAAACTACAGTCACTAGTCATTTTGAATATTTTGAGCAGTGAGTTAACTAAACCAAACAATGGACTGTAATTGACTGCAGTACTGTTTGACTGATAGTCTTTTACTCACTTTTAAATCTTCTATAATTCTTAATACTTTTGCATTCACTAAGTCTTTTGAATTCACTCATTTAATTGCAAATGAATTGACTTCTTTTTTGCCTTTTATGTTAGTTCTCTAAAAGCGTTAGATATTTCAATTAAATTCTTAAAGATTAATACAGTCCAATGCCCAGAGACTTAAAAGTGACTAAAAGACTGGAAACAATCAAGAATTACTGCAGTCATTTGACTTACAGTCCATTAACTTCCTAGTCAGACTATTTAAAAAGTCTGGTGACTATAGTTTTAAAGTTAAAGTCAAAGTCCTAACGTGCATTGATAGATTTCACTAAATTGACTGCGTCTAATCTGATTGCACTATTGATGACACAACCACACGTTGGACGCAATAATTCTGCGTGAAGGATCTTACCGTCCGACGCATGTAATTGCCAATATATGGTATTACTAGAAATACCTATGTTCAAGAAGTTCTGGTTACTTTGGACCGCACTTTGTACATTGAACTAAGATCAGTGGTTTTAAATTAAAAAAAAAAGCTCTTATTTAATACAAATCTCTCGATTCTTATGAAATGAATTTAGAATAATAAAAAAAATACCTACCGGACTGGAATCTTTGAGTTTGCATCAAACAGTAGTCCTCTGTACGTTAAAAATACTGAGAAGAAAGATTTTTGAAAAACTGAAGTTACAAACAAGTTGCACGATTTATTCTCACTCATTATTAAAATCAAGGATCCACTGTAAAATGCAAATGGAATACTCCTGCGGACCTCGATTTTTCCTTTCGAGTTTCGTCTTAGGGAAAACGGTGCTAATGCCAAGACCTTGCTTATATAAAAGACCCCAATCGTTGGCTCGTTAATCTCCATATTTTGAAATAAGTTATACAATTTACTAATAAAACCAGCACAAATGTTTTTCTGCTTAAGGCATCTGCTCCCGATTGAGATACTACAATTTATGCCTTTTGCGAAAATACCCAAGCCATTGGTAGAATTTGGATTTCAAAATTATCGCCACAATTCAAGAACTTGATTGTTATCGTACAACCTGTAATTATATACGCCGCTAAATCGCACGTACATATGTATGCATTTATGTTTTGAGCGACAGTCATGGGACTCATGGCACTGTCAAGTACCAAGTAATGTTTACATGCTATGGTAAAGGTTTACTCAAAAATGTCTCCGTTGTTTGTAAATAAACTCGGTAAAGTAAACAGACTCATTATTGCCTCTAATCAAGTGCATATACAGTTGCATATAAGTTGCAAGGAGTACTTTGCTTGTTCACCCTTAGTAATCCCTTTCCAGGATTAATCAATCATTCAAAACAAACTGATGTTTACTATAATGACAATTTCGGTTGAACTTTATTGTGGAGCCATGAATATGTACATTCATACATTTTAAGTGACTGTGTTGACTTGTCAGGCGTAGGATAAAAATTGGTATTTTGTTGATAAGTGCATGGTTGGCATTTAAAGTGTGAGTGGCGGGGTTTTGGTAATCAACTGATAATCAGTTGAAAATTTTAATTTTTGTGTTTGTGGAAAATGTTTAATCATTATACATTTGTTGATACATTCATAAATGGGACTGACAATGTACTGAGTAAAAGAATTTGATTGGATGGAGTTCAATTAGCATTTGAAATAACAAGGTGCAAATAATTTGGTGATAATCATACACCATTTTGAGTATATTTTGAATCCATTCAACTTTCCTTCCTTATCGATCAGTGTTTGCAATTCTTCAAACAGATATTCCGAAAACCGGGACGAAAATTTCATGATTTTTGACTCCTCATGCCGACAACTTCTAGAGCAATGATTGAAACAAAGTATACAGACCCGCTGTTGAGTTGGTTTTTAGTAGTCCACTAAGGAGTAGGCAAGCCAATCCTTATACCCAGCAAAGATTAGTTACTCTACTTTCTTACTTACTAAACGGGCTGCCGACTCGTGAAGAGTCTCTGCCTGAGGCACGGCAGCCTTCCATTCCACACTGCTTCCAGTTGCACAGACCAAGCACTCTGGGAGCCGCAATAGCTTGGTCCTTAAAACGGAGGTTCGATCTTCCTTATTGTCTCGAGCTGTGATTCGAAGATCTCTCTTTTCTGTAGCATTATTGTCCATTCCATCCTTGGTACAGCTCATAGAGTTCGCGATAATAACTTTTGTTTTCCTCCATTCGCCCTCCTTGCATACGAGACCGAAAATTCGACGCTGAAATTTTCTTTCGAAAATCTGCTCTGCTTTCATGCTTATCGTTCAGCACTCGGCTCCATACAGCAGAATTGTCAGAATGAATGCTTTGTAGAGCATGTATTTCGTATTCCGAGTTAGGAGTTGAGAACTCATTTGCTTTGCCTAACCGAAGTAGCAGCGGTTTCCCAGGGCAAGTCTTGGCCGAATATTCACTAGGTTGTTGTTCGTGGAGTTGATATTTACTCCGAGGTAGGTAAACTCCTTAATTACCTCAAAGTTACTGTTGCCTAGACGGTGGACCGATGCTTCTTTGTTTGTTGACAACTGGTACTTGATTTTGTCCTTATTCACGTAATACGTGACTAAAGTCCTCATTTATTTGGCTACTACAGTAGTACAGGGTTATAGTGGTTTACTGTAGACGTTTCAGGATATTAAGTTTCCAATTAACAACTTGCCTTATGAACAAGTGTCAAGCTAGTGCCACACATTTTATTTACTCGAAATAGCTACAATACCGTCATTTGCATAAGCAATTACCTTACAACATTGGTCTTTCAGGATTAGAATTGCTAGGTTTTAAAGAAGATGACAGATCACTCCCCTTTGCGGAATACCTCTACGTACGAGCCTTCGAACTGCGAGGTCACCCAACTTCTTGTTTGTAAGCTCGCTGACGCTGTATTATGTATGTAGGTACATGAAGTCAATGTTTTCGAATTGTTTTGGTTTGTTTTTGTACAATATCAAGAGGTACTTAGGTACACATGTGTGTATGTCCGTCTTGATGTAATTCCTAAACTTCCGTTTAAGGGTAAAAGAATAGGATATCTCCCGTTAAGCCAACAGGAGATTTGAAATCAGTCTATTCCTTAATATTTTTTACGACTTTAGTCATAACACAGTAAGGGGCAATAACAGAAAAACCGATTCCACTCCAGTGAACATTTTATGACCCCTGGTACACTGCATTCCTCGTGCACTGTATATCTCGTTTATTTTTGCTGGTGGTATAGCACGGAGTAAAGTTTCTCCAGCCAGTATGATCTTTGGCTAGCCTGTTCCATATCCAAAATTGGTTAGAGATTGAACGTCCTGTGCGTTTCCTTAAGGTTATGAACAGAGACACTCTTTCCTGAGTGGTGGACAGATGTTTTCTTATTAATTGACAAGTTAGTCCCATTTCCACTCTCTTTAAAAAAATCGTTGATTCTGATAAGGTACTCAAATATTTAAGATTGTCATTAGATCAGAGTCTCATTTCTATCACGACGCCTAGGTACTTGATGTTAGATCTATATAAATTGGCTCACCGAGTTAAGCTAGAACTTCAAACTTAACATTGCTGTCAGTGAAAAGTTTAAGAAAGTAAGTACCTCATTTCTGTCAGTTTTACAGTACGCTCTACAGCATACTAAAGGGCTAAATAGACATTTGTGGGCAAATCCAGAATGCCACTCCCACTTTATTGGGTATATTTTAGAACAAAAAGAAGGCTTGAAAGGTGCAAGTATGTACATACGACCTTTGTTTTGTTGCCAACCGTGGTCAACAAAAAATTAAACTTTTGCCAAAGCCAGGTTGAATTGCCGAAAGCAAATGTTAAATATTTTGATCAATATAGTTTTGGTAAAGACAGAAAGTGGGCGTACCCTGCACCTTAAATTATTGTTAAGTAGGTTCAAAAGACTAAAATATGATTTTTTTTTTCATCGAAACATTTAATTAGCTTGATAATTTCTACTAAATAACAAAAAAGAATATTGACCAAAGCTCCTTTCAACCACATCTGTCATCGGACATCTCTTCAATGTGGACATCATCTTCATCGCTACCACTGTCATCGTAGTCAAACGATTGAAACTGTGAACCCAAATTTGACTGAATTCTCTCCAAAAGATCTGTGGCAACCAGTGCAAATTGTTCCCACATTGCATCCGGTGTAGCTCCGCGAAATAGTCTGTTATCATCTAAATACTCAGCGAGAGTATCTGACAACTCATCTGTTTCCTCTTCACCCAACACATTTACGACATTATTGGTGTCAATGAGTAGATTCCAGAAAGCTTGACAAATTATTCCAGCAACCAACCAATCCTCTTGATTTAGGAATCTTTTAAGCATTTCCTTCAGAATTAGTTGTCCCTTAAGTTCCATAAATGGCGTTCGATTCTCCCAGTCACCCAAGAGATTAACCAGTACTCCAATTGCACTTGTCCTCAGATCATATTCTGGCGAGCCAAAGCATTGAACTATAATTCGCAGACCGCCGGCTTTACAGAATGCTTCTCGTGCTACTTGATTGCGAGTTAGATTCCCTAATACGCGAGCAGCTTCAATTCTAGCCGGGTCTTGACCACTCCGTAGTGTTTGACATAGAGTAGCACTCAGCTCAATAAGAACATTGTTAATGCTTCCTTCAGATGTGTCATTATCTGTGAATAGAGGACCAGAAGTTGATAGCTTGTCTTGATAGAAGCAAAGGTTGTGTAAGGCTCCCAGGGTGGCGTTGAGAAGTTCTTGGACTTCGGAGTTCTAGAAAAATAAAATATTTTTAAATTTCCTTTTTGTTGAAATGTTATTTGTCTTACAATGGTAGAGACTTTCATTTGATTTGTGCTGTCCAAGACATAAAGCAGTATGTCGCCTAGACCAGATTTTCCTCCAAGAGCGTTACCCACTTCTGGGTTTACACTCATATTAGCAAGTACACGGATTAGTTTAATGAGGACATCCACAACAGTGTCGCCCATTTGGTTTTGCAATGCAAACTTCTGCTTCGAATAGAACTCCAGAGCATCGGTTAGGTATTCCATTGCCACGTCATTGTGGTAAAACTATATGAATTCATATTAACAGATTGAAATGCTTATTCAATGATGCAATAGTACCTGCATTCTTGCGCTGTCGTATCTTGCCATGATGTTTCCCAGGATGTACCCTAATCTACTGAGCACGGACAGTAATTTCTCCGGCGAATCATTCAGTATATGCCGACACGGTCCCAGAAGCATGCCAATCTTTCCAGTAAACTCTGACAGTACCTCACAGCACTTTGTATCCTCCGAAAGAACACTGCAATATAATTGGGTTGAAAACAGGAGCATTCACTATCCTAATCTCTTACCTGAGGGTCCTCACAATATTCGCTTGGATTTCCAACTCTCCGATGGAAATCTCTGCGGCTTTAATAAGGTGTGGGCAAGCGAGTTCCAAATGAATGTAATCTTCTTCTGGCGTCATCTCTCCAAAATATTGAGTCACTTTGTCTAAGGATGCCCGACCATGGGCTGACTGCGCCCGCAAATTATCCAGTTCCATGTCTGTCAGTTGTTGAGCTCCTGCTAACGCTCTCAAAGCTGCAGATAATTGGTAAAGCGAATGTAGTGGAGGTCCGGTCAATTTTTGCACAGCACCAGCTTCATTCAACATTTGCAGGTGCAAAACCATTAATTGAACAGCTCCGTGCTTCGAAAGACGCTGTGCTACAGAAATTTGTTTGAGAGAATTTTGACGCTTGCGAAACTGGTTTACGGCAGCTGCAGTGTCCCGCGCCGGGGCCGTTGATGGCTTCTGTGGCAATTCGCTATTTGTTTCCCAAAATTTGTCATTTCGGTTATAATCAAATGTGTCGGTGTCTCTGTTTCGTTGACTTGCACTAGTTAGAAATCGTACCGCCCCATAGCCATAGATACATGCTTCTGGTTCATCCAAGGGACTCGCCCGCCCTAGTCCATCGATTAGAAGCTCGGGTACATCGGTCTCGTGGAAGAGAACATCATTCGCCTCGCTGCGTGCCACTTTGAAAACCAACTTACAAGCTCCAGTTAGGTTGCTTCCAGTTACTCTTAACTACAAGAGCGAATTCATGAATGTTTTAGGATTCAAGTCTATAAAATCAAGTCTTACGCCTAGAACTACTCTTGCCACAGCGAGTAGAATTTTAGGTGATGTGCATTCAACCAGGCCATATAACCCTCCAAGAACCGAGCCCCTCCAACTACCCTGAGTCGTCCTAATGCGAGTGTACAGTTCCAACAAAATCTACAAATAAGAATCTTTATAAACACAATGATTGGAGGCTTCGGATGCTACTAGCACTCACGGCGTTAATATGCTGTACAGTCTCGTCGGTGCAATCCTTTATCCCCGAATGCTGCTTCAACATCTCGGTTAGAGTTTCTGTTGAAGATTGTGCCAACAAATCATAGTTCCTTGTGAACAGCTTCCTCGAGGCTAAGATGTTTATTCCAGTGGTTGTAAGGTTTTCCAAATTATTTTCATTCTCGTCTCCGGTGGGCAATAGAGATAATGGTGGTTCATCAGCTTCCTTCGAATTGGTCCTCGAGCTTGCACGCTTTCGAGAACTTCTATTATTACTCCCATTGCGTGATTGGTCTAAATAAAATTTTCAAAAAATTAAAGTTTTCCATTGGAAAGTCGATTTCAAAATTATAGTCATCGGTCAAATAGCACTTTGCGTGCCACATGAAACGCATAAAAGTTATCGTTTTTTTTTTGTTATCTCTAAAAAAAGTTTCGACCGCTTATTTCCATTGAACTCCACTTAATTATTTGGGTGTGGGGTGGTCTTACCATCGTGGTTGGGAGGGGTTTTCACTTTCTGTGGTAATGCAGGAAGCTTCCTTTGTGATTTCAGGTCATGTAAGTCCAAGCGTGAACCGACCGATTGTGAGCGAGATGAGGTTACGTTCTGATCCTTGTCGATTGTTGGGATTTGTATTGGTTCCAAAGCTGGAAGATTCCTTATCTCCGATTGCAAATAACGAAGGCTAAGAGAAATAGGCTTGGTAACTACATACAATGTAGGTGTGTTCAATGTATTTTTACCAAAATGCACTTGGGGGACGCCCAGGTGGTGCAGCTTTTCCATACAACTGACGACGTGGTTCTCTGGGTGTTATTGGTCGCCGAGTACTAACCAGACGAACACCTGGGCAAACAAACGGAAAAGTAGAATTTAAATTTCCACAACAGCTCAACCACTTACCGCTGTTACTGGTCCCAAAAAGTAGGGTTCTGGCTTCACTTATAATTTCTGCTGTAGTCTTGCGGAAACCTGGAACACTCTGCTCAATATTGTATCCATGTTGTAATTGACGCGTAGATACATTTAAATCACTTGCTGAATCCTCGGATAAGTTTCTGTTTAAATCGAACGAACCATTTCCACTGTCTCCAGCGGTGGCCTTGTCCTTTAAAGTTTGGCTACGCGACCGACGACATATTTTCTGGTGCCCTATCTTTTCAGGACCAGTATTATCGTCCGATTGATTTCTCGTAGAGTCCATCTTTATCTTTTAAAAATTCTCGCACTCAATTATGATTACATTACGGATTTCTAAAAATTTGATATCTTATGTCCACCTCACTGAACCAAGTGTATTCAAGTGTCTGCGCTAAATTATGGAATTATACCTTTTTTCCGTTTGGGCTATTTCGTGTGCCATGCCAACGGCTAATACTTTAACAATTGATAAAATCGATATTTACACGAAGTTACCTATAAATGAACATCGCGGGTAGGTAGTGTTACCCCACGATACAGGTACTGTGGTTAGATGGGGATGGCTGGTTAGTAAGAGTTAAATAAAGATTCCCCTAAGGGTATTCAAATTCGTAATTGTCAATTGGATGTCAATTAGAATTGAAAAAAAAGTAGGTGTATGTGGAGATGGGTGGGCGTAGGTTGAATAATAGCTGGCCATTAAAGTAAAGGACTTCGGCCAATCGCATATGTATTAAAGGCAATGACGATATTATTCTAGTAAAGTGCTTGCGAATGTGAAATAATAAATTATGTGTATAAATAAGTTAAATCTGCGTTTTTGGTTTAAGCCAAGGTTAGAGGTACATAGTTAATGGCTACAGCAAGAGCTGCTCTCCAAAAATAGACTTTTAGTCTATCAGGCTTAGATTAAATAACATTTTTGGGGTGGTTTTACAGTAGATGCTACAGTTTTAATCGGAGCTACCAGTGGGTTCCTAGCCCTGTCTAAAGCTCGCTTGTCAAACAAAGCAACAATTTTTTTGAACAGAAAGTTTGTCTAGCCATGATGTCATATCAGGCAATTTTTGGAAATGTTTGTACAATCAGTTCTATGCCCTTCCTGTGACTGAGACATTTTCGGATTTTGACTCTGATTTGGACTTGGACTGGGACTGAGATTTGGAGTTGTGAATTGGCATGGATTTGGATCCATTTAAGCCTGAATTTAGAGTCAGAAAGGAGGAGGATGATTTGGACTTGGAAATAAAGCCGAATGGCTTAGGGTGTTCGTTTTAATGTGCCAAGTGAGACATTAGGTTTGCCCCTATCCTACCCTTTGGCTTTCAGTAACAAACTGGAAGTTCTTATCGAACGTGTTGTTTCCCTGTCCAACTAAAAAGTGGGTTGCGATCATTGCAAGACTTCGTTAATGGTAAGAAGTAGTGAATATTTTCAGATTCACATTTGTCGGTCTATGTAGGTTGCTTGTTTTATGGATCACTCTTTGTGTTTAATTTATTTAACGATCAAACTCATCTCCACCGCAATTTATTATTTTGAGAACATTTGGTGGTTATTTGACCTACTTAGTTGAAGGTACAGTTCAGGGTCGAGTTAGGCCTCAGCATGGAACTGTGTCCTTCAGCGGAGCTGACACGGTCATCAAAAGAATGACATTAATAATGTTCGCGTAAGGGCATTACTTAGAATGGTGGAGGCGAATGACAAAAACCCGGAATTCGTGATTTTATGCCATTTTTACTTGCTTTATTGTCGTTTGTAAAGATTTTGTAAGCTGCGTACGTCAAGTAGTAGTATTACTGAGTAAACGGGATTCCACTAAACGCAGTAGTGCGTTGAATATGTATTTCCTTTTAGCGAAACTAAGTCTGAATATTTAAGTATATAAGTACATAGCTAATATTGTTTGGTCCAGTGTTGTTGATTAACACGTTCTTTAAATAAAATCGTCAATTATGCTTAACGCGAATTAATGGCAGAAATTTGATGACACACCTCTTTGTCTGTCCGCGCACAGTGAATTCATACTGAAGCAAGTAACGACATTATTATTGATCTTAAAAGGTGCGCTTTTGTTAGTTATCTTTAGGATTATAGCCAGTTTCAGTCGAGTAGTTTTTGGTTTTGATAGGTATGGTATTCCGATTTTAAATTGAAATTAAAAACATCCTGTACTGCATTTTCTTTTAAAATTTTAAATCTCCAGTAGGTCAGAGATTTCAATCTTTGATTTAAAATATTAAAGAAGGGAAGTAAAGGGAAGGCTATTTTCACTGTCTGTCTGTTCTGAACTGCTGGTTGGCTGGTTGGTTGTTTTGAACCCCCATTGGAGTAGCCTTTAATGAGGATGTATGTATGTATATACATATATGGACAAGAAAGAGACGCATTATGGAGGCACTAACTATTATACATGTGGAGCAGGTTATACTATGTATTCTCGGAATTGACTTCTAGTGAGAAATGGATTTATCTGACCCGTGCATGCGATGTCGTAATCAATCAGAAAATGTACATACATACATATATTGACGAATGCGAAACAACTGCAGTTTAAGTCACCGATGGTTTCTTGTTTTGTTATGCCCTGTAATATAATATAGTGTAATATAATGGGATCCTATCATTGCATCGGTCTCGATTCTCTTATTGGAGGCATTCTCTAAAAATGATCAGGCTTGGGCACAGTTAGTTAGTTGTACTCTTTTCTGCATCCGTGTCGCCAAAGCATTGGCAGATGTCATCAGTGTCTAGTCGCATTCTTCTTCGGTGAGTCGCCAGGAGGTTGATGTCCCTAATAATTCCCACGTTGGGTCTGTTAAGCGCTAACATTTAAGTTTTCTGGAGAGAGAGAGTACAATTCATTTCTCATTAGTTAGTCTTACAAAGTCTTAGTCTACATTGGATTTAACAGGAGCTAGAGGTAACAACATTGAGGTGACAACCAATATCAGGTCCTGTGCAAAACCCTTTCTTTGTAATTCGTCGGCCCGTTTGTTTCCCTAAATGCTGCTGTCTCCTGGATCACAACGAAATGTAATGTAGTGGTTTGCTATAAGTGCTCTGAGTTCTTTACGGCATTGTTTCACAAGATTCAATTCGGTGTCTGTGGATGAGATGGCCTTCATAGCCCCTTGACTGTTGATGTATGAACATATACATACATACATATGTATGTCGATCATCATTCTTGATTGCACTGTCGTCAATAGATCTGGTGCCGCTTGAACGTGTTCTAGTATTTACCCTAAGAACACGTGGTCGTGATTTGGAAGTTTGAGTGAGCGAGTAATTTCGGGTTCAAATGAACATACATACATGCATATATCAGAACCAACTCCTTCGTCAATTTTGGACCCGTCCGTGAAAATCGAGATATTATTCGGTTGGATGGCCCTATTGTTTATCTAATCCTCCCTTGAGGGGAAGATTGTTTTAAAGTTTAGGCTGAAGTGGTGGGATGGTGATATGATACATAATTTGTATCGGTACCCAAGTTGCCCATCTCCCTATAGTGGTGAACTATGTCGGCCTCTTTTAAAAGGTTGAATTATTTTAAGCGGGCAGGTCCCTAGGGTGTGGATCCAATGAGATCACTGCCAGTATGCTTTCAAGTCGGCGTGGTTCTGATGCTACTGGTACCACACTTTGTACCCTGGTCACTGCTATAAGCTATGTCATCTTAACTGCTGATGCCGACAATGGCTGTCCACATTCAGTGAATAATGGCGACCTTAATCCCCTATAGAAGGCTACGAATGCCTTATCTCGTGTGCCGTTAAGTCTCAAAGATTCGATTTGTGGGATTGTTCTATTATAATAGTCATTATTATTATTATATAATTATTAGTGAAAAGGACCACCTCTGTTTTCAAGTAGTTAACTTTTAATTCATATCTTACCGCTCATTTGTGCAGGGTAGGGAGGGCGGATTGAACTATTTATAACTTATTGTTACTCCAAACGCAATGATTTACAATACTAACAAGGATATTGCAGGACGAAGCAAGTATGATTCATAGAAAATCAGTCATTTTCGTAAATCCACAAAACGCAAGTTAGGAGAAACCCAAAAAATATACGAATTCGTATGAGTGTCTACCTTCCATTCTCCTACCTTTTTGATCTCCCTTGGTGTAATACACTTCAAAAATAACTTCCAATTTTATACGATTTTTATCTTGTTTATTCATTTTAATTGCCTTGGACAATATTAAACTAAAGAGAAAAAAATTGTTTATATATATGTTCATACTTTTAGTTCTAAAATTCCAAAAGGGATTCTTCAATGATTATTTAACGCAAACATTCTTTTGTGTTACGATTGAATAAAGCAAAGTAGAAAAGAAAAAAGATTAAAAAAAAAAAAAAAACAAACAAAAATGATAAAATGTTCATATTAATTTTATAACTATCATTATGATTATGATTATTATTTTTTTTTTTTGAATGAAAACAAGAACTAAACAAGAAAAAAATGCTCTGCATTTTCTATATACATTTAAACATACTTCAATTGCGTTTGCTAGATGTTTCGCTTTGCCCTATGTGAAATTCTATAACCATTCCTTGTTTGTGTGTTGTGTACAGATAGAGTTTTGTTGAATAAGGCTTCAACTTGTATTTTTCTTCATTTAATTTTCTATCTTCGATTATAGATATAAAAAATATGCTTAACTTTTATCTTTAACCATTAACTGGGAGGGGGGAACCGAAGGGAAGCAGGCGTAATTATGATGAGGATTCATCGTCTCTCTTTTCGTTTTTGACGCTGTGGCCCGTAAGTTGTATGTGAACCTAGAAAAAATGTGTTTTAAAAACAAATGTAAATAAAATCGTGTGTGCTGTACCTTAAGCTCATCGATACTTGAAAATAATTCTTGACACTCGGCACATTTGTATTGGGATGGCTCATTTGGGTGTTTCTTTGTCATGTGCGAATTCAATGTAAGCGGCGACGAGAAGGCTTTTGTACAATTTCCACAGGCATAGGATTTCTAAAATAAAATCATTATCCATATACATTTGAGCAATTGAATGAAAGTTTTTTGGTATACCAATTGATGCGTTTGCCTATGCCGGTACAAGATTGTTTTTGATTTAAATTCTTTATTGCATATACTACAAGTCGGAACTTTTTCTGCCGTCTGTAATGGGAATTAGATAGGTTTATAGCCAGCAGGAGATGATAAATGGTAGCGCTTACCTCGTGCGTTTTCATATGCATCCGCAGCATACCGGGGCCCTTAAAGCTACGATGACAAATTTCACATTGCGGTTGCTTTTTACAATTTGCCTGAAAGAACACAGTTTATTTCAGAGACGTGAATGTTGGAAAAAATGCGTTTTGAGAAACCTTTATCCAGTTAGAATGCGACTTCATGTGGTTTTGCAGCCACTTGATTTGCCGAAACTCTTTCCGGCACAGGTTACAGATAAATCTTCCTGGTGACGGGCAACTGGTCTGTGAGCTTATAAACTCTGCTATACCGAAGTGTAAATAAATACAAACAAATACAATAGTAGCCAATCTAAACCCTTCACATAACCTTACCAAGGTATATCTTTTCGTCATTATCCGATTCCTCAGACATTTCCACGGTGTACGCAATGCCCGCGTCTTGAATCATGTCCTCCTGTTCATCCTCAATCATCTCCTCCTCGTCTTGTATTTCGATAATGTCCTCAGTGGTTTCAATATCGTCGTGTGTCGTCACCTCCGTGACATCTTCGAAATACTCGGCATCTTGTGACATATCATCGCGAACAATAATTTCGCATTGCCCGTCGTCTGTGTCAGCCTGTTGAAATTGGACAACTTGCGCTGGCTGACCATTTTGCTGAATCATCTGAACGGTATTTCCAGTTTGAATCAACTGGCCGAACTGTCCAGTGTTCACAATCTGGGCCATTTGCGTTCCCGGATGTGCAACTATCTGTGCAGTACTAATTACCTGTCCATTCGAGAGGACAATCTGCTGTGGTAGCGCTGCAGTTTGCACTGTGCGGGGTTGAATTGTTTGCACTTGATTTGTAACCGCAGAGGTAGTCACCGTCTTCGTTGATTCCTTTTGTGTTTGCTGTTGCTGTTGTTGATTTTGTTGCTGTTGCTTACGCGGGACTATAGTTGGAGCCGGCGATGCCGGCTGAGTTTTTATCTCGACAACTGGCTCCTCGAAAATCACAGTCAGCCCCTTTATATACTCACGCAATTCTCGATCTGACCGCTCGACTAGCGTCTTAAATGCATGACACCGTGACACCGAGTGCACGCATTGGACGCATATCTTATCTGGCCATCCGTCAGTGTTTTCAATCTAAAAAGATAAAAAATGGTTTAACATTTTTCCTTCGATAAAGATCCAATACTATTAATGGGCATTTGCTTACCTTGACGCGGGCACATTCCATTAACATATCGGCAATCATCTCACCGAATATTGGCCGCATATCTTTTTTCTGGCTCAAACAAACGCGACATATTTTGTCTAACTCCAGGTTTCGTTTCCTTTCCTCCATCTCGTCGAACCAGAAATCTATGTCGGAACCAATTTTGAAGCTAGATGCTGACCTCCTGAGTAAAAAAATGAAGTAGTAGGCAAGTTCGCTTTATGTGGCGGTGCAGATGGTTTGATCCTTATTGCCTCTTTTTTAAGACACAAGGGAAATTCAATAAATAAATATTGATATGAATAATTAACGATTGCTTTTTGGGCCTGGAATTTTGAAACAAATTAATTAAAAAATTTCTTGTAAACAAGAAGAAAAAAAGGGACGAATAATTTTAGTTTTTGACAATTAACAAAATTCAACACTTCGCTGGTTGTGTTCACATGGTTGGCGCTAATTTGGCTGTCAGTCCCACAGTAAGGGAGGTGTGACATTTTAATATAAAAAAATGTATAAGATTAATTGGAAGTTTTTTTTTTTTTGAGGTAACAATTTGGATTTTATAGAATATTTTTAAATTGAGACCCAATAAGAACATTTGGTTTATGACGTGTGTCAACATTTCACTGATAATTAAATACAACAGAAAGATCAAGGTTAATTAATTTAGGTATAAGTCATAGTGCCGTGGTCTGTAGTTAAGTAAGAAATTCACGATACAATTGTTGTACCAACGCATATCGCATGTGTACTGGGAATCATGTTGATTCGATAATTTTGAATCGTTCACTCAAAAGTATTGAGGATTGCAATCACACAGAGTCAAACCATTCAATTACCAAATCAATACTTACCTCAAGCCTATCTTCGGACGTACCTTGAAGTATAGAGATTCTTTCCTAAACCGTACAACACGAATATGGAATGGTCTACCAAGCTCTATTTTTTCCTCACATTATAATCCACAAACATTTAACCCAACGTCCATCGGTATATCCTATCTTCTCTGCCTAATTTTCCTCACTATTAAAAGGCTAGCAATAATCCCTTGAGCGAGAGTGAATTATAAAAAAAAAAAACATGTATGAGCGAACGAAGTAGAATGATCGATTGAGAACCAATCCAATACAAACAGGGAGATAGAGATCGTGGATTGAATGGCTGATTGTAGTATTGGATGGGTGCAATATTTCTGTCTCGGTCAATGAACGATTGATTGAAATGATCCAATTATCTTTCAACCTAATACTTGATTGATTCGATCTTCAAATTTGAACGATTAAGACAACTCTATTTCCTGCAAGACTCGAATCCCAGACAATACCAAAAGCTTTTTTTTCACTTAAATCTGTAATGCAAAAGCTTCTCAAACACGAATTGACCTAGTCTCTCTTCATTCGTGTGAAGAATATAATATTCACAACGGAAATATTTGTGGAAAGCTGGGGCCTGTCGCGCCAATGATTTGTGTTTCTATTTTTGGTAAACTGTCACTTTTCATTTTCAAGTGGTTTTTCACTTGTCTATCCGGCTTTATTGGTTTCCTATTTCTGACTACGCTTTGTAGACCAGACCCATAACCGGATACTGTTACATTGAACTCATTTCAAACGAAAAGAAAAGAAAAACAATTCTCGAATATGGAGTGTATAAAATAATACATGATGTAGTATCTTTCTTTGTTTTAGCCCTAGTGATCAATGAAGTGGTAATCTATATTTTGTTTCACAATTATTTTTGGATTTTAATAAATGCAAATATAAGTACCTATATGTACATACAGAACTGAACTTATGTTGGACCCCCATCGAACTTCATATACACGGACTCGATTCGACAACTAGTCAACAGATCTAAACTTGATTTTTTGAAGTTAAAAATATGGAGAACTACTTGAGGAGTATAATTGGATAATCGTAGTTTCGGTTTTTTTTTTTGTAAAGAGGAAAACGCTTTTGTTTCTTGTCCGTAGGTTGTATTTTTCAGTTTTGTTTCGTTTTAAGTATACGGGATACTTTCATACGCCTTTTGATAAGCCATGCAATAAAACTAATACTTACTTAATTTGAACAATGTGTGTACTTGAAAAACGTTTTCACCGAAATTGAATACCAATTTTTCTTCGAAACTTTAAAAAGACCGAATGAATCCAACCCATTTTCTTCGGTTCTCAAATAGTTCGAGATTCATTACAAAATCAATTCGTATCCTGTAAGTACAGGTGGAAACAAGAAGATTGATACAGAAAATTTCTAAACAGAATATCGTCATCCATTTTATGTTCGTTGTAGATAGATAAAAATCCACTGCTGTAACCTATTTATTGTACCTAATTTACTATTAGTTGGTCGAGTTCAGGAAAAAAAGAACAAACATGTTACACCACCCTGTAATTAAATTTAGTGTCAAAGTGACAGAAGTGTTGTTGTCACTTTGCACGTGCAAGTTTTTATTTTGGTTTAATCCTTCCAGTTTTATATATTAAACAGTTTAGTGAATTTATTAGAAAACTATAATGTCTGAGGAAGTGAATACAACAGATACTAAATCTTCGAAAGCAGAGACACAGCAAAATAATGCTGATAAAAGTGCAACTAAGAAAGCGGTGAAGAAAGTGCAAGAAGCTCCCCGTGGACGTCCCAAATCTGGAAGACCATGGAAGACACCTAAACAAAAGTATTTACTTAATAATTCTATAACTCCAAAGATCCTGATCTCTCATATTCGCTGTAGGTTTTCATCAATCAAAAAATCCGTTTACCGACATTCCTTCGAAAAGAAAATGGAACTTCGTAATGAAATTCGCCACATAAAAGAGTTATCCAAATCTATAAAAGATGCTAAAAAGGAATCAAATGAATTAAAAAAGCAACGTCGACTAGAGAATGCTGAGCGCAGACTAGAGAATGAGCGACGCTCTGAAGTTGTACAGGTCATCAAAAATCCAGCAAAACTAAGACGTATGAAGAAAAAACAAATGAGAATGATCGAGAAACGTGATCTGGATAAAGTTAAAGTTGTGTAGAGATTGTGATAAAGCTGTTTTATAAAAAAAAAATAAAAAAAAAAAACTGAAACCAAAACTTGAACTATTTTTCGACTTTGGTATGTCAGTGGAGTATATCGGCGTTCGTTGATTATAATGTAGTGATGGAAGGGTGCATGGTACGTGCATAGGTATAGCAAAAGAAATAGTTTCTACGAGATAATTGTGGAATGTACCACATTCGTGTAGGTTTCTATTCTAGTCAGTAAGTCATGGTATCAGATTCCGAAGGATTGCTATTCTGTCCACTACCATGTTAAGGTTTTCTTATTTTCCACTCCTTTATGGATAAATTGCTTTATTATTTTCTTATATATTTGAATCTACGAATATTTAGTTCGTATCTAAACAATCATAAGATAATTACATTTCCCGGTAAGTAAGATAACAGATCGATCTTAATTCAAGAATTTTACTAACAAGTCTGAGCTTAGTTTACGTTTTTCTTAATATCAACAAAAAATCCAAAGTGTTGGTGCTAATTTATATTTTATTTTTCTCCCTAGATTCGCCAGATCAGTGGACAACATCCATAAGGGTCAACAATCTTGAATCGATCTAAGAAAAATATTCTTATATCTATAAGAGGTAGGTACATAAGTTTATACATTCTGTATCTACATAAATGTTTATTTTTTTTATATTATACGCAGTAAACACCAGTCAGAAACGATGAATTCCTGCTCATAGTGGGGAAATCAACCACGCCTCCCTCTATTTCGAGTACACAAATTCAATCCACCTCAAAACTGCAGACGTCAAGTGCTTCAGGCCATACTGAGTAACACTTTAAATCATATTCAACTCTATATCTGCAACTATGATATACAGCCACATCAACAGCCTATAATTCACATCCTAACTTGATTTACTCTTTAACAACAACAGCATCCCCTTAAAGTACATCACCTAAAGTCTACATCTTAATCACAACTAGTTTGGTTCACTCCATTTCGGCATCATCAACATCACTATTTAATTCGCCTTCATCATCGAGCTAACTTCGATAGCTTCGACACATAATCCACTTCCACTTCAGCCTTGCTTTGACATAAGAACTACAAACTTCATTAAAAATCAAGAAAACTGATCAACCTAGGAATCACGTCTACGGCGACAACACTTGAAACTACATCCAACTAGCATCAGTATCTAACTATAAACCTTACTTAAATAGTTTTATGTCGACAGGAAAATCATTCATCACCCTAGCACCTATGCCGACGTCAAGACTTCAAACCACATCCACCTGCGATGATATCTGCGAACCATATTATTTGTTTGTTTTAATTTTAAAACTTTTTTTTTTGTTATAAATTACGGACCACCTTGTATTTAAGCCAAAAACAGCAAAGAAAACAATGAATTACCCTGTAAAATATGCTGAAATTAAACTATACATACTTTGTTTGATTAATCGCTTAAATTACTCACTTTTAGAAAAGTATAGATCACCCTGTATTCAAAAATATTTCAAAAAATAAACTACACCTCACAACATAAATTTTGGTCTTTGTTTCATGTCGCTAGCCCACCTAGAAGCGAAGATGTATGTCGTTGCGCTGAAAATGCGCGCACCGACAAAAATGCGGAAAAATTCCACAAATTTCCGTGAAACACCAGGCACCCATGAAATGTCAAAATGTAGTAGGTGCACCGACCCTCTAACACTTACCAACTGTACTGCCATATTAGTCGCTGCAGGTTGTTTTTTGTGCAGATTTGTTTTCGTTATAACTTTTTTGTTTGTTAATGGATTTTAACATTTTAGGTATCAAATTAAACGTCATTCTGAAGGATTATATTCTTGATACAAGATTGAGCTGCTGAAAAAGATCATTGATGGAAGATAGAAAAACAATGTAGTGCAAGATATAAAATCCTTTTAAATTGTTAAAATTGTCTTTATTTGTTAATAATCAATTCAAGCCACATTTTGTTTTCTTGCAAAATAATTTGTTTAACATATTTGTTTCATTTGTTTTTATTTTCTTCTCTTTTTATATTATCTTTTCTCCTATTATTTAAATTAAAGTAACATTCGTGAACCTTTTCTCTAACGCATCTAATAAAAGTTGAATATATAACTTTTTTCCTTTATAAATAAACTAATGTCTTAGATATTCTCAAAGCAGTGATTTTTTTTTGTTTTGTTTGATTATATGTATATAACATGTTCATTTTTCTCTTAAAATTAACCATTATTTTTTGTTTTGTTTTGTTTTCGATTTCGTAACAATTTCTATTATTAAAAAATAAAATATGTTATAGGTGAGTTATGCTATGATACTTAGTATGTACGAGTTTTGACTTTTTTTTTCCTCTTGCTGAAAGAAATATAATTAATATACATACCATGTACATATGTATGTATACAAACAAGTGAGATAATTTTGAAAAAAACAAAAAATAAAAATGAACTAATAACAATATAACCCATAAAATTAACTAGAATAAACTATAAGACGCAAATATCAAAGAATATTCTTATTGGTGGGGATTCTCACATTAGAATGGGAGTTCTGGGGGGACTCTTGCAAAAAGTCTGTGTCAAAAATATATATGTGTATATTATTTTTTTTCCTTCAGATGATATCAAAAATCATGATTTTTTTTTAGCACTTAAGTTGCATTGTTCTTCATTTGATTTTTCTTCTGATTAAGGGCGAACAGTTTACATATATTTATATACTTTTCGTCACAGAAGTCTACAAATAACCTGCGGAGTATACATATGTGTATTCACAAACGATTCTTCCCTTTAAATGAAGGTTTAACCCTCTACGAAGGATCAACAAGAAGATAGAGTGTACTTTACATCCACATCTTAGGCGAACGTCGTTCCAAACAGTTTTCTGCTCAAATCTCATTGGGTTCTTTGGCGTTATGATCAATCAAATGAAAAACTGACGATTTTCGACATACAGAAATCACTCGACGATTAAGTAAAATAACTTTCTCACAAGGTAGAACACTAGCTGAATCTAGAGTTCTTCGCTAAGTCATAGAATTAAAGCTACTTTTACATAAGAGTTGTAGTCGATTATTACACTTAAACACCATCACCAAATCAAGGTACAAGCTAACGTGAATGACTCCTAAAGCCGAATAGATATCTAGAAAAATGTTTGAACAATTGGAGTAGAATCCTCTAAGACGATAGTTGTTAGTCAATGTATTTGATTACACTTGGTTAGCTCCTCGTAAAACGATCGCACTGTCACACAAAAATGAAAGCTGATGACGGCCACCTTAGATAGAGCAACAGTGATCAACTATCAACTACCACCTTAGAGTATTTCTCCCCTGCATATAAACAATGCAAAAAATGTTTACAAAATTTTAAAGAAAAGCTCATAAGGTTTTTAAAATTCAGAAAAGCGTACGTACATTTATTTTGCCCATGTTTGCAGTGTATACAAAAAGGCTTAAACTTGCGTACTGCTCGAGGAAATGAAGAGACAACGATTGAATTCAAAACGCACTATTGCAAAGTCCAACGTTTCTAAATGTAACAAAGAGCAGTGCTCCAAAAGGATCATAAATGTATCAGCTGCGCATCCCAAATGTTTGTGATGCAACAGAAAGTTTCCATTGCAAGACGTTGAATTGGTCAAACCTATCAAAACGTATATTTTATATATTCGAATTCATGGATTAGATTTGATTGTATGGATCTAACATCGTTCACGTCTGGCAGCATTTTTAAACTCGCTATCGACTACCCACTGTCTGTTCATGCCCTTCAATTGCAAATGTAGCTTCAATCTGTCAAAAAAGGACCCGAAATGAATTTTCTAATTAAATCTATTAATTAACAAATTTAAAAACAACCCAGAATGAGCCAATTAACTACTATAACCCCGGGATTTTATCTAATATTTGGTTTCCTTCATCATAGCTCACAATATACACTCACTAGAATTTAAAAACACTGCTAAACAACTTTTCGCAAATAATAGTGAATACACATATGCATGTTCATATTGTAAAGTAAAGAATAAATAAATTAAAACCATGATCTGTTTTTTTTTTTTTTTTGAAAATTTTCACAACACAGTGTAGACTTTTGTGACAAAAGTTGTCTCGTTGTTCGCATTGATGAATTTTTTGTTCTTCTTTCTCGTAACAAATATATGTTCTCTTGCTAATAAATTAATTACTTATTATTTTTTTTTTTTTAATATATTTACAATCAAAAACCATAGCTATGTTGGTAGAAACCGCTCTTATTAGTT
Source organism: Xylota segnis (assembly GCA_963583995.1). NCBI lineage: Eukaryota > Metazoa > Arthropoda > Insecta > Diptera > Syrphidae > Xylota > Xylota segnis. The sequence continues at coordinate 60,331,193 of OY757237.1, forward strand.
AGAGTTAGAAAGTGTTCCTTCTTGCACGTTTTCCTTTCACATTTCATTAACACAATCACTTTATCGATATAACTTTTTGTTTATTTTAATCGTTTTTGAACTACGCTCTTTTATATATTATTTTTTTAATTAGTATGATGAACGAACGATGCCAAGTGAACTAATTATTATTTTTTTCTTTAAACTAGCTACAAACTATAAAAATGAAAGGCTACTGAATTCGATATAATAAGTGTATGCGTGTGTATGAATATGTTGTGTTTGTTTGTATATGTGTTTTTAAGCGATTGTAAAAATCAACTTATAAATGATCTAAGCTTTGCTTTGCTAGGTTAAAACGTTTAAATTATGTGTAGTTACATATATTATGTTTTGTGGGTCCTTAATTAAGATAGTGAACTAAAACGCCAACCATGGGTGATGCAATAATGCCTCTTTTGATCGATCCCCGTAGTCGTAGGTTAATTCCTCGCCGGGTTCAATGTCATCCTTGGCAATAAGTACAAGATGTGGTCGATTTTTAACGACAACTACTTTTGTTAGAAGGTTTCCATTGCGTGAATGATTAACTAAGCGACCGAGTTTACCCGACTCGGCAGTTGCATCAATGCTATGAAGAAAATAAAGTGATTTACTAATCGCTCTTAAATTGGATAGAAGAAGCACAATCCTTACCAATACTGTTGATTTTTGTGTTTGAAATAATACATATAACAACCAGCGTTTTCATCTAGAGCGTATTTTCTCTCACGTAGATTTGCCTCAGTCATGTTTATCAAATCACCAATATACTCAACAACGAATTCTCCCCTTTGGAAGGGTCTGTCGGCAATGATGCCCCTTCCTTTGCCTTCAAAGTGTTCGATCTGTGAATAAAAGGTATGGTATTATTATTACTGACTGTATCCGAAGTTGTATTCGAGTCCTAACCACCTTCAGGCCGTCAGCACGTTCTTCTAAAATGGCCTTTTCTAAGCTTCTCATCATTTCCTCCTTCACGGCAGTTTTCGTCTTACGAACACTTCGACGCACTGGAAAGAATTCAGTCAGTTCACGACTTCCAACAGCGTTTGCATTTGCCGCCTGCAGCCTGATTTTGGAGTTAGCGGTGAGAGTTGCATTGTTGTTCTTCTAAAGTGGATAAGTGGCTGTTCGCAGTTTTTGATATTAGGCTAAAAAAAATAAACTTACCTTGTAATTGTTGTTAGTGTTTTGTTCGGCAGTAGGATTCTTAGCTGAATTTAAAATTGATTTAATGTGGCAATTACTGACATTGTACTCGATTGGGGACTGCGACACCGCCGAGTCAAGTGTAGAGGAGACGCCACTGCTTCCACTTAACATATGTTGTGGTTCTCCCAAAGGCAACAAACATTTGTTCTCGTACTCTTGTTGATTCAGTCTACAATCATACATATTTGGTTGTATAATTCTATAAATTCGAAAGTTTGCTTTTCAACTTACCTTCTTCTAGATTTAGGATGACGTCTCTGGGGCGCAATATTTTGGTATGGTGGTAGTGAAGACATAGTTGTGCTAATCAGATTCTTTTTTGAAGGCGACAAGCCTGAAGAAGGCAACATTATCCCAGATCGGCTCACACAGCAGGTTTTAATCGGCGATGGACATACAATACGATGTGGCGTAGCCGGTTTTCGTCGACGGCTAGGACTTATCTCAGCTTTATTGTCAATGAAGGCGACGCCACTGTCACATGAGCTATTGTCAATATTTAGGAGATAGCAATTGCTGGACGATTTAATGCTATTCGATGAAGCGAACGTAGATATATTAGATTCGAGAGAGTTTTCACGTTTCGGTGATGTGTTTAAGGACACTATTTTATTGAATTGGCCATTCAAACAAATTGGATAAGTCGAGTTTGCAATTGCAGCGGCTGCCATCGGCGGGGAGGAGAACACTGGCTCCAGTTCAAGGGATTTTTTAATTGTAATTGATGACGCCTGATTGGGCGATTTGTCAACATTCAAACTTAACACTGGCTCCTGGAGGAATATATTTTGTGTACTATTAATTGGTGACGATCGCAAACGATGATGGTGCATAATTTGGGGTGGATGTGGCTTTTGAGTTTCATATTTGCCAAAAAGTTCAGTACATGTGTCCTCTTCGGAAAGATCAAATGACAAAGCTGCTATGAGTTGATGGTCATCTTGCTGATCGTCGTGTTGGTGAAGGCCATTGTGGGTTATAGGAATGTCAAATAGGTCGACTTTGGAGTTTGTTTTAAAGTAGTTTTTGATGTTTTGTGAACGAGTTTTTGAGTGGCCACCTTCGAAGCATTCGCGAACGTAGACAGCAGCGGCAGCTGCAGCTGTACGTTTCTCTCGTCCGAGAGTTGTTGGAGAATTTGATGTTTGTTTCATGCTGGCGACGCCGCTTTTCAAATTCTTTTCAATCGTAGTGTCAATCTTACAATCTTTTCGCTTAGGACTGGCACAGTTTTGATCGTCAATAAGACTGGCTACCTGAACGCCGTTTGCGAGCATAATGGCTCCGCTTTTAGTGGGACGAGCTCGGCGACCTAGAAAAAAGTAAAAATAAAATAAGGATTATCGTCAAAAATATACATTTAAATAAAAGAGATCAAAATTGAGTCAAGGGTAGGTGTCTACAAATAGTCAGCCTTGTCGGCAATTTTTATCTCCGACTGATGAGAGTTTTGGAAACAACAAAAACAAATAATGTTCCATACTCAGCTTTCGAAGTGTTGTAATCTGTGACGTATAATACCACTTTTTGACTTTGAGCTAAGAATAGAAAAGTAGAAGTGAATAAATATGTATTTGGAATTAGCGCTTTGCCATTGCCAATTATTCATTAATTCACTTTACTTGAAATCGAAAAAAAATCATAAGACCAAATGCCCATCTTCACTCATCACTCATGCCTCGCCTACAACCACACCCAATTTGTGCGGGCGTTATCATTAAAAAAAACCTATTTTAATATATTGCATATAACATCATCAAACGCTCGAAGTTGTTTGTGATTACAAACGCAGTAGTGGAGCCTCGTTCGGATCTCTACGCATCCACTGTGTTCCCCCTCATGTGCGAAGTATCTGAAATAATGAAAATATAACCCATCCTACAACCGGTGTACGATCGGAATGCTCTAACCCAAGCCGTTTTCGTAATGAAAAAATTTTGCGTGTGCTACCTTGCTTAGGTCGCTTAAAGATACTTTTCTGAGGATTATGTATTTCATTTTGTTGAGGTTTGGACATTCGCACAGGAAATCTGTGTGCTGCCATTGATGATGTCTATAAGCAAAGGAAAACTCTTAGTTGAGACATGGTACATGATGAGTGAACGTCACCATTCATGGTTCAGGTTCAAGGCAATTTCGAATGTGAAAAGATTGATGCGCGTTAGAAAGGAGTGACATGTGGTTTTTTTGATTCTCAGGCTCTTCTAGCTTGTTTATTGATCGTGACGTGCTTCATGCTTAAGGGTCTGAGTTCCTCTTTGCATGGCGATTGCTTGACTGATTTTGTGTGTTTATTAAGATCGGATAAGTCCCTGAATGGGGCATCGGTGATTTCATATTTTTCCGCTTGAAACACATATCCAAGTGGAAATTTTCTGAACCAACAAAAAGTTATCTTCGCTGAGTGAATTTCTGACCCTGTGCTTTTATTCAATTTTTAACCCATTTGTGACGTTTTTCTTTTTTAGTTCGGAGCAGATCCTGAGTTGTCAAAAAAAATGTTCGTGTTTCTTTTTTAGATCAGAGTGCTCAGAGCGCTCTATGCGTGTTTCTTTTTTCGCTCAGAGGGTGCTCAGAGCGCGCTCCATGTGCTCGATATAAATTGATAGAGCACCCAGAGCAAAAACAGAGCACGATGATTTTGACGTTTGATAGGAGAAAAATAAATTAAAAAACAAAAACGAAAACAATTGAAATCGCGCCCAAAGTCTTGTTGTTAATTAAATATTAGAAGAAATTGGTATTTTATTTGTGCCTAAATATTATTTGTGTGTTTAGAAGCCCAAAAGCGTTAATTTGTGATAGTTTTCGTGTTATGTGCTCAATCATGTGTCTTAAATAAATTAGAGCGTTCGGAGCACACTCTGAACAGAGCGCGCTCAGTTTGTTCATCCTCTGTTCAGAGCTCTGCTCCGAACTAAAAAAGAAAAACGCCTTATGGATGGCTTATGATTTCGCCCAATTCTCTGGAGAGGAAAATTTAGAATCGTTGTTAAGACGGAAGTTTGTGTGTGGGTTGAGGTAATACGAAGAAGCTCATTGATGTTTTTTGATCATTTTGGGTTATTTTGTTACAGCCAAATCCATTACCAAAAAGGCTTTCTTTGCTCTAATGGGCTCCCACTTTTGGTGCCTACAGTTCTTGTTTGCAATAGTAAAGCACACAGTCTTTGTTAAACGGTTTGGTAAAGGCCACTAGAATCGAATTCGAACTCTTAGAAAGATAAATTTTCGTTTAAATTGTATTTACTTTGGAAAGTGTTGTCGACGTTTAATAAGACGAAGTCTGTCGAAAATCCACTTTTAATCACGTACATACTATGTACATATTAACACAAATAACATAAATGCAGTGGAACTTCCATCACTCGAACTGTTCTTTAAGTCGAATTTTTATCGTGAGTTTTGCTTTTTCCTTCCTTATATTTTTTTTTTTTAGTTCCCTACCGCGGACATAAGTATGTACATATGTATATTTCAACGGTTTATCGAAAACATAATTTACCCACTGAACTAAGTTTCCTTGGAAACGTGTTAGGGGAAGTCCCTATAGTGACATATAAGTACTTAGTCAGATGATGTAATGCATCCTGTTTCAATAGTTTCTTTTCTTGTGTGCGGTTGATTTGTTTTTTACTAGTCACGTACCGACTATTCTGTAGAAAACCCAAGAAAAAACAAAATTACAGAATTCTTTCAAAAACATAAATTGTGTTCTCTGGTTCCTTAAAGATTCGACTCTGGGAAGTTCCACCGTTTGCATCTACCTATATGTATTTGTACATCACTGTCAAAAATAGCAAGCTATTAGAGTACTCGGTAAAAAAGTTAGCAAGTGTCACTCTATCTCCTTCGCGTACTTCTTTTTTTCGATATTTTTTTTTTTGATAAATAAGGCTACGTACATGTATGTACATATGTATACAGCTCTGTATACAGAGCTGATCAAAATAATAGGGAATTTCACTGCCCATGACTATTTTTCTTCCTTTGCCCTTTTTTTATCTTCTTTCCGAATAGGTATCAGCACCGTTATTTACACAGCTGGATTGTCTTTCGTCTGACAGTATTTTGGTCAATTAATCATTTGTGTAGTTGGTGCTGCGGTGCAAAGTATACAACAAGTGTTTTCTGGGCTATTCAAAATAATAGGGAATTTTGTGTTTGTTGATATTTTTATTAAAAAGCAGTGAAAATGTAATTTTTTCTTGTTCTGTACGTGAAAACTGTACGTAACTTTTGAAATACTTCTAAAATTGTGCATTGTTCAGATGAAGAAGCACAAGAAACAAGAGGGAGGCCAAAAAAAAGGACTATCACTGATAACTCCCATATTGTGCTGCTAGCCAAAAAAAACCCTACTTGTCATCAAGAGCTATTGCCGCTGAGCTTGGTAGTATAGTGAGTGCCCAAACTGTCCGAAGAAGGCTCCAGCAAAATGGCCTACCTGGAAGAATCGCTTGGAAAGTTCCACTGCTAAGCAGAAGAAACATACGAGCCAGAAAGAATTTTGCATCGACTTTTATAAACCAAAATAAATTTATTTGGTTCTGACAGCGGGAGAAATGTTCGGCGGCCTCAGGGAAAAGAGTTCCATTTCCGGTTTACAAAAACCATAAAACATGGAGGCGGGAGCGTCATGGTGTGGGGCTGTTTTTCTTGGTTTGGTGATGGGCCCATTATTCAAATAAAGGACACCATGAACAAGGAGATCTATCGCGATGTCTTAAAAGATGTGATGTTACCGTATGCTGAGGAGAACATGCCGTTAAGATGGCACAACAGGACAATGATCCCAAGTACTCATCGAAATTGGTGAGTGCTTGGTTGAGCAATCATCAAGTGTCGGTGTTACCATGGCCTTCTCAGTCCCCCGATCTTAATCCCATTGAGAATTTATGGGCGGAACTGAAGAAGGCTTTGGCAACACAGACATACCAGGACAAAAACCAGCTGTGGGTTGCAATTGAAAGTTATTGGATGGCCATTCCTGTGACTAAGTGCCAAAATCTCATAGATTCAGAACAAAGGTGGTCATTCCGGACATTAATCTTTTAACATTTACGTTTTATGTGAAAGATACTAACAACCTTATCCAAATATTTAATCTTATTTCATCACTTTTTAGAGAAAACGAATATTTACTTTGAATTTGCCTCTTATTTTGAACAATGTAATTCGCAGTAATTTTCGTAACATAATGAAAAAATGAAAGAACAATAAGAAAAATAAAAAAGAATTAAGTAGTTTCTGTACATATGTATGTATGTATGTATATTCAAAATTGTGTGTTTTTATTCGGTTTCAAATATTTACTAAAATCCTCAAAAAACCTTCGGTTTTTCGTTTTCCCATTATTTTGAACAGAGTCTGTATATTCACTGAAATGTACGAAATTAGTAATGTTTAGGTCTTATTCGATTGTTGTGATTATAATATCTTAAGATTTCTTTACTCTGCGAATCTCTGCGGTATATAACTTTTTTTCCGTCACCTGGGCTGTCTATTGTATTGCATTGAACTGATGTATTCTTTGGACAATGTTCTTGGGGCTTCCTTTTTGCATTTTGTGTCCCATTTTTGGCTCTAAATTGAATGAAATGACTACGTGTATCAAAATATATGTAAGTACTGTATGCCCCGTACTATAAGAAGTCCCATTTCAGCTCAGTTGGGAACAAATTATCCGTACCAGATGTACTGCGTGAACTCCTTCTCATCGATTATAACTTTGCGATCAACCGTATATAAGGGAATTGTGCTTCTGCTTCTGGAATTTAAGCTTTGTGATGTTATCAACAACGATACACGATAAAAAATTTGAAAAAAAAAAAAAAACATATTCAAAGCATTTTACCGGAGCTGGAGACGCACTTGTTGCAATAATACCATATATCTCATGGGAAATGGCAGTTAAAAACGCTTTATTTCGAGAAAGAAAAGAAAGCCAGAATGATTGGCATTTGCATCTGGTTTTGTTTGCATTCCATTATTCATTCATTATAGCTTTGTTTCAAAAATACGACTCCTAATAAAGAATTACACTGAAAGTACATATACAAACGTTTAGTCTGTCGAGTGTTTACTTATATTTTTGAGATGGTCGTTAAACCAACAATAACTGACGAGGCAGTTTATAAGTCTATTGACTTTCAATCAAATGCGTTTTGCTGTGAGAGCTTTAAGGTGTTGAATCGATCCTAAATGATTGCACTTTCAAGCAAATAGTCAGTCATTAGAACATTAGGCAAGTTTCTTACACTTTTTATGAAATCAATTTTGTATTACACTTTGGCCCATTTATGATTTATATATTTTCACACAACTTTTTCAAGCTAATCACTCCAACTATCCACTGTAAAGACCTACTTGCAACAGTTATCAACCTCCCTATTATACGTAATTCAAGCAAGAGTGAATATTGCGAAAGATCTGATTCTCTGTCCGCCCTTCTACTGGGCACAAAACTCGATAACTCCATAAAGCGACACGCACAGAGCTCGCCCCTATAGATAGTTATACGTGCATACATATAAAGTATATGTAAGTGCTCCCCCATTAGAAGAACATTCATAGGTACCTACACATATTGATCTTGCAAGCCCAATGGGAGGGGTATCAAAAATATCCCAATCCGAATCAAAAACCTAAGCGCTTCATTTCTCCACAGAACAATTTGCCTCCTTCTTCTCCCGTGTTCTTGTTTTACATTCGTTCGTGTGGTGAATCCGGTGCTCCCTTTCGCACTGCATACGTTACAAGCAGAGCAACCAGGCGAACACTTGTACTATGGTCTATGGGAAAAAATTCCCGCCACATGCTTCCACTAAGAGAAAAACTGCAAAATTTATCCTATTCATTCCGTACATACATATATGTAAGAAGAAAAATAATAACTACAATTGAATGCATAATTGCTGGCCAGGTAGAATAGCTAATACGAAATACAAAACGAATAACTCCGCCAAACAGGCGATATTAGACGACACACCGTCAATTACATAAATTTTTCCCTCGATACAAAAAAATTCTGAAACTTACCGCGAACCATTTTTTTTTTGTCTGTTCTCGCTCCCGCCTGAGTTAAGGAACTATGTGAAGCTCGGTGAACCTTAACAAAGTTCTTCGTCGTTAAACTCTAGCACTCAACTGCACAATATCGAATGCATTTTGAAAAGTTTTCTGTCACTATTATCGATAAATCAGTTTTTTGTCCTAAATTTTGTCGGATTTTCCTCAGCGCATACACTTTTTCTTGTTGTTGGTGGGCGCTTGGGAAAATGTTTTATTTCTTCACCGCTTCAGCAATTTGTACACATCAATGGCTCCCTTTGCTGTGTGCCGTCGTCAATACAATTCACACACAAACGCACACACACACATATGCAACGGCATTCATTTGGCATTGGTGACGTCTCTTTTAGTCGTACGGGCCGGATGTATGGTTGGATCTTTCTTTGGCTGGGAAATGCGACACAATTATACTTTGAAAATATATATATTTTCCTTTTCGTTTTATTTTTTATTTTTTTTTCTTTTTCACTGTGAATCTTGTCCCTTTTCGATTTTTCTTTCTTTTGAATTCGGTAGATCTACCTTGGGTTGGACATCACTGAATTAGAAAATACTTTAATCAATTGTTTACACTTGATTTTGCGAACGATGAACAGAGAAAATTGTAATGATTCGCAGTTGGGGGGAATTTTGTTTTTGTTTTATATGGTTTTCAGGCACATAGAAGAGAGATAATCACTGTCTTTTCGAGGCGAACTTTGTTAGATGAGTGTCACTGCGACGACCAGCATATGTTTTGTGGAATGAAGTGCCCGCGAAATGAACTGCAAAACGCACAGTAGCGTCGGGGGGAATACGGCATTTGCGTGGATGTTCGGATAACAATAAAATTTTATGCTCCGAAATTTGGTGGACATTTGACGGTTCAAATGTTAAGTTGTTTTTCAAGGCGACACGGAGGCGAAATCGATATTGTATTGTTATTTATCTGCTTTTCCTACCGACGCTTTACAAAATATGTCTACGCCATTGCTAAGTCTGGTACGCCATCTTGAATCTAGGAGAGAATTTCTGTTCGTAGTGTCTGCATGTAGGCAGTTCATTTTGTCGCCACTGGAAGTATCAACAGATTAGGTCGGATACACAGTGGTAGTTTTAGAAAATTCTTATTAAAATATTTCCATTCTCGATATTCAGGTCTATCATGGAGATTACGTATAAATCAGAGAAATGAGAAATAAATCAAAATATGTGGGAGAGAATCAGAAATGGGCATCAATATTCTTTTATATTTCCTTCTTATTTAAAATTACAACATTCGTACACCTTGAAGTAAAACTTATGATCATTTGGGCGAGGTAATCCTAGGGTAACTGGGAGGATTTAGTCCTTAGAGGGCACCATCGTAGAGCTAGTTATTGATCAATGGGTCGTTCCAAAATAACTGCTTGCGATCTGGATCTTTCAAGGAGTATCAATGATCACATAAAGGTATGTGGCTGAGGTAGTCTTCTTATCAGACCATAAACACATCAATCCACACGGAATCAATCACGCTTCGATAGCTCTCCATAAAACAAAGGCGATCCGAACAATTTGATCTTGCTAATGGTCACCTTCTCAAATAACAAACTGCCATTCGTACATACACGAATATAACACGCACAACACGAATGGTTCTGAGAAGCTAGGCCCTGGGTCCCATCGACCTGTTGCGCCAAGTATTTATTTTTAATGGTCACCTTAGAGAGACCAAAAGGTATGATTTTGATCGTCAATAATCACCTATCACCTTAAAGGATTCTACTCCAGGTTCGACATACCCGTCAAATTTGCTCATGCTTTTCAGTCTGTGGAAAAATTTGTCGCAGAGTTTGTTCTATCAAAACTGAATATGCTTACAACATCCAACGATTCCTTAGGGGACCAGGATGAATCAGGGCATCGGGTCATAGCTAATTTATTACAACGGCAGCTGTGTCTCCAGCTTGCTACACTTAAAAAGATTGGATCTCAACGGCTAATATAGAGTGATACTTGGAGATAGGTAAATGTGATTTTCATCCTCGAGCCAGGAAATATATGAAGACTACTCAATTCCAAGGAAATAGCCCTATATGCCTTCCATGCTGACTCAAGATAAATCCAAGATTCGACAAGCCAATAGATAAGGAGGATGTTAGAACGTCAAAGTGCCCTTTTTTAGTTATCTACACAGATTAGGCTACATCGCCATTGGTTACGCTGATGTCCACGCGATGGTGGACTCCATCTCCAGCACAATAGTTTCAGTGGTTTCTAAATAAAGGAAGTATCACTTCCGGAAATTAATTGCTGATTAGTTTAACGCTTCCTGGCAGATTAGTCCTCAATTGATGGCGCATTTAGTGGATCGTTTTATATTAACCTGAAAACATTTTTCATTTGCCTCCTTAGAATGTTTTTTGAAAATAACTGTCACCTTGGATTAATTTACCTTTTATTTGAGTTATTAAAAAATCATAAATATGTAATGCTTAGCGTCTCCTATTGAACTGATTGTAAACTTTTTAAATCTTCTGAACCGGCTGCAAGCCGAGTATATAAAAACATTTACGCAAAACTGCGGCAGTCGCTTCACACAAGAGTATCCTGCCATTGTGGACCTTAATCACTTCACCGTCTTTGTTCTTCTCAATGCAATAGCACTTGTCGTAGAACTCTGAGAAAGTGGTACACACTTCGTAACAGTATTCACACAGAGTGTGGAGAAGCAAGTCTTTGGTTATCTTTAAGATAACATCGGGAAACTTGAGTAAAACCTTTGCTAATTTCCACTCTTTTTCATGCTCCACTGTAACCGATTCAGTAGTAAGGACTTTTTGTAAATCTGAGAAGTCTACACCACAATTTCGAGCAATCGAGCAGATCCTTGTGAAGGCGTACAGAAGATAAACGGCTGTATTACCTCGATCCTCAAGCATTTTATCAAAAGAGAACACATAGGCATTGCTTCGGTTATGACACAGATCGGCATACTTAATGCAACCATAAGCAACCGATTCTTGGGCAGCTTTCAGCTCTTCTGGAGTAAGTACTTTGTCACGTTCTTTTTCCTTTAACTTATCCAAGGAACGACGTAAGCCTTCGTCCAAAAGATCGGATAGTTTTACAGAATCACCAGAACGTGTTTTGAATTTCTTGCCATCTTCGCCGAGAACAACGCCGAAATTAACGTGGTCTACACGGTGGCGTTTTCGGTCGATGATTTTGGCACGTTCCGCACACGCAAAGATAGTAGAGAGGTGGGTACTTTGGCCGGAATCTACGACGTAAATGGCCCAATCGCATTTTTCCTCTTCAAAACGGTATCGAATTGCAGCCATATCGGAGGTGTCGTAGGTGAAACCACCGTCAGTCTTGATGACAGTCAATGGTATGCCTGTTTTTGTTTCATCTGCCCACATGATTTTACGGCCATCATCCTCTTCCAGAAATCCCTTCTTTTCCAACAGTTCAACAACGTCAACCATCCGAGTCTGGTAGAAGGACTCCCCCTTCTCCTGAAGGGTCACGTCCAACCGGTCGTAGATTGTTTGAAATTCCTTCCGGGAAACATCGCAGATCAGAGTCCAAGCTTTAATAGATTCCGGGTTGCCTGTTTGCAGTTGCACCACTGAATTGTAGGCCCGCTTCTTAAATTCTTCATCTTCATCGAATCTAAAGGGAGTTAGACGTTATAAAGGAACGTAGAAAAAGTCAGTAGTTCGCACCTCTTCTTCGATTCCTTATAGAAAGCTTGTAAGTCATGAATCGGTGGGCTTTCAGTAGTAAAATTCGGGAAGCTGTCCTCCAAATGAGCTATAAGCATGCCGAACTGCGTTCCCCAATCTCCAACATGATTGTGGCGAAGGACATCATGTCCGAGGAACTCGAGAAGACGAGAAATGGATTCACCAATGATTGTAGACCGCAAATGGCCTACGTGCATCTGTTTGGCAATATTGGGCGATGAGAAGTCCACTAAAATACGTTTCCTTGGGCATTGTGGTGGTTGTACTCCTTTTTTGAGTAGATCTCCAATAGCTTTAACTGCGTGATTCCTAGAATTTGAATGTTTTTAGATTTTATCTAACATTTACATTACTACTTACTTGTCCAAGAAAATATTGATAAAACCAGGCCCGGCGACTTCGACTTTAGCAATAACATGCGACGAATCCAAGCCAGCAACGATTGCAGTGGCAATATCCCGTGGTGGTTTAGCCTGACCAGACGCTTTTAGGACATTCGCTATAGACAGCGCACTGTTGCACTGATAATCACCAAGCTTCGCCGACAAAGTAATCACCGCTGTTGCTGCGTCCCCACATAGACTAGGAAACGCCTTCGCAATCGCCTTTGTGAACAACTCGGTCAAGTGTTCATGGATGGATATCATTTCGTGGGTGCTGCTGCAATGTTTCTTCTCCGCTACCACAGCCTAGTCAAATAAAATCCATTACACTCTTAGGAATTCACCGCATAACCTATTTGTATTTACATTTTCCAATACAGCCAATCGATGCGTCAACTTCATGTTCTCCACTTGTAGTTTATTGAATTCCTCGTCACCGATTTCCTCTAGAAATTCTCCATTACTGATTTTTTTCATTTGTTCACGCAGCTGCGACGTCATCTTTTCCTACACACACCGGTTTACACGTGTTTACATTTGGATTTAATAATGCTATTCGATTTATCTACTTACCAACTGTTGGAGTCGTTCCACTTCTTTATTTAATGATGACATATTCGACGGATTTCAGTCAGTTTTATTTGCTTACAGCGAGTACTATTGAGGTATATTCTGCAATTCTTAACTAAAATTCGTAATGCAATGCCACATGAGGAAGTAATCCAGTATTTGACAGTTGTGCTATTTTGGAGATTTGTTTGATTTGTAATAACAAGTTGTGCTGCGCGAAAATTGCATACGCTTAGGCGAATTCAAAAGATCTCCCGCCTGAAAACTGTCTTTTATAGGATCTTCGACATGTTCAGTCTTGTTGGCATTCACTAGTTGCCTGAATTGCATTTCAGTTAGAAAGAATTGTGCGGTATTTGTCGCGTGATTTAAATTTGTTAAATTTTGTTTTATTTAAGTTATTTTTGCAAGTAAAAAGTGGTGAAAAGTGTTTATTAAAAGTAAATTGTTTGTTTTGTGTTGTGTTTGTGGTTGGAGCACGTCTGGGAATGGATTTGATATCATCAGGGTTGAAAAACCGTTTGGTACGGTATTTTTGGTCTGATTTTTTATTGAGACTTCTTATATACATACATATATATTTCTTTTTTTGTGCAGGGGTTCGCAACACATGAAAATGCAACTTGTCCCCAGATAAGGTCAGTGAAATTTTATAAACTATAATTTTTTCTCTTACTGTGAAGGTGGCATGTTGTAATTGTACATTAATTGTAATGTTGCCGTTCTCCATTACTTTCCCTTTAAAGATGCCTTTTAATCTTATTTGTTGAATTTCCTTGTACTTTATGAGATCGATGATCATCAACATTAAGAATATTAATTCCACGTTAGGCTAGAAACAAGGTCTACTACATTAGTCACGTAGGCTTAAAGAAAAAAACAAAATTTCTAGAAAAGCAAGAACTGGAAGCTTAGATGTAGAGAAACTGTGATTATCTCTGTCCCTGACATACTTTCTTTTCAGGGAAATCTTTGATAAATATCCACCAAAAAGTATTTTAGTAGAGTATTAGCTTTCGTCTCCATAAAAATGAAGAAATCCTCTCTTAACCTCAACATTGACTGCGTAGGTTTCATTGCTGTGCATCTTGGATTAGAATCTGCTAATTTTTTCCATTGTTAAATCTCTGTATTCCGAAATCTTTATCAAGCTTCATTGCTAGCATTTTTTGTCGAATCAGCCGAATACTCATCAAAAGTTCGTCTTTGAATATTTTTTAGCCGTATACCTACTAGTCTTTATGCCAAGACCGAAGATCGTCTTGAAAGATCACTCGATTGAAGAAGGTGTGAACGGTTTCATTGAGCTATATATAATCTATCGCCATCGCGTCGGCATCGGAGTAACGTGTGTCTATTGCAATAAATTCAATCTGGATGGCGGTTAAATCCCGCTTGGGCAGAGTCAAAGTTACGAAGTTTTTCTCTGCTCTGAGTATCAAACAATACGTTGGCTTATTGGTTCTTAGTCACGAGGTACAAAACAATTGTTTTCCTTTCTTGTGATTTGAGTGTTGTAAGTTTTATATTAACCGATAGCATAGATAGATAGAAACCGATAGTAGAAGTCCATAGGGACTCTAAATTATTCTCAAAAATCATTACGATCTTATAGAGATCTGTTGTGCTCGTCGAGGTTAGGTCGGTATTGCACTTCGTGTGCCACTCATCAATTTCAAGATTAACGCATTCAATTCTAATGAACGAGGCGGATTTGTTGGAGATCGTTTATCAACAAGTATGTGTACGGGCTTGAGTTTCCGTTTAGGTATCGTTGTGCAACGCTTAGAGCAATGATTGGAAAATAATGTTCCACATTGTCTGTTCAACGCGTTACTTAATTTTTTTGAATTCTTCTAGCATAGATGGGACGGTATCGGAATATGTTGAAGCAACCCGTAGAACATGAATATGTTCAAATTGTATTTGAATTAAGTTATGAACTTAGCTCTGTTTAACTCATTCCCAGAGATCTTACTTCTTCCTCAACAGTTCTGTTCGAGTTCGAGATTCGCCCAATTCGACTTCCTTTTTCCTTCTTATTGTGATGTCGATAAGTTCCTAGTTAGATTGTTACAAACTGCTCCCATAAAGCAGTACTTTTTAATTGCCCACATCGAGTTCATTAATAAAGTATGCTATTAACTTTCTTGGCCTTCAATATTTGATTGAGGATTGGTGTTCGAGGGAATAAGAGTTTTAGTTTAATCGTATCAATTCTAAGTTCCACTCTATTTGCATCAGCTTCGAAAATATGGTAATTTGATCTGAGTTCGTTATCTCATGTGAGAGCAAGCAGACCGTGTGATTTACTCGTCCAGAATTAATCTGTAGACTATCGGTACTTATGTCTACGAAAAAGTGTGTGGCATAACGTCCCATCACACCTAAGAATGTTGATTGCGTCTTGCTTACTAAATTCTTATGACCATCGTTAAGGAAGAGAAACGGATGAGTAATTTTCTTGATTATCTTCGCAACAGTAGACTTACTAATGAGAATTGGACTATCAGTTTCAATTTAAGCACAACAAAACTTTTTTTTTTATTCAATGTCGTCCAACGCTGAGAACACAAAATTAAATAAGGCATACAAAATATAATTTCGTTAAAAAAAAACAACTAATATCACATTGGAGTCTTGTGTTGTTGACTAAACTCATCCATTCATCAGCTTTTCTAGCTTCGTCTTAATGCTATTTTGGATACTAAGCAAGTATTTCATTTTCACAAGCTTCCCTTTGGCACCTTGCAAGTCGTTTGAGCTGAATAAACCCTTTAATTGTACGATTTCCTCGTTTATTTCTTTTTGAATTCTGTCGTTCATTGCATTTAGCTCCTCCGGATCATCGGCGTCGTCAACTTCTTCATTTCGTTCCATCATTTCCATGAGTAACTCTTTATTCAGCGAGCTATTGTCGCTCGGCATTTCTTCACCTTGCAATCTCAAGAGGTATTGCCCTCGAATAATAGGTTGAGACAGCGTTTTGTACGCTTTATTAATCAGAGCACTCCATTCGGCGGAATTTTCTTTTTCGCGTTCAGATCTGCAGTGACAGGGAAAACGTTTTAAAAAGGAAATCTTCATACACAAAGGAGACTCACTTGTTGCTGAACTTATCGGGATGAACCAGAGTCTGCAGGTGGCGGAATAGCTTAGTCAATTTCGATGCGGGCACATCAAAATCACGCGGCAGCGACATTAGTTGGAAGTAGTCCTAAAATAAAGGTTAAGCAATTGATTTTTACTTTCGAGGCAGTGTTAAACTCACAAACTCTTGGGTAACATCCTGCAGCTTACCACATTCCTTGCAAATGAAATGATTTACTTTTTCAGTTTTAGAGTTACAATGCCAACATTGTTTTTGGTAGGGTGATTGACTGTAGAATCTCTGAAGTGGGTACTTCCTCCAAAAGGTCCTCTCATGTGCCGGCTCTATGGAAATACCAGTTGCAGCACATTGAAATGTGCGTTTATATATTTGCAAATCATCTATGCAACGTGTGCCTTTTATGCCTATGGCTCTTAGAGATCTAAATATGGCGCTCATTTGGATTTTAATAAAAGAAATTTTATTATCTAATAAATAACACAGCCTACCCAGCTGAGTGCCGGAATACCAACAAAAGGGACTGACAGTTGATAATGTAACGTTAGACTAACGTAAATCGAGCAAATGTCACACGGAATTGTGTTCGAAGATTCGACTTTACATTTTTAATTTCGAAACAGTTTTGTATTCTACCCTTTGCGGTACTCCTGCAGAATACTTTAGTTAATGCATATAACATTAAGTTTCTCGTATTTGAAATGACTTCTATTAAAACGATGGTATGGCAAAAATTGTATGCAAAATCTTGTTCCCTTTTAAAATGTTTTCATGTCAAAGAAATTTCTTATGAACTTTCGGAACAACTCCATTAAAGACATCCCTTTTGTCAAAATCTTAGATTTACTAAACAATATAACGATATTTATGTCATTTGGGATTTAAAATCCCCAAAGTTACCCGCAGATTCCCACCGAAAGTTGAAAGAGTAAGAGAAAGACTTCCCCCCTGAAAAAAAAGAAGGGTTACTCGAAACGATTCTGATAATTTGTCTTCACGTCCATAATAATAAATGACAGTTTACATAAGGCTTTGGTTTTTTGATAAATTCCATTGCATAGTTGATTGGTCAACAGTACATTTGTTCCACCATAACCATTCCAAATGTCTGCCCTCGAGTCTTCCAATACTCATATTTTGAGAGCGCATGTCAGTAATAACAAATGTGGGTACTTCAAAAATTGTCCTCTCTCATCGAAGAGGGACAACCGAAGTGCATCTTGCGTAGGTTTTGCAGACTGGAGCGCCCATATTGTCGCTACAAAAAATCAATAAGCACCGACGTGACCGCATTTCATGCGATGACGAAAAGTCAAACAAACACTTTATGCAAAGGTGCTGTTTGCCATTTTTTTCTTTTTTTGTTGCGTCTTCGATCAACTGTCAATCGCGTTGAACTAATCTGACAAACAAGAGTACGTCATCCTAGTAACTAGATGGGGTTGGGGGGAAAAAAACTGGTCCTACGTTAAATTTTAATTATTTGACAAACACATACATGCATACGCTCTTGCAGCGGGTGAGATATACGAGTACCCACAAACACAAGCACACACACATTCATGAACAAACACATGGAATATTAGAATGGTTAAGCCGATGTTATTCGTTATCATTTTCTACAGTAAAAAAAGGACATTAGATATGCACAAGAGGGTTTATGTGGCACATGTACACATGTTGAAGGACTTACACCAAACACTGGCGCGCAAACACGGAGCGCGATGTACACACCTACACACTTTAGGGGGAGAGATTCCTTGTTATTAAAAATGGTTTAATACAAAATCAAAACTGTTACACTGTAGAGAGAGAGTT
This sequence comes from Xylota segnis, assembly GCA_963583995.1. Taxonomy (NCBI): domain Eukaryota; kingdom Metazoa; phylum Arthropoda; class Insecta; order Diptera; family Syrphidae; genus Xylota; species Xylota segnis. The sequence goes on from OY757237.1 coordinate 60,349,093, forward strand.
GGAGGGGTCCTTGCGGCGGCGGCGGTTGGGGGCTTGTGGGAGGAGAGATACTAAAGGAAAGGTCTACTACGCTGGTGAATACTTCTTTTGATTTGGTTGATGGAATACGCCGCAAGGGAAAAGTTTTCGTTAATTTGAACTTCTTCCAGAGGATCGCGGGTGGAGCTGAAGGGATTAAATTTTTAAAGTATTTTCGTCGTATTTACCGCCGTCGATGTATTCTTTTTCTTTTGCTGAGGATTAAGCAATGAATTGGTTTTTTGATTTTTTATTTGATAGTATTGGGCGTACTTAGCCGGTGTTTAGACTTACTAATGGTATCTAATTGACTGGGGGATTTTGTGGTTTTTTTCTTCTTTCTTTCTTTCTTTCGCTGTTGCTATGTTTTCATGTTTAAAGAAATGAAATTAATAAATAATTTGTACGTTGAAAAGTAAAAGGATGAAGGTAGGATTCATTGAATTCTTTTTTTTTCTTTTGGCTGTGCAAACTGGTTTGGTAAGCTGAATTGTGGTTAAGTAAGAGTGTATTCCCTGGAGGCTTTGATTAATTGCAATTTCTACGAGTAGGGTGGCTATACAGAGATACTTTGAAGGATGATGGTGTATTTTAAGATCCAACCACAATTACTCGTTTGTTATCAGTCAAGAA